>JACEFZ010006511.1:390000-460000 GCA_014155875.1 Cepaea nemoralis | reverse complement strand
CTTCTTGGTCTACCTCGGGGTCTACGGTCATTTATTTCCTGAGTGTAAGCGAGTTTTGTTTCCCTATTATCTTCCATTCTTTCTATATGCCCCAGCCATTGTAGTCTATTAGCCTTCATGATACCAGTGATTAGCGGGGACTTAAACAAATCATAAATGTCTTTGTTACTTCTTCTTTTCCACTCTCCACTTTGTGTATCCCTAATGGGTCCAAAGATGCGTCTTAAAATTTTGTTCTCAAAGGTTTGTAACAAGGCTTCGTCTCCTTTCGTTGTACTCCAGGTTTCAGAGCCATACAGCACAACTGGTCTGATCAGTGTTTTGTAGATTGTGATTTTGGTGTTACGAGATAGCGCCTTTGATTTTAGTAGATGTTGTAGTGCATAGTATATCTTATTTCCAGAGTTGATTCTAGTTTGTATTTCTTCCCTTATGATGTTGGAGCAGTTGAAGATTGTACCCAGGTATTTGTATGTTTCCGTTCTTTTAATGGTCATATTATCTATTTGTATGTGGCCAGAGTTTTTAGCCATTCCGTCTCTTGAAATTACCATATATTCTGTCTTATCTTGGTTGATAACCAGCCCCATCTGTTGGGCTTTTTCCTTTAAGTGAGTCAATATTTCTAATGTCTTTTGTTCACTTTGCCCTATAATATCTATATCATCTGCATAACCAAGCAGCTTGGATGTTCCTCCAATATCACATTCCTCCTTTACCTTCCTTACAACTTTCTCTAGAGCCAGATTGAAGAGTAGCGGCGATAGTGCATCACCCTGTTTCACGCCAGATGTTATTTGGAAGGGGTCTGATTTCCTGCCTTTATATGTTACTATATTATAAGTATCTTCCATGCATAGTTTGGTCATGTTAATTAACTTCCTTGGTATTCCAAATTCCTGCATAACATTCCATAGACTATTCCTATGGACACTATCATAAGCCTTTTTAAAATCCACAAAAATGTTATGGAGATCTCTTTTATATTCCCAATGTTTCTCGGCTATTTGTCGTAAGATAAATATCTGATCTATTGTTGATCTGTTTTGTCTAAAACCCGCCTGGTAGTCACCTAATATGTCTTCTGAATATGGTTTTAGTCTATTTAGTAATACTGCGGATAGTATCTTATAGCTTGTGGACAGTAGTGATATTCCTCTATAATTTCCACATTGGAACTTGTCTCCTTTCTTAAAGATAGGTATCAATAATGACTCTTTCCAGTCATGGGGTAATTCTTCTGTCCTCCAGATTTTTATTATTAGTTCGTATAGCTTTAGATGTAATGCATGGCCACCTGCCTTTATAAATTCAGCAGCAATTCCATCAGTCCCAGTTGCCTTATTGTTTTTAAGTCGTGTGATTACATATAGGATTTCTTCAAATGTAGGTTCTTCAATTTGTGGTTCGCATGTTAGAACCTCTTCCTGTGGGAAAATGTTACTTGGAGCTTCACAATTTAGTAATTCAATAAAATATTCTTTCCATGTGTTGCACATTTCTTCATTGGTATTTATCATATTCCCATTTTTGTCTTTTAAACCATATGTGTTTTGTTGGTGCCCTCGTTTCATTGACTTCAGTACTTTAAAAAACTTTCTGGATTCATTTTTCTGGTGATTAGTTTCCATATCTTTGATTATATTACTCATATATTCTCGCTTCTGCTGTCTGACTATTTTTGTAGCCTCTTTACATTCATTTCTATAATGCTCTTCCTTTTGGATGTTATTGATGTCATTTAACCATACATGTCTGGCATTCTTCTTCTTAGTGACTGCTTCTTCACATTTTTGATTGAACCATCTGTTCTTTCTATGCGTGGTTGACACACCGAGACATTCTTCTGCGGTAGATTGAAGTGTATTCTTGATGTTCAACCAAGTTTGGTCAACGCTTTCCTCCAAAGGGTTTTGAAAAGTTTCAAGTTTACATTTTATTTCATCTGTAAATTTCTCTTTGACTGTAATGTCTTGTAGTTTTTCTCTGTTATATGTTGGGTGTAATCTTTGTAATTTAGTATAGAAAGCTCTCTTAAGTTTTATTTTAAATTTTGCTCCAACGAGGAAATGGTCACTGTGGCACTCAGCTCCTCTATAACTTCTGACTTGCTGTATGTTTGATGCATTTCTGTTGTTAATTAAAATGTGATCTATTTGATTATAGGTTCTCTTGTCACATGATTTCCAAGTTTGTTTGTGTATATCCTTTCTTTGTAGTCTGGTACTGCTAATCTGCAGTCCTTTGGCTTCTGCCAGGTTGATGACTCTCCATCCATTATCATTTGAAGTTGTATGTAGGCTTTCCATACCGGCCACTTTTTTATTAGTTTGCTCTCTACCTATTTTTGCATTGAAGTCTCCCAGCACAATCAGGATGTCCTGTTTGGGGGTTTCTTCTATGACATCTTCCAGATCATTATAAAAGTCTTCTTTAATATCATCTTCTTTCTCTTCAGTAGGTGCATGTACATTAATCATCGTTATATTTTTCCATTTACCTTTTATTCGTAATTTACTAATCCTGTCATTAAAAGCTTTAAAGTTTAAAATGTTCCCCCATAACTCTTTTTTGATGACAAATCCTGTTCCTAATTCATGTTTATTTTGGGTGTTTCCTCCATATATTATAATCATTCCATTTTGCTCTAAAGTACCCTCTCCTGGCCACCTTATTTCTTGAATTGCTGTGATATCCATTTGATATTCAACCAGCTCCCGGGTTAGTTCTTCGGCCGCTCCAGCTCGATATAGTGTCCGTACATTCCATGTTCCAAATCTCAAAAGTCCTTTAACGTTCCAAGGTCGTTGTCCAGATAAGTCAGTCCGATATCGAGGCTCATGTATTTGTTTCGTAACAAAGAAAGGTTTTTACAAAGGTGGGGATGTTAACCCCACGCTTCAACCCCCAACCTGGAGGACCAGGGTGTTTCTCTTTGTCTGTTCTCTACCCTTTGACCTGTCCGGCTTGGGAGGCCCTGCTGGTAGCTACGCTACCGCCGGCATAGCTCTCAGGGTCATTGAGAAACTCAAGCTCCCCCACCACGACAAGGTGGAAACACCATCGGGGGAGATGTTAGGGATACAGGACGAGTAAATGACTCAGTGTACGGATGTTATTGCGGGATGTTAGGGATACAGGACGAGTAAATGACTCAGTGTGCGGATGTTATTGCGGGATGTTAGGGATACAGGACGAGTAAATGACTCAGTGTACGGATGTTATTGCGGGATGTTAGGGATACAGGACGAGTAAATGACTCAGTGTACGGATGTTATTGCGGGATGTTAGGGATACAGGACGAGTAAATGACTCAGTGTGCGGATGTTATTGCGGGATGTTAGGGATACAGGACGAGTAAATGACTCAGTGTGCGGATGTTATTGCGGGATGTTAGGGATACAGGACGAGTAAATGACTCAGTGTGCGGATGTTATTGCGGGATGTTAGGGATACAGGACGAGTAAATGACTCAGTGTACGGATGTTATTCTGCAACTTTGAACAGACTGCAATAATAACAATTCTAAACGGGGTCCAGGTATATTAAAGTGCATACGAGAAGCCAACGAATAATAGTCAACTGGCGTCGTCAGTCACTACACGCTGAGGGAAGTACTTGGGAGGTGATCTGAGCTCCTATGGACTTAAGTTGTCTGTTCAGTAAGGATTATCTGTTGACTAACTTATTCAAATGCCATTGTCGGGAAAATAACACAGAACTGATCATGTGAGATGGTTAACAATGATGGTAAATGCTTGACGACGTGGTACATCATGATAATGATTATGATATACTCGATGAAAACTAGCGAAATCTTTAATTCATTAGATAAATTAGACGTGGACAGTCACGGTCGTTTATCCCGCTATACAGAGAAATATACTTGAACACTTAGGGAACACTGAAAGAATTGAAACGACAAGAGCAATGGAGAAGTTAACGTAGTAAACACTTAAATGGCTTGGCCACATTGTGTGTTAGTTAGTCAGCCACATTGTGTATTAGTTAGTCAACAGAGCCTCCTCTTTGCCCATCCACTATTAGTCCATAAGTGTTCAGGTTTTCTTCTAAGCATGTCCCTCATCGTTTACCGGCTGACCACATCAATTCAGTGTTGATTGATTCGTCTTCTTTTGCTTCTCGCATGGAGCTCTCTAGTCTAGCTTGTCCCCGTTTGACTTGATGTTCTTGCAGTCTGGTCAAAGTTGCAGAGTCGCATCCATCCCTTGATCCATCCTTGACCTCATGACATAATGGGCAAAACTGCACAGATATGGTGGCAGGGTCGCGAACTGCTCTGGTAATGTCACGGTTGGACGCGGGGTCAACTGCTTGGCTCGTCGCTTGCCAAAGTTACGAAAAGATTGACCACTTGTTCCATCTTGCTCTCAGGCTTCCAAAATGTAATGACGATGGCAAATCAAAACACACAAAAACTGTCATTTACTGCCAATATATTACCCCTCGGTGTATGGTAGAGGGGTCTTGAGCCTGAGGAATTAAGGCCGTCTGGCTAGTGTAGTCACCGCGAACTGTGTAGGTTAGGGTTTTCTTTTTACCCCTGAAATAAAATTTTAAAAAAACTCTACACCTAATCGAGGATTCGAACAAGGGTCTCCCGAAGGAAAATCAGGCATTCTATCCACTAGGCCAGTCGCTGTCATATCATAAAACATTGCAGGAAACTGAATTGTGACACACACACAAACAGACCTGAGGCAAGGCTCCGGTAATCGTGTTGGATGGCTAATCGAGACCACTGACCTCACCCACCACTACACCGCCGCTTATGCCCATGGCTAATGATGCTGATAGTCACTGATGGTTGGAACTAACCATTAAAAAGATGTCAATAAAAAGAACGTTGAAGTGCTACATAGAACCTCTACGTTTGTATGGATGTGAAACGTGAAAAATGAGCAGACAAGCTGCGAAAAATCTCATAGCAGTGGGAATATGGTTTCTGAGGACAATACGAAGAATACCATGGACAGACAGAACAGCCTATGAGCATTTCCTACAAGAAACAAATGAAAACCGTAAACTGATTAGATAAATTAGATGTAGACAGTCATCATTTGATTGATTGATTGATTGATTGATTTAGGAACCGACATCACAGCATTCGGGACATTCCCATAAGCGCTCCGTCCCCATCCTCAGCAGCCAGCGAAGAGTTCCAACACTAATAGTTCCAGTAGCAATCTGATTATATGCCCGTCTCGCCTTTCCTCCGAGCGCCGAGCATCGGCCAGATCCCCTCTTCATACCTCGCTGTCTCATTCTTACCAGACTATGGTGATCCATCTGCTCCTCCGAGGTGTACACGTGCTCCCACAAGTCATCATTTGTTGGCACGTTATGAGAAGAAATAACTAGAGAACACGGTGACAACTGGCAAGATTGAGGGGAAAAGAAAAAAGGGAACGTAGAGAAGTAACAATCTGGTTATCTTGACTAAATGGCATGGTTGAGGCAAGAACACAGAGCTGATCCACGACTCTGGTCATCGAGTAAGTGGCGAAACATAACAGACCACGTTTATCGACATGGCGCATGATGATGATAATAATGAGTCGAAGAGAAGAACCATTGCGCACTTCATATTGCCGTGAATTAGTCTCTGCACTAATGAAAGCGATGTTTCTACCTTATGACGTGTCATCAGGTTGCCAAGAAACACTGCGAGGCTGTCAGTTGATGCAAGCTTTCAGTGAAACAAGTCACTTGTGTATCTTCTCAGAAAAGGATTGTAAGTATATCGTGTCTCTTTGATACACACAATTCTCTAGATGCTGTAGGATCAGGTCTTCTCCTTCTTCATCTTTGGCGTTTAGGCCATCTTGATTGTGGCTATAATGACAGCAGTAATTAGATTGATTTTAATGAAATTGCTGAACATAATCCGTACTATGGTTCTATATGGTACTATCGTCGCTGGAGCTACGGAGTTCGTGCTTCGTGCGACGCTTTCCTCCCTGCGGAAAGAGACTGAGCCATATGGGATAAAAGCCCTGTGCAATGAAATCGACCTTGTCGATTTTAAGCGACTTTATTTTATATGGTACTATAATATTTCAAATTCGTCATGTTCACATGCCGCGTAGGTACCTACCAAGATCATGTTCCGTATAGAACCATCATGATTTTTCTTTCTGACACGAGCCTCAGAGAATTAGGTCTGTTGTATCACCGCGTCTTTTGTTTTTGCCGTTTTCCATCGTGTTTTGTCATCTGTCGCTCAATTTGTTTGTTAATTTCACTCCCCATAACGTACTTCAGAAATATATTTATTTGTCTTTCCATCTCGTTTGTTAACGTCTATGGGGTTTTATATGACACTCTAGTTTCTGACATTCTTTGACTCAGAATGGCAATCTATGACATACATTCTAATATGACATAGCCACCTGTGTGTAAAGCCTTTAAGTGTAGCATATATGATGGTATGACAGAATCACCATTGTGAGAACATTTAAGCCTGGTATCTATGATAGTATAACAGAATCACTAGTGCATGGAGCCTTTAAGCTTGGCATCTATTATGGTATGACAGAATCACCAATGTGTGGAACCTTTAAGCCTGGCATCAATGATGGTATAACAGAATCACCAGTGTCGAACCTTTAAGCCTGGCATCTATGATGCTATGGCAGAATCACCAGTGTGTCGAACCTTTAAGCCCGGCATCAATGATGCTATGACAGAATCACGAGTGTGTCGAACCTTTAAGCCTGGCATCTATGATGCTATGGCAGAATCACTAGTGTGTGGAGCAAAGGCATCTATGACGGTATGACAGAATCACATGTGTGTGGCTCATGGAGAGAATTAAACAAATACCAGTGAACAACGAGATGAAAACAATGTTTCGCTGGGTAAGATATACATTGAGAAAACCTGAGAACCGTGTAATAAGAAACACCTTTGTCTGGAATGCAAATTAACGGACGGAATGCGAAAGAGACAATGACTCATACTTTCAGAGAAACGTCATATATTATAATAGTTATATATATATATATATATATATATATATATATATATATATATATATATATATATATATATATATATATATATATATATATATACATATATATATATATATATATATATATATATATATATATATATATGACCATTACTATAAGTTATATAATAAGTTAATAAAGCAAAGAACATTCCACAAGTCTTGGGGCACGTTTGACATATGGTGCTAACCCAATAAATGCACACAGACCATCCCCTCTGGATAGGTATCGGTGTCGATGTCACGTCTGCCACCTTTACTTCCCACTAAATGTATTGGTGTCCCCATTTTACGCTGGAAAGCCGTAGGAGCTCAGGTGAATTTTGTTGTTTAATCCGCTTACAATGGAGATTCGATCACATGACCACCGGACACGCAGTAGCCAGCTAACCACTGCATAAACGCGAGGCCCACATATTCTAGTCTACGGCATGATGTCGGTGGTCAGCTTCCATCCTCGCCGCTTTACTGTCCCACTAACTGCCAGAAATATGGTGCCCACGTTATGGAAAACGGGTGGATGCGAACATCCGTAGAAGTGTAAAGACTTAGTTAAATAATAAAGTGGCATGGGTGATTAAGGGTCTTAAGCTGCTTCTCGTATCTGCCATGGCCTTATATATCTCCGAAATGTTGTCATTGCAAAATTTTGTTTCATTTAAAATATCGATACAGTAGTTTTTCCTAAGCAATTATTGCCTTTAATTTGATATATTCTACCATTTTAACAACTTTTAGGTCATAACTGTTAAACCCCTACTTACCATTTTCAGCTACCCATTTTTGTTTGATCCAAACTCACTGTTTGTTTGGCACGGAATATGTTGTCTTTTAGCATCGTTGGCTGTCAAGGCAGTGGTCGCGGGTTCAATACTTAACAGAGACAGGAGTATCCCAAGTTGACAACTGTTGCTGAATATGGGCGTCAGGATACATAGGGAATTGCCTGTAAATTGTATAGACAGAAAAGGCGATGAGGAAGGACACTGTCTCCCCCCTCCCCCCTCTGATGTCATGCCATGGAATATATGAAAGCCTACCACTACCCATGCAACCCAAGTATATCTGTAAGAGGATCTTTATCCTCACAATCTTTCTACTAGCATTATAGTATCGATATTTCACTTTGGCCGGCTTCCTGGCCTAGAGGTTAGCGACTTTTCTCCGTAATCTCGTATACTCTCGTAAGTAACGTGACGACGGTGAGAATTAACAGTGGTTCGAATCGCGTCGGTAACTTACGGGGTATGTGAGCCGGCCGCTCTGACAGCAATGGCAAACTACTGAGCGTAATCTTGCCAAGATATCAACAATCAGCTGAAAGATGCTGATGTTGACAGCAATGTCCTGTAATGGATATGCAAACAATTTATTTAATTTCACTTTGAGCTTTGGGCATTCCAGAACTAACTGTGGCACGGAAACTAACATGATACCAACTAATGTATCAATGACCGTTGCGTTAGTATAGCTGATAGTGAAATTCCCAAATATGTCCTGAGTGCGGATGGACGAGTGTTAAACATCTACGTTCGTCGTCCGCCTAAAGAGGAAGGTATAAAAGGCGATAGGATCGACTGCATTGCGCCGGCTTCTATTCCCAAGGGCTCGGACTGTTTTCGATGGGCTGGCCTGCCAAAGTGCCGCACGAGACACGAACTCCATAACTTCAGCTACAACCCCTAGGAGAGTCCGAGAAGATTGCACTCGTGAACCTAATGTCGTAGCTGGGAATCGAACCCACAACTTTTGGAACGCGTTTCAGGCGGATTAATCACTTCGCCCCGGAGACTCCCAAAAGAGGATTAGACTGGCCATCCATATGCCTCTGTGCATTCATACCTACAAAATGTGATGGCTCGTTTATGTCACAGACACACAACAGATTCCTTCTTCGGAATTTGTAGTGATAATAGTTGGTAGCGTGAACTGCATGTTCAGACAAATGGTGGTCGGCCGGCCGCTGAAATAATTGTTTGCCTTATGCAATAATGTGTGGATGCTGGTTTTCTAGTCACTACCGCTTCCATCGACGATGAAATGCACTTTTCGTGACGGACTTATGTGTTGGACTTCTGGCAGCGGCATTATGCATAGTGTACCTGTGCGGGCTGTTGGTTTATCGAGAACACTGTCTGTTCCACTTTTCTCAAAGGGTAGTGATGTGCATTTTGTGCTATATTTACTGGCACAGGAAAGGAACATAATTGGGCGACCCTTTACCGTGACCTTGGAACTGCGAATAACTAACTAACTAACTAACTAACTAACTAACTAAACTTAACCTAACTTAAACTAAACTAAACTAAACTAAACTTAACTTAACTTATTTTAACTTAACTTACTTTAATTTAACTTAACTTAATTTAACTAAACTAAACTAAACTTAACTTAACTTAACTTAACTTAACTTAACTAAACTAAACTAAACTAAACTAAACTAAACTAAACTAAACTAAACTTAACTTAACTTAACTTAACTTAACTTAACTTAACTAAACTAAACTAAACTAAACTAAACTAAACTAAACTAAACTAAACTAAACTAAACTAAACTAAACTAAACTAAACTAAACTAAACTAAACTAAACTAAACTAAACTAAACTAAACTAACATAGTTGTTTCTGTTAAGCGTCATTTCAGAAGAATGTTCATGTACGCCATCTTCGCCTTTCTACCGATGTTGTTGCTGACACAGTCTACCAACGATGCGCTGGAGGAGAAGATATTTAATGAGATGGATGTCGACCGCGATGGCAAACTGACTAAATCGGAGCATGATGCCTTTTACTCGGTATTGTGCTCTATATTCATTATACATGTTAATCAGTGGTAATACACCGGCTCATTGTTTCAGCATTGCTCGTATATAATCTATCTCTCCAACTCTCTCTCTATCTTAATATCTCTGTCTGCCTCAGTCTATGCATCGAACAACGTCATCTTCTTCTATGTGGCTTAGTGATAAAGCAGCCCAACCTGAAAAAAAATGTGTAATTAAAACACCTTTAGAAACTCTTTCTTCGGCCGAATCACACAGCCACAATACTTGTGAACTTATTCAGGCCTTGGAGGACAGGCTAAAAGATTTTATTTCCAGCAACACAACTAATATTATTGTTGTGCTCAAAGAAGAAAACGCTCTTCTTCAAAGAGAAATCCGCCTCCTCAAAGAAGAGAAGGAAGTTTTTAAAGAAACTATACAAGCCTTAAAGCTACAGAGTGCGCCGTCACTGGACAAAAGTGCACAAACAGACAGTAAACATGGTGCTGTAGAGGTGTGTATGGCTAATGGATGTTCGCCACTTAATGACACAAAGATAGTTTCTACAGAAAACAGCACCAGTACTAAACCTGTAGAGCGTACACCATCCATTTACCCCATTGGTGTTCACATCAGCAACAGGCTCCAGACCCTAAGTGCAGATTCCTCAGCAACAGAACAAGAATCACAGCACTTAGCAGCTAGCACTACTGGGCATCAACAGCAATCTCAAGCAAGGAACAGATATAATCAACAACACAAGCAAAGTAACGGTGACCAATGGCAACATATATCAGAACGGACACGCTAGCAGTGAGTGATAGAACTAGATGATATTCTAACACACGTCATCATTGGAGATTCCCTGCTGAAGGGAATCTATGACTATAGTGACCGCATGTCATCTTCTGACAGCGAAACAACTTCAATCTACCCTCTACCAGGCGCGGACATTGATAGGCTAACATCTACACTGCGAAAATTCTAAGTGAACGACAACATTAGAAAAGCAACAGTCCATATTGATGTCAATTATTTAATGAATAAGGCATAAACACCTCACAACTAGCTGCATTGGACGTGTTGTTGCGCATTACATTTCCTAAATTATCTATGTTTATTTCATCAACCATTCCACCCTGTTATGGATTCCAGCGTCGTAATGCCGATGCTGCCAATCTAATTCTATATAAGTTTTGTAAATATTACAATATTAATTTCATTAATAATACCCCGTATTTTACATATCCGTCCGGGGCTCCTAAGAAAAAACTACACAGGGATCAAATCCATTGTTCCAAGCTAGGAAGTAGTATACTACCGAAGAACATAATATATCCCGAACGTGCACAACAATCAGCACCAGTGACAGGAGTCAACCGAGCTTCACCTCCATCAACAGCCCTCTCGCAGTGTTCAGAAAACACTTCCTCTCTTCCTACACCAGATTTGCCTACACCCCAGGAACACAATGCCTTGAATAACTCATGCTCCAATCCCAATGTTGCAAACTATGATATTTTGTTTCCTCCTTTGCCCGTAAAGCAATCTCCCTCTATCATGTCAAAGGGGACACTGTTAAACAATGGTTCTGTCCCCTCACCCCCACCCCGATGCCTGCTTCCAATGTAGGCACTTCCAGTAACACTCATAGCAGTCGTCCCTTGTTAGACGGTAATCTGCACTCCTATCAGTGGAACCGTCAACTTCAGCAGCTAATACAGTACAACCTAGGAGTCGTGCACCAAGCTTTCATGATGTCACTCCAATAAAGACATTTTCCTATCCCCTCTAATAGCCCTACTACAACTAAATAAAGTTTCAAAAACAGTGTAATTTATAACACAAGCGACATCTTCATTTCATTATGTAATGTTTGCCAATCACGATCAGTGGCCCAACAAAAATTGTCTATATATAAGTCCACTCAACATCTTTTATCTGCTCAATAAATTACCTGGGCTCTCGGTAATACTGTCCAAACAGTTCCATGTGTTTGGAATCGCAGACAGCCGTCTTGACAAAATAACCGACACTGAAATCTCTCTTAAGGGGTTTAAAGTAATTCGGAAAGATTCAAATAAAAAATTAGAGACAGGTATTGCTGCATACATTTCTAATTCCCTCAACTGTTCCCGTAGAGGTGATCTCGAGATTATAGGGATAGAATGTGTTTGGTTAGAGGTGAAGCCAGTCAGCCAACAACCGTTTCTCATTTGATACCTATATAGGAACCCTTGTGCCGGGTACTGCTAGTATGACTGCTTTACTACAATGATGGATAGAGTGTTTACAGCAGGTTGAGAAGTTATGATACTAGGTGACTTCAACATAGATATTAGTAAATCCAACCAGACCTGGGACGATATCATTCTATCCTACAATTACAAACAACTAATAAACCGTCCCACAAGGGTTACAGACACCTCCTTAACTGTAATTGATCATATATATGTTACTTGCCCAGATAATATTATTGAATGTTCTGTTCTTGTTTGTACAATTAGTGACCATTACCAAGTATGTTGTACATGGTCGAAAATTGGATTCAAATCTCTTTAAAATAAACATTTAAGGAACAAATTTAGAAATTCTAAAGCTTTCAACCGGGATTTATGTTTGCAAGACTAAAAAGGCAGCCTTTGATCATGTTTACCAACTTCCTGACCCGGACGATGCATTAGCTTTCTGGATGAAGACAGTCTACAATGCGTTCGATAAACACGTGCCAATCAAAGAAGTTCGAGTCAAAAATCAACATAAATTCCCATGGGTCACTGGTGACTTTCTGAAAATCATGACAGAGCGAGATACAGCACACACAAGTAAAGACTTCATCAATTACCGCAGACTAAGGAATAAAGTTAAATATGAAATTCGTAGGATAATTTTTGTGTGTGTAAATTTGATTGTAGACAATTTAAACAGCATAAATATATGGGAGGCTATCAACCTGCTAAACAATAAGAAACGTCCTACAGAATCAGCAATACCAAATTCTGTAACATGATATGATTTCAGTTGTTTCTTTCAATCGTGTAATTTAAGTTCACTGGCATCATTCTGTGAGGAGTGCACCAGAAATATTCCCGCGGAGATTCCCTTAATGCAAGTTGCAGAAGTATATAAATATCTCTCAAACCTCAAAGCAACAAACTCACACGACCTATGTGATATCTGTAATAGAATTCTTCGCTGTGCAGCTCCAGTCATTAGTGAAGTTCCTAACGTTCATATTTAACCAGTGCCTGGCCAAAAACTCATCTCCATCAGCATTAAAAATTGCTAAAGTGTATCCTCTACTTAAAATTGGCTAAATGGATAATAGACCTATCTCATAACTATCGTCGCTATCAAAGTAACTAGAAAAACACATACATGAAATAACGTTACACCATTTAATTAACAAAAAATGTTTTGCATATCCTTTACAGGACATCGCTGTCATCATCAGCATCTTTCAGCTGTATGTTGATTTCTTGGCAAGTCACCAGCGGGGGTCGAACCGTTCCCATTTCTCGCCCTGCTACGAGACTCTGCGTGATAAACGGGATTACGGAGAAAGCTTTAATTAACAACGATCTAATAATTGACAGTCAGTCTGGGTTTTGACCTAAATATTCTTGCCGTAGTGCTCTAACAATAATGACCGATAACTGGCACTTAAACATCAACAACAGCAACATTTGTGGAGCGGTGTTTGTAGACAAAAAGAAATCTTTTGATATGGTAGATCACGATATTTTAATTAGAAAACTAATACAAATGAAGACAAGCACCAATATGGTGAACATAATTACGACATATCTATCCGACAGACAAGTCGTGTCCTTCAACAACCTATCAAGACCCACGTAGATTATATTGGTGTGCCTCAGGGTTCAATACTAGGTTCGCTGCTTTTTTGCAGTTTATATTAGTGATCTTCCTTTATATATCAATACAACTTGTGATCTATTTGCAGACGACTGTACTATATATACTAGACAAGAAATCCGTAGTGAATTAGAGAATTCTTTACAAACGGAACTTGATAATCTTACTAGATGGAGCAATGAAAACCGCATACAAGTTAACATCGACAACACCAATCCATGCTAATAACGACCAGACAAAAACCACAGACACTAGCTATACCTGTAGCACCGTTCGAACTACGCATAGACACGTTACCTATAGTTAATGTGAATGAACATAAACACTAGGTCTTTTAATTGACAGCCATTTAAACTAGAGCTCTCATGTTCACGTTCTTACCAAGAAAATATCTATACATGCTATGTCCAATCACATCTCGATTATTGTTCTACAATTTGGGATGGTTGCCGTAAATCTAATTTGAAACGACTGTGCTCTCTACAAAACCGTCTATACGTCTAGTTTCTGGCATAAAGCCCGTTGAAGGTAATAATTTGTGCAGTCATCTAAGGCTTCTACCACTTCGAAAGTGCTTACTTTTTAACAAAGCCGAAATAGTGTATAAAATTATATCTCAAAATATCCCAGAGTATCTTCTACCGTTGATTCAATCTAATGCAATGATTTTTTTCTTGCCCACAGGTTATACTTCGTATGGGTGGAGAGTGTCTGTGTAGGATGGGTGCGAGGGGTGTGAAAGAGTGGGGGATATGTGTTGGTTGATGGGGAGTGTGTGGATGGTTGGGGGCAGTATGTGGTATGTGTGGGTGTGGATTGGGGATATGTGAGTATTGTAGTGGATGTGGTAGTATGTGTGTGTGTGTGGGGTTGGGTGGGGGATGTATGTGATGGGTGCAGGGGATGTGTATATGGGTGGGGGATGTGTGGATGGTTGCTGGAAAGTATGTGTGATGGTGGTGGTGTGTGGGTGCGGGATATGTGGGTGAGGGATGTGTGGGTGGTGTATGTGAGAGTGGGTGAGGGATGTGTAAGTGGGTGAGGGATGTGTGTTATGGGTCGGAGCGGAGTGTTTGAATGGGTGGGGTGTGCTGGTGGAGATATGTGTGGTCAAGAGATGTGTAGTTAGGGGAATGGTGGTTGGTGCGTGGGTGGTTTGGGATGTGTGAGTGGGTGGTGGAGGGTGTTTGGGCTAGTAAATCTGTGTTCGTTGGTGGATGGATGGGGGATGTGTGTGTGTGTGTGTGTGTGTGTGTGTGTGTGTGTGTGGGTCGGGAGATTGTGGTGTGTTAGTTGGCGATATTGTGTGGTGTGTGGGTGGGGGTATTGTGTGGGTGACGGATATGTGTGGTGTGTGGGTGCGGGATATGTGTGTGGTGGGGATGTGGTTTAGGGTATTGTGGTTGGGTGGGGGATGTATGTGTGGGTGGTTGGGTGTGTGTGAATGGACTGGGGATGTACAGGTCTGAAGGGCGATGTGTGTGTGTGTGTGAGGGTAGGGAGATGTGTGTTGGTGGAGATGTATGCGTATGGGTGGTGGTTGTGTAAGTGGATGATGGATGTCTGGGTGGGTGCGGGATATGTGGGTTGGTGGGGGATGTGTGTGGGTTGGGAATGTGTGGTCAAGGGAGATGTGGTTGGGGGATGGGCAGTTGGAGGGGTGTGGGTGGGTGGGTAGAGAACGTATGGGTTGGGGATGTGTGGGTAGGGGATGGGTGTGTGTATTTGGATGTGTAGTTGGGTGGGCGCGGGATGTGTGGGTTGGTGGGGGGTGTTTGTGTGTGTATGTGTGGGGGGGGGGGGAGTGTGTGTAGGTTGAGGGAATGGGGGGAAGTGAATGTGTGGGTGGGGGATGTGTATGGGAGGTGGATGGGTGGGTTGGTGTGGTATGTATGTGTCCATGGGTGTGTGGGTGGGTGGGGTTTTGTGAGTGGGTGGCATGATGTGTGGATGGGTGGGAGAACATGGTAATTTGCATTTTTTATGTTTACTACATTCATTTGACAATTCTTTTCTCCTATATGAATGTATCATGCAGTATTTATGAACGAAAGATGAGTGATTGGAAGGGCCGAACGTAATACGGACCTGCGTGCCCAATTGAATTGAATCTATCTATCTATTTATCTATCTATCTATATATCTATCTATCTATCTATCTATCTATCTATCTATCTATCTGTCTGTCTGTCTGTCTGTCTGTCTGTCTGTCTGTCTGTCTGTCTGTCTGTCTGTCTGTCTGTCTGTCTGTCTGTCTGACCTTGTATAGTCCGATTTATCCGTACGTCCATCCGCTTCTTCTTCTTCTTCTTCTTCTTCTTCTTCTTCTTCTTCTTCTTCTTCTTCTTCTTCTTCTTCTTCTTCTTCTTCTTCTTATTCTTCTTCTTCTCCTTCTCCTTCTTCTTCTCCTTCTTCTTCTTTTTCTTCTTCTTCTTCTTCTTCTTCTTCTTCTTCTTCTTCTTCTTCTTCTTCTTCTTCTTCTTCTTCTTCTTCTTCTTCTTCTTCTTCTTCTTCTTCGTCTTCTTCTTCTTCTTCTTCTTCTTCTTCTTCTTCTAAATCTATGATATCTTATCTCCAGAACTTTGATCTCGACAAGAATGGAGACATCAGCAAAGAAGAGTTCAAGAATGTCATTGGTGTCATTGAACCTGCGTTTGTTGGTGAGTCTCGTTGTCAAATTACATCTTGTCTACTTGTGTAATTATTTCTTTCGTTTTTATTTACATTTTCTCTTCTTCGAGATCGTCTTCTTGTTATTCTTAGTCGTATTCTAGTTCTTTTTCGAGATCGCCTTCTTCTTCTTCTTCTTCTTCTTCTTCTTCTTCTTCTTCTTCTTCTTCTTCTTCTTCTTCTTCTTCTTCTTCTTCTTCTTCTTCTTCTTCTTCTTCTTCTTTAGCTGCTGCTGCTGCTGCTTCTGCTGCTGCTGCTGCTGCTGCTGCTGCTGCTTCTTCTTCTTCTTCTTCTTCTTCTTCTCCTCTTCGTCTTCTTCTTCTTCTTCTTCTTCTTCTTCAAATTTAATAGCTACTAATGCAATTTCTAATTGTGGCTGCAGCTTCAAATACTACTACTACTACTACTACTACTACTACTACTACTACTACTACTACTACTACTACTACTACTACTACTACTACTACTACTACTACTTCTACTACTACTACTACTACTACTACTACTACTACTACCACCACCACTACCACCACCACTACTATTACTACTACTACTACTACTTCTACTACTACTACTACTACTACTACTACTACTACTACAACTACTACTACTACTACTACTTCTATTGTTATAACTAGTACTATTATTATTAACTACTACTAATATATTGGTGTCAGGTCTTCGTCAGATACGACTGAGCTATCGTATAACAGTAGACGGTACTACCTGCTTTCTGTTAGCGCCGAACGTTGGGCGGCGCTTACCAAACCCGACACCCCACATTGTGCCAATGGCCTCGGAATGAAGAGCGCAACTGGGAGGGTTCAAGCCTTATCCTGGTGTGAGGAAATTCAACCTAAAGACAAAATGTCATGGCAGGGCACACAAAGCCCTAAGCTGTGGTTGGCATCTGGTCTAGGATCGAAGCTCCGCCAGACGGACAGTTAGAGCATTGCTTTTCTGATCCGACAGCTTCTGCAGCTTGTCTTGTTCCATGTGTACAGGTGTTACCTTTCTTCTGGAGTGAAGTAGGCAGGCCAAGAGTGGGATTATGCTTCATGAGCAACACATAATCTCTATATTTTAGCCCAGGCTTTATGCTATGGAGAGGCAATAACTCCATCCCTGGTCTAAACGGCTCTCGAAATCAAAGCGAGAGGCAACTGTTACGGGTTATAAGTCTCTGTCAATTGGCGTAGACATGGGGCGCCACGCGTTGCCTCTGACAGTGGGAGACACCTACAGGTGTCACTGATTACCTATCACCCGCCTCAAGCTGGGCAGTCCCCGGCCAAATTGGTGTTGATCCGACACAGCCTGCCTGCTTCAATGGGGGATTGGTGCTAGGACAAAATCTGAATCGCATGTTGTAATACCAATCCACCAAGTACTAATACAAATAAAAATAGAAACCTCAAGCTACGGCTTGCAACCTGGAATGTAAGAACCATGTGTCCAGGATTTTCCACTGACTTGACCGATATTGACGATGTGAGAAAAACGGCTGTGATTGATGCCGAACTCAATCGTCTTAACATTGATATTGCTGGCCTGCAGGAGACTCGCCTCGCTGAGGAAGGGTCACTTAGGGAAAACACCTATTTTTGGAAGGGTAGAGGGAAGGCAGAAAAAAGGCAACATCGTGTGGGCTTTGCATTGAAGAATTTGCTACTGGGAATGATTGCAATTCCAGCAGAAGGTAATGAAAGACTATTATCCCTCCTCTTGGCAACCTCTTTTGGTTTCGCCACCATCATCACTGCATTTGCGCCGACATTCGATTCCTCTGATGATGTAAAGGGTTCGTTCTGTGAGGCATTAGACTCCATGATCAAGGCAGTTCCAAAATCCGAATACATTTATATGCTTGGTGATTTCAATGCTCGTGTGGGCAAGGACTCGAGTTCATGGCTAGTGTGCCTTGGAAAATGGGCAAAGGCTCTGGAGTATTGCACCGGAAATGACCTATGCATTACAAACTTCTTTTTAAAACAGAAGAGCTGCATAAGGTCACATGGAAACATCCAATATCCGGCAATTGGCACCAGCTGGACTTCATCATCACACGGAGACATCTGAACCATACATCATTGACTCGAAGTTACTACAATGCTGTCTGTGACACGGATCATTCTTTGGTTGTTGCAAGGGTTAGACTGAGACCAAAGAGAATCTACACAGCTAAGCACAAATCTAGCCCCAGGATTAATATAATAACACTTACGATCCTAATAAGTGCTTTGAGTTTCAACAGCAACTTGAAGACGCTTTCACTGATACACCAGAAAATTGTACAGTAAGTGAAAAGTGGGGTAAACTTACGAAAACTCATTATAAAACTGCCGTAGGGGTCTACGGCACTGTGGAACATAAGAGGCAGGACTGGTTTGTGACCAACGGGTAACACTCTGAGTGAGCTGATGCAAGCTAAGAAGGATGTCCAAAAGGCTGCAAGCAGTGTGCAAATGACTATTGGATCAAATTATGTGAGTCCTACATCCCTAGATGCACACAAAAGTAAGCTATTTCAAAAATCTGGTCAAGGTGGTTAAAAGCGAAAAATGGGCAGAGATGTGTCAAAGAGTAAGAACAGACAAGTCACTGAAATTGTTCTGGCGACTACATAAAAGCATGAGTGGTGTAGTCAAGAATAAGAGCATTTCTGACTTCCAAGGTGCTGACCTCATCTGGCAGAGGACTGACGAGGACAAGGGCAAAGCCCTCTTTGAACGATATCTAGAGCAGAGCAACCAGACAGACATGAGAGGCCAAAATCTGGCCAAGGAGGTCACCTCAGACAGGTGCAAGGTCCAGAACACTTCGGATGAAGACACAGTGACAGTGAAAGAAATCAAGGCTGTGCTTCGACGATAAAAAAAACAGCGCTCCAGGGCCTGATGGCATAAGATACGAGGACATCAATAGGTGTACCGACAACGAGCTAGAGAAACTATCAGACATGTATAACAACAGTATAGGGAGTGCTAGCATCAAGTAGGAGTGGTTACACAATTATCTGATTCCCTTGCCGAAGCCTGGCAAAGACCACACAAAACTTCAAGGATATCGAATTATAACCATGCAGAATACAATAGGCAAGCTGCTGGAGAAGGTAATTGCCAGGAAAATATCAAGCCAGCTAGAGAGGCAAGGTGTTTTCCCACCTACCCTGGGTGGGTACCGTCCAAAAAGAGAAACTTGGACCAATGCAGCAGTTTTTGCCTATGAAGTCTATGAAGGTTTCCACTCAGGCATTGAAACCTTTGCTGCAGCGATTGATCTTGAGGACGCGTACAACAGAGTACCATTGGATATTTTAATGCTTCAGCTTCTTGAACTAAAAGTAAGTCCATTCCTCCTTAGTTGGATCGCTGCAGCCCTCTTCCAACGGAAAGTAGTTTTTAGATGTGGCAGTTGGACTTCGGAACCAACAACAATATATCCTGGCCTACCACAGGGATCACCATTATCTCCGGTACTGTTCAACGCCTACACAGTGAGAATCACCAGTGAGCAGATCACTGGACCTGGCAGGACATTGTCATATGCCGATGATGTTTTAGTGTATCGTCAGGGTAAGGATAGAGAGCAGGTTGCTGTGGAACTACAAACCGAACTCAATCGCATAAGTACTTGGTGTGATGAAGCTGGGGCAATGGTCAACCCAACAAAGGCAACAGTGACTTGGTTCTCGTTGAATAATCATATTGTCAACACTCCAACACCAACTGTAAAGCTGTGTTCAGAGACGGTGGAAAGAACGCAGGCAATGAATTACCTGGGGATACGGTTTGATCGAAGCCTTGCTTATAATGAGCACATAGACCAGGTGATAACAAAGGCCAAGCGGGGTTTGGCTGCGATGCGGGTGATGGCGGCAGCAAACTGTGAGCAGCGCTATCTTTGTCTTCTGTACGAGGGGCTGGTCATGTCTGTTTTTGAGTATGCAATGGCAATCCTGACTCTCAGCCGTAAGCAGATAGAAAGGATGGAAAGGATACAGAATGAAGCTATGCGCATTATTCTTGGATGTACAAGAGATACAGCATGCAGGGCGATGCGCTACCTTCTTGATTTTCCAACCATTGAAGACAGAATACAAGTTTGCAGAGCACGCGCCTACCTCAGAGTTAACGCAAACACACAACATCCACTGCATAGTGAAATTATGAAGGTGAAGGGCAGCAGGTTAAAAAGAGGACGGTCGTGGATGGGTCAAGCCGAAGACATTCTTCAACAGGTGTGTTCACTTGAGGACTTAGAACCTGGCGAGGAGTGGGTACAAGTGCCAATAGATTTCTGCACATCCTTTTCAGTTTGCATCCAACTAGATAGAAAATGCAGACAAGAAAATCCGGCTGCTGTGGAGGCTGAAGTACAAGCGTTGATTTTCGAGAATTCGCTAGACGGTGATGCTGTCATCTACACAGATGGGTCGGTCGTCCGACATGTGAGAAGCTCATGGGCCTTTACGGCTCGGGCCGGAGGGAGAATTGTGAAGGAGGACTCTGGTGCTTTCACTGAAACCACAAGTAGCCTGACTATGGAAGTCATGGCAGTAAGTAAAGCAATAACATGGCTCGAGACACAGACATTCACTAGGGCATGTTTCCTTAGCGACTCAATGAACATGATCAAGAGGATAGAGGAGGGGTCGATCCGAAGAGAATGGCTGCTGTCTCTGGAGCGGTCTCGGCTGGCAAATATTAGTTTCATCTTCATGCCAGGGCATGCGGGAGTACAAGGAAATGAGCGGGCTGACAAGCTCGCAGGTGAGGCTACTGTGGAGGGCGGACGCGCCATGGACCAGGCTGATATTCTGAATGCTCTACGAGAAGTTAAGACTTTTGCGTGAACCAAGTGATGACTGTGAATCTACAACCATGGCCAGACTGCGAGAACAGCAAATTAAAAGAGGGGTGGCCAAACAAGAACACTACGCAGGAAGCCAAAGAAGATTGATAAACCAACACAGAACTGGTGTTGTTAGCCGCTACACGCTGCGGGATTTGCTGAGGAGGGGATCAGAGCACTTATGGACTGAATGTGCAATGAGGATGATCTGTCGACTAACTAACTAACTAACTAACTATGTGAGTCCATTCAAAATGCAAGTCATAAGGGACACATCAGAAGCATGTATGAAGGGATAAAGAAAGCCTGTGGTGGAATGATCAAAAGAAGTTCACCACTGGAAACCTTGACTGGAGAAATCATAACTGATAAGAAACAGAAGATGGATAGATGATGCCCTCAACGCCATAGAGGCTCTACTAACTCTTGACCACCTGGACAACTTCCCACAATATCAGAAGTTAAGTGTGCTATAAATGAACTTGCATTTGTCAAGGCTCCAGGTAAGGCTGGGATTCAAATAGAGGTTATCAGGAGTGGGCAAGACACACTCACTCTGCAGTTCCACTAGCTAATAGAGCTATGCTGGCGAGAAGGACAAGTCCCACAAGATTTCAAAGATTCAAGCATCATAACACTATACAAGAAAGAACAAGGGCGATCATAGCGACTGCAACAACTATAGGGGTATTTCACGTCTGTGTATTGTTTGCAAAGTATTTGCCAGAATTGTTCTGCGCAGACTTCAAGTCCTAGGAGATCAGATATACCCCGAATCACAGTGTGGCTTTCGAAAGAACGGGTCTACCATTTATATGATATTCTCATTGCGACAAATGCAAGAAAAATGCTGTGAACAGAATCAACTACTGTTTATTGCCTTCATCGCCCTTACAAACGCATTTGATTTGGTCAGTCGTGAGGATCTGTTCAAGGCACTAAAGAAAATTGGCTACCCACCAACTCTTCTGTCCATTGAGGAATCGTTTCACACAGGCATGAAGGGTACAATCAAGTTTGATGGTGCAACTTTAGAAGAGTTTGAAATCAAGAGTGGAGTTAAGCAAGGTTGTGTACTGGCTACCACCCTCTTTGGAATATACTTTTCACTTCTACTGAAATATGCCTTTCGTGATCAGGATGGTGGGATATACATTCACTCACGCTCAGATGGCGGCCTCTACAATGCTCAGAGATTGAAGTTGCTTTTTGCAGATGATGCTGCAGTTACGACCCATTCTGAGGAAGAATTAGACTTACACGGCCTACTATCTGCATTCTCCAATGCTTGTTCTGAATTTGGTTTAACAATTAGCAAAAATAAGACATAGATTATGTCAAGGTGCACATGGGGTACCATCAATCTTTATTGACGACGCCAAATTAGAGACAGTATACCATTTTACATATCTAGGATCAGTGGTAAATAGCAAATTATCCCTAGATCAGGAAATCAACATCCGGATTGGTAAGGCAGCAACGACAATGAACAGGTTGAACAGGAAGCTTACTGCCAAAACAAAAGTCCTTGTCTATCAAGCCTGTGTCCTTAGTACTTATCTTTATGGCAGTGAAGCCTGGACAATTTACTCACATCAAGAGAAAGGTTTAAACAGCTTTCATATGCGGTGTCTGCGAAGAATACGTGGTACTAAGTGGCAAGACAAAATCCCAAATACTGAAGTATTAGAAAGATCAGGATGTGTGACGGTTTATTCCATGATCAGTCTTCGGAGACTTAGGTGGATAGGACATCTTGGGAGGATGGATGATGCTAAAATGCCAAAGGACAATTTTTTTTAAATTTTTTTTATTTTTATTTTTTTGTGTGAATTACAGATGGGTAAGAGATCTCAGGGTCGGTCTCTACTACAATACAAAGATGTGTGTAAGTGTGACATAACTGATACAGACATCGATAATGAATATTGTGAGCAAGTCGCCGCTGAACGTGTTGCATTAAGGGCATATTTCAGAAATGGGATAAAGACAAAGAAGAACATTATTGCAGATAAGTCACACACCGAGCGTGTGAGGCGTAAGATGGTGCATGATGATGGAAATGACCATGTGTACACATGCAACCACTGCGGACGAACATTTACAGCGCGAATTGGCCTTATCAGTCACATTCACTACCACCATTAGTAGTAGTTATTATGCCTTTTTGAAGCACAAATTATCGTCTGTCAAGACGGCAAGGTGCCAATGAACACTACTAATATTATTATTAGAACTACCACTACTACCACCACTTCTTCCTCTTCTTATTACTAGGGTACTCTGTTATATACCAGTCTGTGTATGTCAATTGCAATCCATATCCCCATCTCAGACACTCGGTGTCCCGTTCTATATCAAAACAGGCCCAGTGCTCTAGTTGTTATATTGCACAGTGCACAACATTGTAACGGTAGTTCCATTGTAGATAAATGGCGATGGGACATGTTAGACCATCTTCTATGCATTTGGGCAGGATAGTGCCTTGGGAAGACAATGAAGCATTGCAATTAGATAGTTGTATTGAGCCAAGGGTTCCGAGAATGGATAGCTGGTGTTACAGAAGTGTTAATGCAACATCTGATAGAAGATAACGGACACGTGTTGTAACTACATACACTTATAGATCTGTGGTAAGAGCTGAAAATAGTGGGTGGGGTTTTAATGAATAGCTCTGTGGCGAAAGAGATTCTAATGCAATTCATAATCCCGCACACTATGTATGTATATCCCGAAACACAGCTGCAAGCGATTTGGAGGCCGGTTGCCTCGTGTTGGTTTGTATGAGAGCCAGTCGTTCAGAAAGTAAAGGCAAAATACTGAATGTAAACTTGCCTAGACATGACAAACAGTCAAAAAATATTGGAGTTGACTGTGCCGTCCTGTAAAGGATATGCAAGTATCTTTTTCTCTCACACCTGTAGGCCACGAGGATGCGCTGTACAAACTTCTGGACAGAGATGGCAACGGGAAGGCTGACAAAGCTGACATTGATGCTGTCTTCCTGGAGACTGACTCTAACAAGGACGGCCTCATTGATAAACCCGAGTATCACCTGTAAGAGTCGTCGTCATCATTATTATCATTATCATCATCATTCATCATCATCGTCATCATCATCACCATTAGCATCAATAGTATCGTCATTATCTTCATGATCATGATCAGTGTCATCATAACAATTATCATCATCATCAGCATCATCACCATTATCATGATGATCATCGTCAATATCATCATCATGATGATCATTGGCATTATCTCCATTATCATTATCTTCAACATCGTCATCATCATCAGCAACAGCATCGTGATCATCATCACCACCGTATATACATATAAGAAGAAATCGGTCCAGTTAACGCACATGACATGAGAAGAGGACAGTTGGAGTATGTCGTTAAAACTGGAGGAGACAAAGAAAGAAGATGATGCTGGATAGTTGGTCTTCATTTCATGGAAGAACATCAGAAATGATTCATAGCAAAACAGACAGAAGGCTGAGGACAGACGTGATCACCAGTGCCACACGACATGGACTAGAGGATGGTTCAGTTATACACATGTTCTGTACCTCTCTTTTAAAGCCAGGGAGAAGATCACACGGTGATTACTTTAGCAGTTTAATTAAAAATTCGCCTGGTATTTCCTGCCTCTGCGCTTTGAGTATCGTCCGGACATACTACTCTCTCTCTCTCTCTCTCTCTCTCTCTCTCTCTCTCTCTCTCTCTCTCTCTCTCTCTCTCTCTCTCTGTGTTTCTATCTCTTTCTTTCTCTCTCGCCCTCTCTTTTCTCTCTCCCGCTATCTCTGTCCATCTCTTCCTCTACCTCTTTCTCTCTCTCCCTCTACCTCTTTCTCTCTCTACCTCTCCCTCCTCCTCTCTCATTTTCTCACTGTTCCTCCCCCTCTCTCTCTCTCTCTCTCTCTCTCTCTCTCTCTCTCTCTCTCTCTCTCTCTCTCTCTCTCTCTCTCTCTCTCTCTCTCTCGGGCAGAATGTCCAATTATGATCATCGTCATGCCGAATTTTTAACCCTTTGAAAATAGTTTGTTCATTCGTTCGTTCTCTCTTTCCCTCTCTCGTTTCCTCTCTATACCTCTCTGCATCTCCCTTCCTATCTCTTTCTTTCTCTCTTTTTCTCTCTTTGTCTCTCTCTTTGTCTCTCTTTGTCTCTCTCTTTGTCTCTCTCTCTCTCTCTCTCTCTCTCTCTCTCTCTCTCACTCTCTCTCTCTCTCTCCTCTCTCTCTCTCTCTCTCTCTCTCTTCTAGGCACTACGTCTATTTACGTGCATTCTCCACTCAGTTCCATTGAACATTCATCACAAAACATTTTCTTTGAAGTAGCTTTCTTAACCTAGTGGATAATTTGAAAAACCAAGGGGCATTTATACCATCAGATGGAAGGTGCACATCAGAGACTAACAGCAGAAGCTTAAAAGTATCTTATGCAATTATTCACTATCACTGAATGTAAGAAAGAGCATGCTGAAGTGCTATATAGAACCTGTTTTGCTGTATGGCGGTGAATCTTGGAATGTAAATGAACAAATTAGGAATAACTTGGAGGCAACAGAGATGTGGTTTCTGAGACGAACGTTGCGTATTCTCTATGAACTACCAGAATAACTAGCGACTATTGCCTGAACGCGGCTATTGATATTTGAACAAGTGCATACAACAATAAGAAAGAGACACAGCTTTCGTTGGTCATGTGATGAGAAGAGAGGCATTAGAAAATATCCTGACGACGGAAAGATCAAGGGAAAGAGAGGCAGAGATCGACCAAGAGAAATGATGCTGGATGGATTGAGACGGTGACATAGAGGAATATCATCAGCAGAGGTGATCCGGAACACCAGTTGAGTTGAATGGGTTGAGCTAAGATCCGACATCACTGCACTCATGATATTCCCATCTGAGCTCCGTCCCCTCTTTCAACAGCCAGCAAAGAGTCACACTACTAATCGTTCCCACCGCTATCTGATTGAAAGTTCTCCTAGTCTTCCATCTGTCTTGAGATTCGACCAGGACCCATGTCAATCCTCCGCAATCTCATCCTTTCTGCATACGGGTTCTCAATCTAGTTCCTCCACCTGGTCCCAGAGGCGCACGACAATCTCCCTTTTGTCCATAGGTAATATACCACCAAGAGGTGCATTCCCTGCCAACCCATTAGCCTGTTCAATGCTCCGCACTCTCGCATGGCCAGTGCAGAAAATCAATATAATTCTCACAATAAGTGACCTCTGAAGCGAGGTGAGCCATTTCACACGAAAGATTTCTTTCTCCACCTTACTAAGTATACCCCTTGAGTCCGTGATGAAGACAACGTGTGTTACAGTGGTCTCCTCTAAACAACTGAATGCCACGGTGACTGCTTCCACCACCATCCCCATGCTGGAGGTCGTAGCCTCATATGCCAGATGCTCCTTTGTCAAGAATCGTCCATTAGCCTTCGCAATGAAACCCCAGCCACTACGTCTGTTTCTCACCACCGACCCGTCAGTATAGATCACTAACTCACCTTGATGTGTATTACTCTGGATCAGTTGTTGCACCTCAAACTGTGCGGCCCGCTGCCCATTCTCTGCACTCACTACCCAGTGTTACCATTACATTGCCCTTGAGCAAGATGGCGGGACATTTTTTCGTCCCGTAAAATGGAACGTGTTTTTTCCGAAATGTGTATGGATTAAGTGTGTTTTTCGTGGTGAAATGGAGTTCGGACCGTGCAACGGAGTTCGTGCAAGCGCGCCCGGACTCCCTTCGGCTTATCATCGGCGCCCGGTGGCGATAGTTAAGCCTAACATGACGACCAGACGACCGACAAGAACACGGCGTGGTAAGAGGGCGGGCACTCGCAGAAGGCGGTTAAAATGTGACAGATTGGGCATCGGACACGTTCGAGTACTGTACTGGAACTGTGCATCATTTAGTCAACGCCGACCCATTCTTGAAAAACTACTGTACGGAAACGATATTGTAGTCTTACAAGAAACACAGCTCGGCAACGGAACAGTAAATGTCGCGGGATTTCAGGGATTCTTTAACAGGCGGCACCTCGGACAGGCCATTCTGGTCCGTGACAACATACTAGTGTCTGAGATCGATATGTCTTCCTGGAACAGTGATGCCCTGTAAGTGCAGGCATTAAGAATAATGACACCAGTGCAGCTTGTAATCGTGAACGTTTATGCGCGAAATGGGAAGGTCGACGTGCGACAATGGCAGAGTTTGTTCGATATGGATGAAAGGCATATCATCTACTGTGGGGACTTCAATGCCAGAGGCAGTCAATGGGGGAATTGCATCACCAATAGACAGGGAGAAAATCTGGAGGACGCCCTGGCATCTGCTGCCCTAAACTGTCTGAATGATGGGAAGGTCACAGAAGAGCCACTCGACCAGGTGACTCTGACAGCATCATTGACTTGGCTCTGGTGTCGCCCACCATCGCACCAAGGTGCCGGTGGGGCACACTGGGATATCACGATAGTGACCACTACCCTTGTGTTATTCTGATCAAGAAAGACGGGGCCATGAGTCAAAGAAACAAGACAAATGCCTTCCCGTACGACAACACTGAACCCAGTCAATGACATATCTTGGCGTGTCCTTCAGAGATCATGTCGATTATGTCATAACGAAGGCTCGAAAAGGTTTGTCAGCAATGAGAGTCATGGCGACTGCCAATATCGAGCAAAGACTGCTAATACTTCTGTTCCAAGGACTTGTGCTTTCACGCATCGAGTATGCCCTGGCCATCCTCACTGTCAGCCCTACACAGATTGGAAGACTTGAAAAGGTACAAAACGAAGCCATGCGCATCATTTTGGGCTGCACGAGAGACACCAGCTGTGTAGCAATGAGATACCTCCTTGACTTCCCGACAATGGAACACAGGATCAAGATCTGGAGAGCTCGTGCATACTTAAAAATAAGTGCAGATGAGCAGCACCCTCTGCATGACGCTATATTCAGAGAAAAGGGTGACAGGCTAAAGAGGGGCAAATCATGGATGGGTCGGGCGGAAGATGTCGTCAGACAGGTCTGCAGTCTTATCAGTATCAACCCCGGCAAGGAATGGGTGCCGGTGCCTCCAGCTTTTAAGTGCACTTTCTTCTGCATTATCACACTCGACAGACGGTGCAGAGAGCAGAACCCTGCCGCTGTCAATGCAGAGGTTAACGCGCTCATCTATGAACACTCAGATAGCCCCGAAGTGCTCATCTATACAGATGGATCTGTTGTAAAGCAGCAGAGAAGTGCATGTGGCATTTACAGCCCGTTCAGCGGGCCGAACCTGTTCAAGAATCCAGTGGTGCCCACTCTATGACCACGAGCAGCATGACGATGGAGGTGATGGCAGTTACACAGGCTTTCATATGGCTGGAGTCACAGCATTATACCAACGTGTGTGTACTAAGTGATTCAATGAGCATGATTCAGAAGGTCGAAGCTGGATCTGTACGTAGACAGTGGACTGAATCGCTGCGGAAGTCTGTTGTCCGTAAAGTCACCTTCATCTTCGTCCCGGGACATGCGGGAGTCGAGGGAAATGAACGAGCTGACACACTGGCTGGCTCTGCACCCCCTGTAGATGGCCAGCCCATGGATCGTGCCGATGTTATTAACGTCCTTAAAGATATGGCGAGAACAGAGGACTTTGACGTCAATGAGTCCACATCGCTGTCCAGGATGAAAGACCTGGGAGTAAGAATCGGCACAGCCAGACGCGAGAGGTACATCGGGAAAACAAAGCGCCTCGTCAACCAACACAGAAGTGGCACTATTAGCCACCGGACGCTGATGCATATGCTGGGGGGGGGGGGAGGATCTGAGCACCTATGGACATGTCCGGAGTGCAACGAAGATACCCCAACTGATAACTGATAACTGAACCATTACATTGTGTCGGTCCGTCCTGTCTGCCGGTACTTCAACCCACTCTTTTTTCACGATTGACGGTCTCTAGATCATACACCTGACGTATATATATTTTTGCCTGTGCCATCCAGGACCTGCCTTGTCTTAGTCTATGATCCTTAACTATATCCATGGTTTCATGTAGGGGGTGATCTCTGTCTGCAACAACTCTCATGTATCATTTGGCTTGAAGGACCATGTGCCTATCCGCCATTGTTGATAGCGCCATGATATTCCTCATGCATATAATTGGTGTGTCATCTGAGCACCCCAGAATCACCCGCATGACCGCATTTTGTATGCGCTCCAACCTTTCAGGTTGGCTCGTTGATACTATCAGGATCCTCAAACCACAATCGATAACAGAAATTAATAACAGTTGAAAGAGCCCGTAAAGCATCCTCTTCTCTACTTCGGTTGATGCCATCGCTCTCAATGCAGTAAGTTCCCTACAAACCTTCACCACCAAAGCCTCCACATGATCTTTAAAAGACATACACCTGTCAAAGGTGATACCCAAATACTCTACAAAGAAGACACCCATTTAATATAATTCATGGGGCATCTGTCTTCACAATCTGATTATTCAGGGAGAACCATACAACCAATGCCTTGGCTGGGTTTATAACGGTCCCTGCGTCCCTGCACTACTTCGCCACCCTGTTTACTGACATCTGTAAGTCTGCATCCAAACTTTCCCTGTCTGTGCCTTGTCTGTACACCGGCACATCATCTGCAAATGTCAAGATTGTACCAACACCAGGTGTTTCAATAGCTGCGACTTTGCTGGTGTAGACATTAAAGAGCACTGGGAACATGATAGATCCCTGTGGCAATCCACGAGTAATCGTACAGAGGTAAGAAGTCCAGGAACCTATGCGCAGTGCAATCTTACGCTCATAAAGAACTGCTGCAACCCATCTGACAAGGCAAGCGCAGACCTCCAAGTCCATCAGAGTGTATATTAGAACACCAAAGACCGAGATTTGTAGAGAGACAACGATGCCTAAGCTAGCTGGTAAGGTACTTTATGAGCTCTACGCTCAAAAGGTCAGGAGCAGCTAATCTACCGGCCGGTTCTTTGCCCCACACATCGTATGTTGCCAACAGAAAGACTACATTTCTGGATTTACTACTGGTATTAACAAAACAGCGTATTTGATTTTATGTATTTGTGTGTTTTCACAGCTGTCATCATCACATTCCCTAATAATATTACCTGTGTATTTGTGAAGCCCTTCCAGGCATGTTAAAATTATCTTTTCACAGAGTTTTCAAGAACATTCTGAAGGCGGTTGGTCGAGATTCTGACGGAGTTTGACGGATTCCCCGGCACTTGCCAGGCCCCAGTGTGGGGAAACTGGGTCGCTTTGTATTACAATAGTTAAGTTAATTTGTGCTTTTAGCTTACATTACTAAATATACTTCAGTTGTATTTATTTCGCAGCAAACATGACTAAACATAGTTGATTATTTATGCTTTCAGAAAATATTACTAAACACAGTTGTTTTTTTTTTTTTTTTTTTTTGCTTTCAGCAAATATTACTTAACATTGTTGTTTAATTTATGCTTTCAGCAAATATTACTTAACATTGTTGTTTAATTTATGCTTTCAGCAAATATTACAAACCACTGTTGTTTCATTTATGCTTTCAGCAAACGTTACAAAACATAGTTAATATTTTTTTGTTTTCAGCAAACATTACTAAACATAGTTGATTATTGATGCTTTCAGTGAACTTTACTAAACATAGTTGATTATTCATGCTTTTAGTGAACATGACTAAACATAGTTAATTATTTATGCTTTCAGTAAACATTAATAAACATAATTTGTTTATTTATGATGGCACTACTAAACAGAATTGTTTTACTTGTACCACCAATCGTGTTAGCTTTGTTTGTGCTTTTCAGCAAACAATTACGTAATTTTGGAGTTGTAAACTTCAGTGAATAAATCTACCAAACATTGCATCCTAATCTGCGTTCATTATGTAATTGCAATTTTCAAATGTTTGTTTTCACCATTATTATTATCAAATTAGCTGAGTGTAAGAAAGAAGCAGTGTGTTGATGAATTATTTTCGTTCAATCATTCTGAACTTTAGCGTAGTCCATACACGTGCTAGTACTATTATAGTGCGTTCACAAATGTTTGGCCCTTATAAACATCCATAACTTAGTAACCAACAGAGGGAAAAAGAGATCTAGCAAATAACCTTATCATTATTACACGAAACAAACACTATTGTTTTGGAGAATGCAAAGCAGATCTCAGTATATGTTTATATGCCGTATATAATTTACGGGTCAGAGATGACATGCTTATTATGAAATGTAATACATCTTCACGCGGAAACATCACTGTTCAATAACGAATGTTCTCCGTGGTGTACGAGAAATTTCTTATGGGAAGCACGTCACATAGTGGAACAGACATGTTCAGGGGTTACCCGAATTGATGTGTATTACTGTAAAATAATTTTTTAGCGTTAATTCAACATTTTCGCCAAGACATCGACATTTCGTCGCTTTCCATCATTTCAGAAGCCTTTGGACCTATCAAAGACATATTCCTTATGTGAGAATACAGATAAAATTTCATATCTACGCAACAGATACTTTTTCAAACAAATCTTACGTGAATGAGGACAACATTTGTGAACAAACTATAGTATTTGTTATTAGTGATTGCACTCTTGCGATGATCAATCTTTAGGCGAACCATAATGTACTAGGCACTTTTAAAGAGTGTGCCGTTGCTTTCCTCTATGGCAGTTACCATACTGGCCAGATGACCGCAACCATTGTCTCTCGAAAGAGATCCTTTGCCTGCCGTCGCGAAACTTGAGACCATAACCAACAAATATCTGTCGGATGCCCTCAAAGTTTCATCCAAAACATGCCTTCCGTTGCTTCTTTTGAACACTTCCAATAAACGAATACGAAATGACACCACATAATCCACAGGAAAACACTAAACAGCGTAAAACACTATACAGAGTCTCCAAAGAATAAACGATTCACGTCGTCGCCATTTGTACCAAAATCGCCATGGCGAAAGTAGCCTTTAGCGAGATGAAAAACATTCTGACCAATAAAAAGATGTCAATTGAAACGAGAAAAAGAGTGTTGAGGTGTTACATAGAGCCTGTTCTTTTGTATGGATGTGAAAGTTGGACAATGTGCAGTCAAGCTGAAAAACATCTGATGGCTGCAGAAATTTGTTTCTGAGGAAAATGCAAAGAATACCATGGACAGATAGAAAAACCAATGACCAAGTACTACAGGAGGCAAATGAAACTCGTAAAGTGATTAGAGAAATTGGACGTAGACAGTCAACATTTTTGGACATGTTATCAGAAGAAATGGATTGGAGCACTTAGTGACAACTGGCAAGATCGAAGGGAACAGACCAAGAGGAAGACGGAGAGGAAAATACCTGGATGGAAAATACCATGTCATGTGGCCAAGCCATCCAGATATTTACTTCTCTGCTTTCCTCTTGCTCTCTTCCCTCGATCTTTCCAGTTATCACCAAGTTCTCTAATTTATTTCTTCTCATAATGTGATCAAAATATTGTGACTGTCTATGTCTAATTTATGTAATCAGCGTACGATTTTCATTTGTTTCTTGTAGGACTTGGTCATTTATTTTTCTGTCTCTCCATTGTATTATTTGCATTTTCCTAAGAAACCACATTTCCACAGCCGTCATGTGTATTTCAGCTTGTTTGCTCATTGTCCACACTCTTCACATCCAAACAAATCTTTTTCTCGTTGCACTGGTCGGATATTAGCATTTGCTTTCCTTACTCCTTCGCCATCAGACGAACCCACTCCGGCCTCTGAGGTAGTTGAGATTTACATTCCCAAGTCAAGGACGAAAAGACAACATTTTAATCTAACAGACGGGGGTAAGGTTTAAGTCCACTACACCACCATCAGTACACCAGAAATTTAAGTGCGTATTTAAGTGGTATGTATTGTTTCGAGCATGCCGCCCTCCAATGACGAACTGATACATCTATTGTGATATTCTCCAAACTACTGATTAGTAACTCTGAACGTATTTCCCATGCGACTGAACTCTGAACTCGTTATAATTCTGTTTACTTTTGCGTGAATTTTTTTTAGAGTTTAATTGATCCCATTGGAAGACTACATCATCATCATGTGCCATGCCGATAAGCGTGGGTGATCGTGTTTTGCCACCTCTTGCGATCACCCGAAATGGAAAACTTACTGAACAATTAAAAAGATGTCAATTGCAACGAGAAAACAAAGTGTTGATGTGCTATATAGAACACATACATTTGTATGGATGTGAAACGTGTATAATGAGCAGAAAAGCTGGAAAATAGCAGTGGAAATGTGATTTTCTGATGAAAATGCACAAAATACCACGGACAAAGAAACAAAACACAATGAGTAAATCCTACAAGAAGCAAATAAAAACCTTAAACAGATTAGAGAAATTAGACATAGTCAGTCAACATTTTAAGGCAGGTTATGAGAAGAAAGAAACACTAAAGAACTTGGTGATAAACGGTAAGTTTGATGGAGGGGGGAGGGGGGGGGGAGGAGAGAACAACGGAAAAGCAGAGAAGGAAATATCTGGATGGCTTGTCCACGTGGTTTGGTTGAGACAAGAACATAGAGCTGATCCACAACTCTGGTGATCGTGTGAGAGGACAAAACGTGACCGGCTATGCTTACAGGCATGACTTATGATGATGATGACATCCCAATTTGACTTAAGTTTCATGCACCTCAAAGTGCGGCCATATACGATGGCAGGATTGGCTTTTCCAAAACACAGCCGACCTAACATGATAATCGAACATAAAACTAATCCCCTACAACAGGTCTGAAACAATTAAATATATTAACTATTTCGGTTCTTGCCTTTAAACACTAACAATCATGACGGTGTAATGGGAGCGATTTCGTGAAAGGGATTTGCTGCTGAATGAATGAATGAATGAATGAATGAATGAATGAATGAATGAACTATTTCGGTACTTTAATAACAGAAGATGGATTAAGTTGAGCTTCTTCTCCTTCTTCTTCTTCTTCTTCTTCTTCTTCTTCTTCTTCTTCTTCTTCTTCTTCTTCTTCTTCTTCTTCTTCTTCTTCTTCTTCTTCTTCTTCTTCTACTCCTCCTCCTCCTCCTCCTCCTCCTCCTCCTTCTTCTTCTTCTTCTTCTTCTTCTTCTTCTTCTTCTTCTTCTTCTTCTTCTTCTTCTTCTTCTTCTTCTTCTTCTTCTTCTTCTTCTTTCGTTCGCTTGAAATATGTCTATTACTGCAATGTTGTCTCTTGTATGAATCTAACAGTCTCTTTTAGTTCACTCAGCGGTCCATAAAATTTATCTTGCACTGTTGTCTCTTTAGGCTAGAAGGTTTACCTGAATATGTTGTAGTTTGGGCAGTCCTGGAATATGTGCTCTACTGTTTGTGACGCCAAACCACATGTGCATATGGTTAAGTCATCTTTAATTTTGTATACATGTGGTTGCGTAATTTATTGTTTCCTGTTCTGTGGCGCAGAATAATGACTTGTTATGGTCTATCCATAACGTGGTAGTCGTCTTGAATAGGTTTTGGTGGCCTTCTGACTGATTTGATCATTCTTTTCTTTTGGTGGTATGTAATGGGCACATCAGGCTTTTCTTCTTTTGCTCCTTCCTTAGCCAATCGATCAGCTATGTTGTTTCCGGGTACTCCACAGTGGGATAGTACCCACTGTGAGGTGACCTTATGCTGACTGTCAAGTTCAGAAAGTAGTTTTCCTTAGAACTGGCAATTTCCCAGACAGGAGGGCCTAGTGTACTGATTTTGCATCTGTTAATAGCACCACAGGTTGTGTACCATGGCTGGTATTTAGTAATTTCTCTGGTGCTATCTTGATTGCCTCAGTTTCAGCATTTTGTGCTGACCCATCTGTGTAGACTCGGATCCAGTGGTCCTGTGGGTTTTCGACATCAAGGAAGCTGAGAGTGGCTGTTCTGCGCTGTACACTGTTCTGTTCGTCCTTGTCAAATATTCTAATCACTTTTGTCTGGATTTGTAGTGATAGTCTATGTTCATCTTTCCATGGAGATCGCTCTGGAATAGTTGTCAACGGGATACCAACTGTGGGCAGATCGGTGGTTTCTATGCAGAGTCGTTTGGCCAGGTGGATAAAACTACTTCTTTTCAACCGCTCCATAGCTAAGTTTTCAAATCGGTTCTTCATGGGGTGGCCTGGCAAGCTGTGGAAATGTTATGCTTGTGTTAGTGTTTTCGTATCTCTGCGCTCTCTCAGCACTTGTGTCTTCCCCATTTTCTCCATTGCGAGTATTCATTGTAGTATGCATTTCCCAAACTCTTCAACTACTTTATTTATGTCCTTCTCGGTGTTCAGGTTTCTAACCAATATGCTGGTGCGAAGCTTGTACATTGCCCAGTCTGCTTTCTTGTAGTTCCACCTTGACAGAGTGCAACTTTCACTTACAAGCTCATTTTCTACAGTTAGAAAGATTGGCCGATGGTCACTGTCACCTAGCTGTTTCCCAACTATTCGTTTAATGTTCCACTCCAGGTCTGGTGAATGAAAATCCAGGTCAGACGTAGTTTTAGTGTGCCATGATCTCGAGTAGAAGGTATGTGGGTCGAAGGGCTTGTTAATCAAGATGAATCTATTCTCATCCTGCCAGTCTTCCAATCTCTCTCCTCTCTGGTCCATGTGATCATAGCCCCAGCTCTGCAAGTGACTTTTGAAATCGCCACACACAAACATGTGTTTATTTTAATGGTAGTGTGTCCAGTGCCTGTGGGCGATCATTTGGACAGTAGTAATTGATCAGGTGAAGGTCTGTGTTGCCTGTCTTAAGTTTAAGTGTCTGATACACAGCCCCTTCGATGTAAACTTCAATTTGGGAAGCAGTGGTATTATTTTTTACACATGTCAGTATCCTGCCTGTCAGATCGGTAACACTGGTAACCTCTGATTTTGAAGGGTATATGTTCGTTGAGGTGAGTTTCTTCATTCTTCGGGAGACGCTGTTTTTAGTGTTTTCCTGTGGATTATGTGGTGTTATTTCGTATTCGTTTATTGGAAGTGTTCACAAGAAGCCACGGAAGGCAGGTGGTGGATGAAATTTTCAGGGCAGCCGATAGATAGTTGTTGGTTATGGTCTCAACTTTCGCGACGGTAGGCAGAAGATCTCTTTCACGAGACAATGACTAGTGCCACCTACCAGTATGGTCACTGCCATGGAGGGAAAGCAACGGCAAACTACCTTCTTTAAAAATGTCTAGTTCATTATGATTCGCCTAATTACCGATCATCGCAAGACAAGGACAAAGACATTAAATTCATGTTATAAGAAGAAATAAATTGGAGAACTTTCTGACAAATGGCAAGATCGAAGGGAACAGACCAAGGGGAAGACCGAGAAGTAAATACCTGGAGGATTGGCCACATGGCATGGTCGAGACAGGAACACTGAGCTTATCCACGACTCTGGTGATCGAATGAAATGGCTAGTCATGACCGCCCACGCTTTCCGGCATGGCACATGATGGATGATGTTTCTTGCAAGCAACATACGCTTACATTTTCTTGGTCCAAGATGTTATCTAGTTCTATTCTTTTATTTGTTTACACCCTCCTCATTCCAGTGCATTATTTTAAGTCTTTGTTGGTATGACCAGACGCTCTATTGTTAGCTCCCCTGGCTCCACAGGACATCTGAGAGGGTCTCCAGTAATTGTGGTTGGACCCTTAAGAGGCATAGAGCCTGACACTGCACCTGCCTGGGGGGGGGGGGGGGCAAAGCAGGGCGAGCACCATAACATTTACAGTTGTCGACATATTTCATGGCGTAATTGCGTGGCAGCCTGATTTCTGTGGTGGGCCTCCTGATTGGCTTGAGCTGATAAGAGAGGTATCGGCTGCAGCTGGACATAACAAGAGAAAATAAAAATAGTCAGGTATTATTACCCCCTTTGAAAAAGTGAGAGATGATATACAGAACAGTGTACACACCTTACAACGACCTCCACTATACCAAACTTAAATTACTTGGGGTGGTTGTGGGGGGGGGGGATTTATGATTATATCAATCATCATCATCATCATCATCATCACCATCATAATCAAGTACCTTGCCGGCTGGCGTAGGCGTTCACGACTTTCCACAGACCTCGGTCATTGGTTTTCTAGATCAATTCCGCTGAAGATATTCCTCTATGCCACCTTCGTAATCCATAGAGCATCAATTTCTCTTGGCCTGCCTCTGCCTCTCTTCCCCTCGATCTTTCCCGTTGTCACAATGTTCTCCAATATATCAATAAACAAAGAAATAATAAACTAAAAAATAGGTTATGCTATGACACGACTAATCGACGTTTCAGTTATAATATTTTTCTTAAGGAATAACACAAACAGATCTAAAGAGAAACATGAAATTTGAAATTTTAATATTAAATTGACGACTGGAAAGATCGAGGGGATGTGAGGCAGAGGCGGTCGAAGAGAAATAATTTTGGATGAATTTAGACAGTGGCATGGAGGACTATCAGCATCAGAGTTGATCCAGAACACCTGAGACCGTGATACGTGGAGAGACATGAACGCCTACGCCAGCTGTCATGGCACTTGATGATGATAAATATTAAAACACAAACAGGAAAAGCTTAATTTTATGATTGTGTGTTAATATTATTATTATATTTTTTTTTTAATTTCATGTTTTTTCTTGATGCATATCTGTGCATGTATATCGAAACTGCCGATGAATATATGTGAATTTATTTCGAAAAATAGTTAATGCGGATAAAAATACAAGTCTAGATTATGTAAAATGAACTGAGGTTTACGCTGCTTTGCGGATGTCCTATCAACATCAGCTAAGTAACGTTGTTACATGTTTATGCATCATCATCTATTTATTATTGTATGCTGACGAAGACGTGTGCCGCAACGTTCATGCTGTCACTTATCATTGTGTTCTTGTAAAGCTTACGAATACTACATCCATTTTTCATTGATTCTCTCTTTGGCCTTTACAAACAGAAAAAGTTAGGATCACATGATTATGAAAATAGCGATGACTTTGTGCAGCTTATCGTGTCCGTGTGAATTACCAGATTGGGAATTGGAGAGTCACACGATCAAATTATATGAGTAAATTTAGTATTGTTTGAGCTTTGCAGTGGACAGATTCGGTCTTGTGAATTGTGAGTAGATTAACTATAAAGACACGTTTGTAAAGAAAGTTATACAAATTGTATTATCATTTCATAATTGGCACATTGCCGTCTTGCAAGACGATAGTTTGTTACATTGTTCTTCAAAAAAGACATAATAACTACAACCCATGGCGGTAGCGAATGTGACTGATCAGACCAATTCGTGTTGTAAATGTTCGTCCACAATGGATGCATGTGAACAAATGGCCACTTCCACCATCATGCACCATCTTACGTGCATCAGTGTGTGACCTATCTGCATTTCTGCATTCTCCTTTGTCTTTATTCAATTTATGATCCTTTCCCTCCATGCCAGACGAACAGCGGCGACTTGCTCCCAATGTGCAATATACCTGTCTGTATCAAACATGTCCCGCTTACAACAAAACATTGTATCCTAGTAGAGGCCGTCCTTGAGATCTATTACCCATCTGTAATTCACCAAACAAGATTGTCTTTAGTGTTCTACCATCATCATCCTCCTAATGTGTCCTAGCCATCTAAGTCTACGACGATTGAGCATAGAACAAACCGTCACACAACCTGATCTTTCCAATACTTCAGTATTTGTCATTTTGTCTTGCCACTTAATACCAAATATTCTTCGCGGACACCGCATAAGAAAGCTGTTTAAACATTTCTCTTGGTCTGAGTAAGTTGACCAGGATTTACTGCCATAGAGAAGAGGGCTAAGGACACAGGCACAATAGACACACATTTTTGATTTGGCAGTAAGCTTCATGTTTTCCCAGACTCTTCTTGTTATCCTGTTCATTGTTGTTGCTGCCTTACCAATCCTGATGTTGATTTCCTGATCTAGGGATAATTATACCTTTCCATAGCACACAGGATATATGGAGCGGAAGGAGAGGAGGGCATACACATATGTCGAGTATTGTGTGGAAAGCTATGAGGATGTAGTGTGTGGTCAAAGGATTGAAGGAGAGCTATCTTCGTTCCAATGCCAAGGAAGGGCGGCCTGGGGTTGTCATAGTGGGAGGACTTCCTGGAAAAATAGAAGGGTAGATTAACGTGGTTCAAGCTGGATTTGAACAGAGGGGGGAAACGGGAGACCACATGCTCAACATGCGTTTGGTAATGGAGGGGTGCAGATAATGTGATGTACACCTGTTCTCATGTTTTGTAATTGGTTCAGGAACATTTGACTGTGTGCGGCATTGGAATCTTTAGGCGATCATGGAGAGTGTGGGCTTTCCATCGCATGTAGTACAACTCATGACAATGCTTAGTCTGGGCCAATTGGCAGCGATTGGAATTGATGACGAGATATCAGATTGGTTTGGCATCGGGCGAGGGTACGTCGGGGCTGTGTGATGTCACCCTGTTTGTCTAGCCTGTACGCCGAGAGTGTAATGAAGAGTGTAATGAGAGATGTCGGAGATGATATGGCCAGGGAGCAATGTGATGCCCTGGAGGTTGCTGGTTATGAGGTGCCAGAGTCTGTGTGCTGGTGATGCGGTGTTGCTGTTCACGTCACGGAATGGTTTGGAAAACCTAGTGACCTCAACCCAAAGAAATAGTGAGGGTCGCAGCTTATATCTTGACAAAGCAAAGTCAGGGATGATGCATGAAGATTGAACTGCTGTGGAGAAAGAAATGTTTGTTAATGGGGAGGGATTGGGGGTGGTGGAGAGTTTTAAATGTCTTGGGTCATTCATTGCCGACAGTGATGACACAATGAAAGAAATTACAAGACGACTATTTATTGCTCTTCAAAAACTTGCAACTTACGCCTGTAAGACCTGGACGCTTACTGAGTGGGCTGAGCAGCGCATGAATGCCTCTGAATATAAATGCGGTGGACGGATTCTAAGAATGTCTTGGGTAAGGAAAAGAACTAATGCATCCATACTTCAGTAACTGAATATTGAAGAGGGTTGGCTATTGGAGACGAAAAAACAAAGAAAATTGATATACTTTGGTCACTTGATACATCATGCAAGTTTGGAGAGAACAATAATGGAGGCGTATGTGATTGGGAGAAGAGGGAGAGGAAGGGTAAAGCCAAGATGGGTGCAGACTATGGTGGATGATCTCCAGATGGGTGTATCGGATGATGGACATCTTGCTTATGATCGAGAGGTTGTCCAGAAGGTTGTTATGGGAGCGATGTTCTACAAGGGACATGCTTCTGAATGAATGAATGAATGAATGAATGGCACACAGCCTGGGCAGAACTGTAGAGACCACGTGTTGCCTATGCAGCATGATCCATCTCTCGGCCTGCCTAGTTCACTTCAGAGGAAAGGTAACACCAGTATATCTGGAACAATAGAATCTGCAGAAGCTATATCATCAGCAAAGCAATGCTCTAACTGTCAGTCTGTCGAAGCTTCCATCCTAGACCAGTTGCCGGCCAAGGTTTAGGTCCTGTTCTGCCCTACCATGACATTTAATCTTTAGGTTGCATTTCCTCGCACCAGGATAAGGCTTGTACCCTCCAAATTGCGCTCCTTCAGCCCAGAGCCGTTAACACAATGTGGGATGTCGGGTTTGGTAAGTGCTGCCAATCATTCGGCGCTTACAAAAAGCAAGGAGTACCGTCTAAGATTATACGGTAGCTCAGTCATATGTGACTAAGACCTAATCTGCAATTTGTATTATATTGAGTAGTACATCATTTAAGGTAAGGCTAAGTAGTTAATATATGGGTTTTCTGTCCTGGTCATTCGGGAGCGCGGGGGAATTGGCTGAAGGCTGATTGGCTGGCAGGGAGTACATCTCTCGATGGTAGATTACCTATGGACAAGGAGGCGGTAGTCGGGCGCCTGTGGTACCAGGTGGAGAACGTTTTGGAGCAGACTGAGAACCCGTATGTGGAGAGAACGATATGGCTGGGGATCGGCATGGACTCTGGACGAATCTCACAAGTGAGAGGGACAGACCAGGAGAACTTTCCATCAGATGGCTGTAGGAACCCGTAGCAGTATGACTCACAGCTGGCTGTTAAATGGTGTGACGGAGCTCCTGTGGGAATGAGTGATGCCGTTTATTAACTCACCTCAACTCAATTCAACGCTGTTAGTATACGTCAGACAAAGGGTTAAGGCTAAAATACAAAGACAGACGGGAGATCTGGGTTTCTAATCCTCGGAATGGTGACGCAATTTTTTTTTCTGTCGGGTAGTAAACAGAGAAAACCATAACCTGCACAGTTCACGACGACTGTATTAACTGGGTGGACTTAATTCCTCAGGTTCAAGTCCTCACCCCCGTCTCTAACCCCAAGTACTATAGACAGTAACGAAAGCTATCAAATAGAAGAACTATACTGATATTCTGCAAGATTTCAATATGGAAGTCAACTTGATCATACATTGTACCATGTCTCGGCAAATGAAATACTTTGGCCATCAAAGTGTTGCACAGACAACAAGCAGTTTGGCCAAGCAGTGGTCGTGGCAGTAACTACAGCAATATTCTGGCTGGAGACAAAGACTTGCACCCAGGCGTGTTTTTATGTTGACTCAATGAGTGTGCCCATGAAGATCCAGGTTGGCTGGGCTCGAAGACAGTGGATGCATCTTTGAGGAAGTCATTGATATACGTTTCACGTTTGTGCCAGGGCATGCGGATGTAAGAGAAAAGTAACGAGCAGACAGGCTTGACTGTTATAGGGAGTGGATGAATAATGGACATGGTTGACATCCTGGACGCCATCGTGGAGACAGGACTAGTACATGACTCAAGTGACGGCTGTGATTCTGCAACTTTGATCAGACTCTTAAGTTCATTACATCACATGGGGGTCCAGCTAGACTAGAGAGCAATGCGGAGGCCAAAGAAGAATAGTAACCAACACAGAACTGGTGTCGTAGCCGCTCCCCGCTGTAACATAGCGGGTGAGACTGGCTTCCTAGATGTCAATACACATTGTAAGGAACCTCTCTGGCCAGTCAAGTTATCACTGTTCTGATAACCCAACAATTCCTTGGATTGCTGTCCCATACAAAGTAATTAATTTACTCCCACTCTAGACAAGGATATTACACATATGAGAATTCAGAACACTATAAACTGATTTAATCTACGCACTTCAACAGTTACAAGGAAATAATACAAATAGATATGAGAAATACTACAGTGAATATCAAGCAAGAAGGAGATATAGTCCAGTCAAGATGTCAGGTATAATGATTATCAGTTCATCATTGGCTTTCACTAGTCACTGTCTGTATGTCTGTATGTAGCAACACTATCATCCGGCAGGATCTGAGCCCTTAGAGGTAACAGTGTGATGCCCAATGTGGATACTCTGTTGACTAACTTAAGGAACTCAAATATATGCCTAATTTTAACTGTTCTTTGTAAAATGATTTTATTATGGACATTTGCAAGACAAATCAAATAGTTATATCTCGTAAATTTGTACTTCGTCTTCTGCTTCTTCTTCTCCAATACCAGGATCACAAGAAGCCATGCTTGCCTACATGTTCCTGTTCCTTATGCCGGCCCTGACCTTGTGCGACGCTCCCTCAGGGCAACAACTTGGTCAGGTTTTGTTCATCGCACTGGATGCAAATAAAGATGGCAAAATTGTGCCAAGTGAAGCCGAGACGTTCTTTCTGGTAAATACATTGTTTTACTTGCAAATATGCTGTAAGTTTTAACTGTCCGTTATATTATTTACTGACAGATCTAAAGTTTATACTTCACCTCGACACCGCAAGGTACAAGAGGAACATGATGAGATGAGATGAGATGAGAGCTAAAGTTATATTTTAAAGTTTAAATTATCCCGGGTTTGATCCCATACGGCTCGGTCTCCTTCCGCAGATTAGCCTGGCAAAAGCGTGGCACAAAGAACACATTTCGTAGCTCCAGCGAGACCCCTCCCAGGAGTCCCCGAGAACATTGCACTCATGAATCTAACGATGTAGGCCGGAACCCACATCTTTCCAAGTCATTAGCAGGCGTTACTTCACCACAGGGACTGCCTCAATGTGGTTAAACAGAGCTTACAGCACAACAGGCTGCGTCTGCGGGATATGAGTTAGTGAACACAATTTTCCAATTACCCCGACATAGGCCTACCGAGCGAAGGGTTCAAACCTAGCTTCAGTTGATTTGGAAGCCGATCGCTTTGCGTTGATGTCAATTGTATGAGAGTTCATAAAGAAATGGCAAACTACTAAAAGTAAAATTGTCTTGTAAATCACAAACGGCACAATAAATGCTGGGGTTGAGTGCCCCGTTCAATCAAAATAGACAAGCATCTAGCTCTTTATGGTAGAACACCAGAATACAAATACAAGTAAACTATGTGAGAACGGATATTTTGTCTGTGTTTTGGCAACATAAGGGATGTTAATAATGGATCTGTTCACAGCCATCTACGAAAGGGAAAAAAAAACGAACTATTGAACTGAAAACTTGTGCCTGCACCTATGTGAAGCTAGGAGAACAACATGATGATGATGATGATGATGATGACTATGATGATGATGATGATGATGATAGTGATGATGCGGATGCAGCTGCTGGTGATAATGATGATGGTGATGACAATAATGATGATGATGATGCGAATGATGATAAGGAGGCAGCTGACGATGATGATAGTGATGTTGCTGTTGATGAATGATGATTTGTGTGGAAATGATGATGATAACTGATGATGATGGTGATGATGAAATAAAATTAGTCCTGTCACACGTTCTAACTTCTGGGCTTTTGCATCCTTTCACTGTCTAGACCTGGCAATATTGGTGACGAGAAAGCGCCATTCTATTTGTGAGCAGATCGCTTTGCGTTACGTTTTTTTTAATTTTAAATATTGGTTTGAGTATCGATCGTTCAGAAAGCAATGACAAACTACTTAACTTAAAATTGTCTGATCACAACAGTCAATAAATAATGTGGCTGATTACGACGTCGTGTAACATAAGGCATGCAGTTAACTTTGTGTGTATATGGAGGGGCCGGGACTATAATCTACAGTCTGGAAACAACAACAGCATGCCGCTAACGTGACGCTTCCTGTGACCACAGCCGTAGTCAGCAAAGTGTATTCCCTAATCTTTACTTATATGTACGCCAGGCAATGCACTCGTGAACTCGTGCATTTTTCAGGAGACTCTTAGGAGTCGACGCTGGAGCTACGGAGTTCGTGCTTTGTGCGGCGCTTTCGGCGAGTCGCCCTGCAGAAAGAGACCTAGCCATGTGAGAAAAAGCGGTCACTGAAGTCTTTCTGGTGACTACCGATTCCATCGACGATGAACTGTAATTTTCGTGGATGACTTTTGTGTTGGCATTCTGGCGGCGGTATTATGCACAGTGTACCTATGCGGGCTGTTGGATTGCCGAGACTCCTGTCTGTTCCACTTTTCACATTGGGCAGTGAGTAGCATTTTGTGTGATAGTCACTGGCACAGGAACGGAGAATAATAGGGACGACCCATTGCCGTGAAGTTGGAACTTCGACTAACTAACAAAATAACGCTAGTCAATACGTGTGTATTTGTTAATGATCTGTGTTAGCGCCTCAGAGGTACATCATTTGATATGTTTGTGTATTATGTATTCATTCATTCATTTACTAACTAATTCATTCATTCAGTAGTGTGTCCTTTACAGAACCTCGCTCCCATAAGAACCTTCTGGAACACTTCTCGATTATAATCAAGATATCCCGCTTCCGATGCACCATCTGGAGATCAGCCTCCACATCCTGCACCTATCTACTTTTTGGCTTTCCTCTTCCTCTCTTCCCAGGCATATACCCTTTCATTATTGTTCTCTCCAAACTTGTATGACGTTTCAAGTCACCAAAATATTTTAATTTTCTGTGCTTTATGATCTTTAGTAGCCAATCATCTTCAATATTCATATCTTGTTTTATGGATGCATTTGTTTTTTTCTGTATCCAATATATTCGTAGAACCCATCTATAACATTTATATTCAGAGGCATTTATGCTCTGTATTATGTATTACTTTTGCCATATAGGAACAGAACAGTGATATCTCTTATTTAAATATTATTTATTACTAGACACAACATTACGGTTCGATGTGTGTGTGTGTATGCGTTTTTTATTTGACCTATGCAGATTGAACATGACATTCTGAGACTTATGGTGCTATTTCAATGGTTATATACGAATTGTGTCCATATTCCATAATTGTGAGTTCAGGTGTATGATAGACCTGGCTAATGATGATACTTTTTGTTGGATGTGAAGTTGGTCATGCGTCGAAGAACACTGTTCTCGCAGCGAGGATCTGTCGTCATCTGGAGGTGGCAGTTTCGAATCCTGGGTTGGATTTATAGCTTTCAATGTATATTTTGAATAAAGTGCCCTCTAATCTATACTTCCTCTTTGAGCGACAATCAATGCATGTGTATCTGTTTATGAGCTGTCTCGGTGGCCGCGTCGTTCTTTAATTGATATATCTGAGTATTAAGCGCAATATCAAATTTGTTACGTTATGTAGATATGGTGGCAACATGGGTCACACGATAGAGGAGAGCTTGTGGCAAACAAAGACACTCCAACATGCATGTTCCTATTTACCACGAACCCACAGCGGTCGTCACAGAACCACGGTGTTGGTCACATACGCACAGTGTTCATCACAGAGTTACAGTGTACGTGCCAGACTCACAAAGTTTGATACAGACTCACAATATTAGACACAGACATACATTATTATTCACAGATTCAAATACTCTAGTAACAGAGTCAGAGTATTAGTCACAGACTCTAGGCACATACTATAATCACAGAGTCATAGTATTAGTCACATAATATAGTCACAGACTCACAGTATTAGTCACAGACTCACAGTATTAGTCACAGACTATAGTCACAGACTCACAGTATTAGCCACAGACTCACAGTATTAGCCACAGACTCACAGTATTAGTCACAGACTCACAGTATTAGTCACAGACTCACAGTATTAGTCACAGACTCACAGTATTAGTCACAGACTATAGTCACAGACTCACAGTATTAGTCACAGACTCACAGTATTAGCCACAGACTCACAGTATTAGTCACAGACTCACAGTATTAGTCACAGACTCACAGTATTAGTCACAGACTCACAGTATTAGTCACAGACTATAGTCACAGACTCTAGTGACAGACTCATATATTAGTCATAGATTCACATACTCTAGTCACAGACTCACAGTATTAGTCACAGACTCACAGTATTACCCACAGACACACAGTATTAGCCACAGACTCACAGTATTAGTCACAGACTCACAGTATTAGTCACAGACTCACAGTATTACCTACAGACTCACAGTATTAGCCACAGACTCACAGTATTAGTCACAGACTCACAGTATTAGTCACAGACTATAGTCACAGACTCTAGTGACAGACTCATATGTTAGTCATAGATTCACATACTCTAGTCACAGACGCACAGTATTAGTCACAGACCCTAGTCACAGATTCACGTATTAATCGTAGATTCACATATTAGTCATAGATTCAAATACTCTAGCCACAGAAGCGCGGTATTAGTCACATACTTACATTATGAGTCACAGACTCACAGTATTAGTCACATAATCCAGTCACATACTCAAAGTATTAGTCACATAATCCAGTCACAGACTCAAAGTATTAGTCACATAATCCAGTCACATACTCAAAGTATTAGTCACATAATCCAGTCACATACTCAAAGTATTAGTCACATAATCCAGTCACAGACTCAAAGTATTAGTCACATAATCCAGTCACATACTCAAAGTATTAGTCACATAATCCAGTCACATACTCAAAGTATTAGTCACATAATCCAGTCACAGACTCAAAGTATTAGTCACATAATCCAGTCACATACTCAAAGTATTAGTCACATAATCCAGTCACAGACTCAAAGTATTAGTCACATAATCCAGTCACAGACTCAAAGTATTAGTCACATAATCCAGTCACAGACTCAAAGTATTAGTCACGTAATACAGTCACAGACTCAAAGTATTAGTCACATATTCCAGTCACAGACTCAAAGTATTAGTCACATAATCCAGTCACAGACTCAAAGTATTAGTCACATAATCCAGTCACAGACTCAAAGTATTAGTCACATAATCCAGTCACAGACTCACAGTATTAGTCACATAATCCAGTCACAGACTCACAGTATTAGTCACATAATCCAGTCACAGTCTCACAGTATTAGTCACATACTTTAGTCACAGACTCAAAGTATTAGTCACATAATCCAGTCACATACTCAAAGTATTAGTCACATAATCCAGTCACAGACTCAAAGTATTAGTCACATAATCCAGTCACAGACTCAAAGTATTAGTCACATAATCCAGTCACAGACTCAAAGTATTAGTCACGTAATCCAGTCACAGACTCAAAGTATTAGTCACATATTCCAGTCACAGACTCAAAGTATTAGTCACATAATCCAGTCACAGACTCAAAGTATTAGTCACATAATCCAGTCACAGACTCAAAGTATTAGTCACATAATCCAGTCACAGACTCAAAGTATTAGTCACATAATCCAGTCACAGACTCAAAGTATTAGTCACAGTCTCACAGTATTAGTCACAGACTCAAAGTATTAGTCACAGTCTCACAGTATTAGTCACAGACTCACAGTATTAGTCACAGTCTCACAGTATTAGTCACAGTATCACAGTATTAGTCACAGACTCACAGTATTAGTCACAGACTCAAAGTGTTAGTCACAGACTCACAGTATTAGTCACAGACTCACAGTATTAGTCACAGACTCACAGTATTAATCACAGACTCACAGTATTAGTCACAGTCTCACAGTATTAGTCACAGACTCACAGTATTAGTCACAGACGCACAGTCTTCTACCCTGACTCACAGTATTAGTCACAGAATATAGTCACAGTCTCACAGTATTAGTCACAGTCTCACAGTATTAGTCACAGTCTCACAGTATTAGTCACAGACTCACAGTATTAGTCACAGACTCACAGTATTAGTCACAGACTCACAGTATTAGTCACAGACGCAAAGTCTTCTACCCTGACTCACAGTATTAATCACAGACTCACAGTATTAGTCACAGACTCACAGTATTAATCACAGACTCACAGTATTAGTCACAGACTCACAGTATTAGTCACAGACTCACAGTATTAGTCACAGACGCACAGTCTTCTACCCTGACTCACAGTATTAATCACAGATCAACAGACGAGGTTCATAGACACTCCAAGTGTAAGACTAATCAGCTAGTACGAATGTACTGTGTTGAATTCTGACCATGACACTTCCAACAATGCCACTCAGTGACACACACACACGCACGCACACACACACGCACGCACGCACACACAAACACACACATACACACACAAATATTGAACACGATACACATACATCTGCACTGACATAAAGAAAGAAACAAGATTGCCAATGCGAATGGCTTACAATCGTGCCCTTAATCAGCAAGAAATGATAAAACATTGGAGGCCATCGCCAGCTGTTGGAAATCCCATTAACTATCAGTCTAAAGTTAACTCTAATATAGGGCAAAGTTCAACCGTTGAAACACATTAACTGAAACTTTAACATTAACTCTAATACATGGCAATGTTCAACCGTTGAAACACATTAACTGAAAGTTTAACAATAACTCTAATACTGGACAATGATTTAATGTTTAAAACTCACATTAACTATCAGTAGAACATCAACTCTACTACAGGACAGTGTTTAACTTTTAAAACACACTTTAACTATCAGTCGAACATCAGCTCTAATAAAGGACAATGTTCAACTGTTAAAGGACGAACGATCAACCCCAAGCCCAGGTGATTGTGTAGGTGTTAGGCTATGTTACTTTCAGTAGTTTGCCATTGCCTTCTGAACTAGAAGTCAAAGTTGACATCCAACAGACTGACCAGTGTAGGGATTGAACTCCTTACCCACTATCAGCGCCACGAAGTTTAACCTCAGGCCCATTAAGCCTTATGGCCACGCAGATTCTGTTTATTTATTTATTTATTTATTTATTTATTTATTTATTTATTGTAAACGTCACATTACAGTTTCGCGCTATGGGTCAGTCATGTGATAAGGCCATCAACGTGTTATAGGCCTGACCGTACAGAGGAATTAGTGGTCAGTCTTACCATGACTTAGAAGGCGATGAGCCCAGGCGTCGACCTTTAACCCGACCGTGCTCATGACATTAGCAGCGCAGTTCTCTGTCAACTTCGCTAACGTGACTGCTAACTGTCATAAACATAACACTTCTACAATCGCTGTGATGTTCAGTCTGTTGGCAAAATGTTTAGTTCTCTCCATTCAGCTCCACATCAGTGATTCTGTCATATTATCTTAGTCCTTCCATTTCCGGCATACATACACTACTTAACGAATGTTTCAAATGTATCAGTGTTTGTTTTTATCAGTGATTATTTTTATCAGTGATTGTTTTTATCAGTGATTACTTTTATCAGTGATTGTTTTTAATCAGTGATTGTTTTTATCGTTTTCCATATTTCTAATCCAAACACCAGTTTTGACTTGACATCAGTATCTTCACTTGTTCTAATGTTTGGTCTTATTAGCCAAGAGGATAGGTCGCCTGCCACACGCTATCGGTGTCATGGGTTTGTTTCTTGACAGTAATTCGGTCTCCGGTAGAGTCTATTTTCCCCCCGAAGATTCCCGCGGTACGTCGCTGGAGCTACTGAGCTCAAGCTTTGTGCTACTCTTATGGTAGATCACCCTGTGAAAAGAGATTGAGTTATTTGGGATCAAACCCGGCATGATCACCTTGTGAAAAGAGACTGAGTTATTTGGGATCAAACCCGGTGCAACGAAGAAGGTGCAGTGAAAAGCTTTTAAAGCTTTTAACTGATTAAGTGCAGGAGGATAGTATATCTCCAAATTTGACCTACCATTTAGATATATCGCCATACTATGGTCTGTGTTATTTGTTTCGATTCGTCGCATCTTCAACAGTTTAAATGCGTAGTTAATGGAATTTACATTATAACTCTTGTCCATTTGATTGTGTACCATGTTTAGTCTAAACCTATTTTTTTGTTTGGCACTGAATCATTTAAATTCATGTATTGTTTTACATGGTTATTTACGTGTGTGTGATCATCTTCTTCAGGGCTTTGACATTAATGGTGACCAAGCGGTCAGTTACAATGAGTTCACTACATCCTTAAATAAGCTGGACTCCGCATTTAAAGGTCAGTGAGGCAAACATGATGGCGATAAACACGCTTCCTATATTATACAACCTTCATGTCTATTCAAAATTTGGCAAATAGCTGCCAAATGTAGCTAAGATGAGTTGAGCTGAGTTGAGATGAATTGTGTTAATTTGAGTTGAGCTGAGTTGAGTCAAGAACCTATATTACTGAATTCAGGATATCCCAAGTGCTCCGTCCTCATCTTGCCAGCTCCATACCGAAAATGTTACGGACGCAGTTCGTAATCCCTCATACCCGTGTTCGAAACACAGCTGCGGATGATTTGGCAGCAGACCATCTTGCATTGGCCTTTCTTACGAAATAGTATATGTGCCACTCGTTCAGAAAGCAATGGCAAACTGCCGAACGTAAACTTGCCAAGAGATCACAACAGCAAAATTGATGGTGTTGACTGCGACGCCATGTAAAGGATATGGAACTAACTAACCTCATCTTTAACAGCCAGCGAAGAGTCCCAATACTAACGGTAGCAGTCGCAATCTGAGTATATGTCGGTGTGACTTTCCTTAGGATTACTGAGTGTTAGTGTGACCCTTTGGTCGCTCCTAGCCGCACCATTCTCTCTAGGTCATGATGATTGGTCTGTTCTTCCAGGCTAAACACATAGATATACACAAAGGGCCCTAACCACGTCTGCCTTTTCATAAACCAATACCTCACGTAAGGCCTAGTCTGTCCGTCTGCTCGTTTCCCGCCACACCATCCATATCCAGGAGTAAAGATCCAAAGGATGCGCCCCCCCCCCCCCCCCCCCCCCATGACGTTGATTTTTTGATTGAGGAATACCAGCCTTCACGAAGCATGTCAGTAGTCACCCTGGTCAGAATGTACTGTGAGACTCTAATAATCACGATATGAGAAATCCACTCTTGTGACTGCCTCCACCACCATTCTCAGACTAGATGTTATGGTATAATAATTTAATAAATCCCCGGTATTATCTGATTATGTTGATGATGGCATGTATTGTCCAGCTGCGTATGATTTCCATATCCATCTTTCTCTGTCTTCCCCTGCATCTCTTACCTAGTATTATCCCACGTAAGGCTAAATCCTCTACTCCACATCATTAAGCCGCATACATTTTATTTGTCTTTTGCCTATGGTTGTGATGGGTAATCTTATTACATTTGCAACATCCAGAACAGAACCAATCGCCGTCTAAATATTAGTTTCCTTTGTGGACTTTTATTATATTTATTTTATTATATTTCGTGTATATATATATATATATATATATATATATATATATATATATATATATATATATATATATATATATATATATATATATATACATTACATTATACTTTTATGTTTTTAATGTTTGTATTATGTTTTAAATTTTATTTAATTTTATGTTATTGTATTTTTTAACTTCGTTTAATTTAATTTAATTTAATTTAAATTTTTTTTTTTAAATTTAAATTATGATGATTGACTTTGAGCCCGCATGTTACCAACGATGGATCAAGCCGAAAACATACTTCAACAGGTGTGTTCACTTGAGGCCTTAGAACCTGGCGAGGAGTGGGTGCAAGTGCCAACAGATTTTTGTACGTCCTTTCAGTCTGCATCCAACTAGACAGAAAATGCAGACCAGAAAATCCGACTTCTGTGAAGGCGGAAGTACAGGCGTTGATCTTCGAGAATTCGTTAGAGGGTGATGATGTCATTTACTCAGATGGGTCGGTCGTTCGTTCGATGAGTGAGAAGTTTAGAATCCTTTACGGCTCAGACCGGAGGGAGAATTGTGAAAGAATATTCTGGTGCTTTTGCTTTGGCCACAAGTAGCCTGACTATGGAAGTCGTGGCAGTAAGTAAAAGCAATAACATGGATCGAGACACAGACATTCACTAGGGCATGTTCCCTTAGCGACTCAATGAGCATGCTCAAGAAGATAGTGATGGGGTGCATCCGAAAAGAGTGGATGCTGGCTCTGGAGCTGTCTCGGCTGGCAAACTTAGTTTTATTTGCGTGCCAGGGCATGCGGGTGTACACGGAATGAGCGGGCTGACAAGCAGGAAGGCGGACGTGCCATGGACCAGGCTGACATTCTGAATGCTTTACGAGAAGTAAGTCGTCCGCAAAAACCAATTGATGACTGTGAATCTACAACCATGGTCAAGATGCGAGAACAGCAAATTAAAAGAGGCGTGGCCAAACAAGAACACTACGCAGGAAGCCAAAGAATATTAATAAAGCAACACAGAACTGGTGCCGTTAGCCGCTATACGCTGTTGGAGTTGCTGAGAAGGCGATTCCAGCACGTATGGAGTGAATGGTTCGATGTGCAATGAGGATAATCTGTCGACTAATTAACTAACTAACTAACTAGTTACCAACGATTACATCCGGAGATGCAAGCTGAGGTCGCTCACTGGACGGCGTGCTTGCCTGCCGCTTGCATGCCGGCCTATTTATCGTGTAAAAGAATTCCCCCGCGAATCAGATATTTGAAACCGGCATTGGCTTGCAATTTGATCCAGCCTACAACGAAGACCAGAAACCGTCCTGGGCTTGCAAGTTGACCCAGCTAAAAAGTAGACCAGAAACACTCCTGCGCTGGCAAGTTGACAAGCTACAATGAAGACCACAAACCCACTTTGGTTTGCAAGTTGATCAGCTAAAGACCACAAACCTTCCTCTGCTTGCAAGTTGACCAGCTAAAGACCAGATACCCCCCTAGGCTTGAAAGTTGCGCAGCTACAATGTAGACCAGAAACCCTCCTGGGCTTGCAAGGTGACCAACTACATTGAAGACAAGAAACCCTCCAGGGCTTGCAAGTTCACCAGCTACAATGAAGACCAGAAACCCTCATGGGATTGCAGGTTGACACTGCTACAAAGAAGACCAGAAACCGTCCTGTTCTTGCAAGTTGACAGAGCTGCAAAGAAGACCAGAAACCTCCTGCTTTTGCAAGTTGACCCAATTACAAAGAAGACCAGAAACCCTCCTGTTCTTGCAAGTTGACCCAGCTACAAAGAAAACCAGAAACCCTCCTTTCTTTCAATTGTACCCATGTACAAGGAAGACTAAGAACCCTCCTGGTCCAGAAAGTTGACAATCTACAATGAAGACCAGGAACTGTCCTGGGCTTGAAAGTTGACCAGCTACAATGAAGACCAGGAACCGTCCTGGGCTTGAAAGTTGATCAGCTACAATGAAGACCTGGAACCATCCTGGACTTGAAAGTTGACCAGCTACAATGAAGACCAGGAACCGTAATGGGCTTGAAAGTTGACCAGCTGCAATGAAGACCAGGACTTGTCTTGGGAAACAAAGCCTACCGGTGTGATATTGACCACACTACCCATCGATTGCTCTATACACTTGTGGGGCAGAGACTATATACCTACAGCGTCCCAGCACTGGTTGAAGTGCCCCGTTACTTAACCTACATAGTATCCGGAGATAGGGAATCTACGTGGCTAAGTGGTTACAACGCTTGACTCGCATTCCGAAGGTTGAAGGTTCGATACCAGGCTACGTCGTTCGGTTCACGAGTGCAATATTCTCGGAGGACTTCTGGGGCGTATGTTCGTGTTTTGTGCAACGCTTTCTGTGGTCTCTCTTAATGAAAGAGACCAAGTTATATGGGATAAAAACCGATGCAATGAAGTCGATCAGCTTGCCTTTTCAATCATTTGTAAACATCAGACGATACTGGGTGGGATGTATGTAACGATATGATTATTAGAACCAAAAGAACAACAAATACTATGTGGCAAGGATGAACCATAAATCGATACTAGGTGAGATGTATGTAATTATATGATTATTATAACCTCAAGGGCAACATATACTATCTGACATTGATGCACCATGAATCGATACTAGGTGGGATGTGTGTAACTATATGATTATTCCAAACCCCAAGAACAACATATACTATGTGGCAAGGGATGAACCATTAATCGACACTGGGTGGAATTTATGTAACTATATGATTATTCTAAGCCTCAAAGACCAGATATAATATCTAACAAGGATGAACCATAAATCGATACTGGGTGGAATGTATGTAACTATATGATTATTCCAACCCCAAGGACAACATATACTATCTGACATGGATGCACCATGAATCGATACTAGGTGGGATGTATGTAACTTTATGATTATTCCAAGCCCCAAGGACAACATATACTATCTGGCAAGGAGTAATTATAAATCGAGTTTCTGACATACAACACATCCCATACCACTTAAGAGGCAACGGCACAGGCTCACGCTACAGCTCACTCGAATGTTTGTATTTTCTCGTTCGTTGGGTTTGAACTCGAGCCAACGGCTACTACTGCTAACACTTTCTGCTACCAGTGAGCCGATGGATTGATGTTTCATGGGTGTTAGCTTTCCCTATTACCGGTGTCCCTCACCATTAGGAGAATCCTCTGCAACTTGTGAGGTATTTGTAATTTGATTGACCAATGCAACCATTGCTGGACAAGTGAAGTTTATCGCTTCTAGGCATTAAGTCTCTTGCGATAACCCATGTGCGGCTGATATAAGAAGGCTGCGGGTGTTGGGCACGTGAATGTATCACTTAATTTCATTAAAGTTTGTTCGATAACCAATGTTCGGCTGAAATAACTAGGTAGCAGATGAACACATGCATGCATCACTTCATGGAAATGTTCGATAACCAATGTTCGGCTGAAATAACTAGGTAGCAGATGAACACATGCATGTATCACTTCATGGAAATGTTTGATAACCAATGTTCGGCTGAAATAACTAGGTAGCAGATGAACACATGCATGTATCACTTCATGGAAATGTTTGATAACCAATGTTCGGCTGAAATAACTAGGCAGCAGATGAACACATGCATGTATCACTTCATGGAAATGTTCGATAACCAATGTTCGGCTAAAATAACTAGGTAGCAGATGAACACATGCATGTATCACTTCATGGAAATGTTCGATAACCAATGTTCGGCTGAAATAACTAGGTAGCAGATGAACACATGCATGTATCACTTCATGGAAATGTTTGATAACCAATGTTCGGCTGAAATAACTAGGTAGCAGATGAACACATGCATGTATCACTTCATGGAAATGTTTGATAACCAATGTTCGGCTGAAATAACTAGGCAGCAGATGAACACATGCATGTATCACTTCATGGAAATGTTCGATAACCAATGTTCGGCTGAAATAACTAGGTAGCAGATGAACACATGCATGCATCACTTCATGGAAATGGCCCAACGGACTGAGTCTAGATGCAGCTGGGCAGACAATAATTGCACACACGCACACACAATATCAAGATTCCGCAACTGATGATCCATCCCGGGTGAATACATATGTCTATTGCTTTTACTACAGGTCATGAGCTACCACTCTTCAACGTGTTTGACTTAGACATGGATCAGAATGTCAATAAACGTGACATAGACACTGTGTTCGGCATCGCTGACATTAATGGTGATGGCGTAGTCACTGAAGAGGAGTTTGATAAGTGAGTCCAGTAATATGTGTCATCATTATATGCTCTGCCAGCTGGCACGGGCGACCATATCTCTCCATAAATCACGGTCTTTAGTGTTCTGCATCAAATCAGTTGATGATGCTCCTTCATGCCACCGTCTCAATCCTTCCAGCATCACTTTTCTTAGTTTGCCTGTGCCTCTTTCCCCCTGATCGTTCCAGTTGTCACGATTTTCTCCAGGGCTTCTCTTCGCATCACATTACCAAAGAAAGCTGTTTGTCTCTTTCGTATTGTATAACAAGTTCTAGTTACATTAACCTCTTTTAAGCAATCGTTGTTAGGTACTCTGACAGTCCAATAATTCGCAATTTCCGTCTCCTAAGCAACATCTCTGTTGCTTCACAGTTCTCCCTAATTTGTTCACTTACGTCCTCGATTCACAGCCATACAGTAAGTCTTAACAGACATGATACTTGTAAGGAGTCGACCAATATTTACGTTGAGTCTAGAACCTAGATGTTGTGAGTCGGCATATATATGTGCTGTGTTAGTGGGGAAAAACAACTTGTAGAGAGTGAATATATTAAGCCAGTCTGTAAATACACACAGAGAACCAGTATGTACATGAAATGAGTCAGTAGACCCATAGTGTGAGTCAGAAAAGCTTTCAAGTGTCTTAATGAATATCTGTAGTTTGTCAGTGCATATAACTGGTACCTTGCCGTCTAAACAGACGATAGTTTGTAAAATAGAGTTATACTTCTGCATAGTTCAAAGCATGTTCTAACTTAAAGATCAAGTGTTACCCATACAGCAAGATCATTCTCTCGACCTGCCAGAGGAAATGCAACACCAATACGCCTGGATCAAGACAAGCTGCAAAAGTCGCCGGATCAGCAAAGCAATGCTCTAACTGTCCGCCTGTCGAAGCTTCGATCCCAGACCAGTTTCCGACCAAGGCTTAGGGTCTGGTCTGCCCTGCCATGACATGTAGTCCTTAGGTTGCATTTCACAGTTGCAAAGCACTGGGGTAAGTCTTGTGCATTCCTAATTACGCTCATCCGCCCGAAGCCCTTGGCAGAATGTGGGGTGTCAGGTTTCGTGAACGCCGCCCAACTTCGGGTGCTAACAGAAAGCAGGTAGTACCGTCTGCTGTCATACAGCAGCTCGGTTATATCAGACTAAGACCTGAATTTCACCAGTGTATATGTGTAGTGAGTAAATGCATGTCAAAATACAATAGTCAGTATGCAATAAATACAGTAAGTCAATCAATGCAACTAGCGAGTCAGTAACAAAATGTATTGAGTCTGTAAATAAATATAGTGAATCAGTAAATAAATGTATTGAGTTACCAACACCACACGACATGGACTATAAGAAGATTGGCAGCATACGTAACAGAAAGCAGTGGATGGAAATGATCACCAATGCCACACGGAATGGACTATAAGAAAATTGGCAGTAAACGAGACAGAAGGCCGTATACAGACAGGACCACCAACGCCACACGGCATTGACTATAAGAAGAAGAAGCACGTTTTGTACGTGGTGTCTCATTTGGACAAATCGATTTCGTGTTGGTCCTTCAACTCCCATATTGGATAATTACCCAACTATCTCCTACATGTTAGGTGATGCTATCATTTACACATATGGGTTCGCCCGACATGTGAGAAGCTCATGGGCCTTTACCGAGCGGGCCGGAGTGAGAATTGTGAAGGAGGACTCTGGTACTTTTGTTGAGAACACAAGTAGCCTGACTATGGAAGTCATGGCAGTAAGTAAAGCAAAAGCATGGCTCAAGACACAGACATTCAATAGGGCATTTTTCCTTAGCGACTCAATGAGCATGCTCAAGAGGATAGGGATGGGGTGGATCCGAAGAGAGTGGTTGCTCTCTCTGGAGCGGTCTCGGTTGACAAAGATTAGTTTCATCTTCGTGCCAGGGCATGCGGGAGTACAAATCAAAATCAAATCAAATCAACTTTATTTTAAAAGGGTCACAAATTGGGCACGCAGGCCCGTCTTACATTCGGCCCTTTCAATCACTCATCTTTCGTTCATTAAGAGCATTATACATTCACATAGGACGAAGAAAAAACATTGTGAAATGAATGTTGTAAATATAAATAAGACAAATTACCATGTTATGAGGCCTATCTCTCACCTACCCACACATCACCCCACCTACACATCACCCCACCCACACCCCACCTACACACACACCCAGGGACATATACATACCCACCAACCCCCTATCACCCTCCCGCACATCCCTAACCCACAAACACACTGCCCTCACCTGTTCTCCCAACACAAACACACTCGCCACCCACACAAACATCCCCCACCAACCCACACATCCCGCGCCCACCCACATACACATCCTAACCCACACAACTATCCCCTACCCACATATCCTATCCCCACCCACACCTCCAACCACCCATCCCAACCACACCTCCATCGACCACATATTCCTCATCCATGCACACACATCCCCAACCAACCCACACATCGCACATCCACTTACATATCCCCAAACTATACACACACATACCCACCAACTGACATCTCCCTACTCACACACACACACACACACACACATATATATATTTCCTTAACCACCTATACATTCCCAAACCACTCACACACACACCCCACCACCCACACATACATCCTCCACCCACCCACACTTGCCCTAACCCACATCCCCCACCACACACATCCCCCACCCGCACATCACACACATCCCCTACCACACAATATTCCCAACCCACGCACCACACACACATATCCCAGGAAAGGGATACAAAGGAAATGAGCGGGCTGACAAGCTCGCAAGTAAGGCTAATGTGGAGAGTGGACGCGCCATGGACCAGGCTGACATTCTGAATCCTCTACGAGAAGTAAGACTTATGCGAGAACCAAGTGATGACTGTGAATCTACAACCATGGCCAGACTGCGAGAACAGCAAATTAAAAGAGGTGTGGCCAAACAAGAACACTACGCATAAAGCCAAAGAAGATTCATAAACCAACACAGAACTGGTGTCGTTAGCCGCTACACGCTGCGGGATTTGCTGAGGAGGGGATCCGAGCACTTATGGACTGAATGGTTCGATGTGCAATGAGGATAATCTGTCGACTAACTAACTAGATAACTTGTTAAGTAAAAGTATCACCCGTTGAAAAGTGATAGCCTTGGAAGTCTTGTACGGCCATACATACCGAAAACAGATCGTGAAAAGAGTTGAACTTATTTTCTTTTCAGAATCTTCTCCGCTGTTATAGCCATCATTGGCTAAATCCGTGCAGTGATGGCGACGTGTATGTACATTCACCTATGTCACTACACGAAATGGCCGAGTCATCGTAAACACTGGCAGAGTCAACAAACATGTTTACCGAGTCACCAATCTGACTAGCTAAGTGCGTTAATGAGGAGCACCATTAATGCTATGTATTAATGGTGCATGACATTTGTAAAATAAAGAATTTGGCGTAATGTAGTCTTGTATATCCAAATAACAATGTTCCTTAAATAAAAGGCGTTAATTATGAATGGCCTCTTCATTTATTACAGGTGTGTCCCGTATTACAATTTTCACAGTTACTACTACTACTACTACTACTACTACTACTACTACTACTACTACTACTACTACTACTACTACTACTACTACTACTACTACTACTACTACTACTGCTGCTGCTGCTGCTGCTACTACTGCTGCTGCTACTGCTACAACAACAACAACAACAACTACTACTACTACTACTACTACTACTACTACTACTTCTACTACTACTAATACTACTAATACTACTATATCTACTACTACTGCTGCTGCTGCTGCTGCTACTACTACTACTACTACTACTACTACTACTACTACTACTACTACTACTACTACTACAGCTGCTACTACTGCTACTACTGCTGCTACTGCTGCTGATACTGCTGCTGCTACTGCTGCTGCTACTGCTGCTACTACTACTACTACTACTACTACTACTACTACTACTACTACTACTACTACTACTACTACTACTAGTTTCTTTATTTCATTCTTTACTTATTCATTTAGTGGAGATTTGGTCGCGACAACGGACAATATCTCCTGCGGGCCTATTCTCGTTGGTGACGGGATCCGCACAGTGTCAGGCGAGGATATTTTTTCGCAATAGACGAACAAACATCTCCGGGTGGCCTTATCTCGCTGATCGCGGGATCCGTAGAGTCAGGCAGGGAGTCTGACGGTAGTACACGTTTATGAGAGGTTTATAAGCTCATTCAGGTCCAGACACTTGTTTTAAGGACCCTCATCTGTAGGATGTGGATGAACGCCTCTAAGCCAGTCCCACGGATATGAAGGTCTGACCACCACTCATCTCCTGCTCTTCGAGGTGAGGACTCACCTCTCGCCCTTGGAGATTTGATGCTGCGTCTGCATCTTACCTTGTTCCAAACGTACTGGATATTCTTTCCTTTTGAGTAAAGAAGGCAAAGCCGAGATAGGGAACATACTGCATGGGCAACATATGTTCTCTGAATCCAAACTCAGGCATTGTGCGATGGAATTTTGACCAAATGTCATTCCATATACTTTCGTCTGTCAGGACGACAAGGTGCCACTCACTCACAACTACTCCTACTGCTACTCATATTATTGCTACTACTACTGCTACTACTAATACTGTTGCTGCTGCTGCTACTACTACTACTACTACTACTACTACTACTACTACTACTACTACTACTACTACTACTACTGCTGCTGCTGCTGCTGCTACTGATACTGCTACTAATGATGCTGCTACTACTACTAGTACTACTGCTATTGCTACTACCACTATTACTACCATATCCAATACTTTAGCTATGTCTACTACTTCTTCAGTTATCCCAGTACCATTGCTACTAATCTGTTTATGTAATAACAATTGTCACATATATTGCTCCCCAAAACGTTGACAGTATTCCTATTGAATCCCGCAGTTGCGTAATAACTGGTAGTTCAACTTCATAAACCAGTGATCAATGTTCAACACTCATTAGTGTTAAGATTCTGTTTTTACCATCAATACAGAACTGGGTTCGCCTCCGCCTAACAACATTAGCAACGGACAGATTTCAGAATGTCTTGGGCTTTGTCAGTGAAGGAAATGCACAGAGTAATGTGCGATAGCATAGTTAAGTAAGATATAGTAAAGGCAAGGAACAACGTGTAATAGCACAGTTATGTAAGGTGTTGGAAAGGCAAAGAGCAATGTATGAATACATAGTTAAGTAAGATGTGGAGGGATGCTTTCGATTGCCTACATTATAACATTCTTGCAAGAGGAAATGTATGGTCTGTTTGTATTCTCGACAGTCTTGGGAGTCTCTGTGGCGTAGAAGGCTGTGGGTTCGATTCTGGGCAGCGTCCTTCGGTTTACGAAATATATGTTTCGGAGACTCCTGTGGGTCGTCGCCAAAGCTACGGAGTTCGTGCTTTGTGCGACGCTTTCCGTGCTGCGGAAAGAGACCGAGCCATATGGGATAAAACCCGGTGCAATGAAGTCGACCCTGTCGACTTTTAGGCGACATTTTGTATACTTGACAGTAAAATACATGAAGACGACATTGTCATTGTAAGAATGCTGCTGCAGGAAGTGACCTTTGGACCTGGCCGACACTCAGTACTCCGAGGAAAGACCAGACAGGCATATAATCAGATTGCCTTTGGTACCATTAGTACTGAGCCTCTTGACTTGTTGTTGGAGATGAAAACGGAAGGCGTATGGGAATGTCCCGAGTGGTGTTACCTCGGTTCTTGACGCAACTCAACTCAATCTCATTACGTTTAAAGCGGCCCTTTACTTTATTTACTACAATTCGGTAATTTACTACAAAGTTGATGATGTAATAGCAGAAATAACAATCTAATACAATCTTGTTGGATGTTATAAATAATATAAGAGTGACCAGGGTATCTGGCCGACACTCAGTACTCAGAGGCGAAGGGGTTACGCATGCATTTTGTAATCGCGCATACCTGCGTTCGAAACACAGCTGTGGATAATTTGTCAGCAGGCCGACTTAGACTGGATTATTATTAAATGGTGTGGGTGCCGGTCGTTCAGAAAGCAACAGCAAACTACTGAATGTTACCTTGCACAGGAATCGCTAATAGCCAAAAAATGATGGGGTTGACTGCTACGTCATGTAGAGGATATGCACTAACAAATACAATTTTGATGAATGTAATATCAGAAATAATCATCTAAAACAGGGGTGGGCAAACTTTTCGTGCGGAGGGCCGCATTGACAAATGTAAAGCTATTAGCGGGCCGCATATATATATATATATATATATATATATATATATATATATATATATATATATATATATATATATATATATATATATATATAGTATATATATATATATGAACAGGTTAAGAAAAAGAGTCTGGGAGAACAGGAAGCTTACTGCCAAAACAAAAGTCCTTGTCCATCAAGCCTGTATCCTTAGTACTCTTCTCTATGGCAGTGAAACCTGGACAACTTACTCACACCAAGAGAAAAATTTAAACAGCTTTCATATGCGGTGTTTGGGAAGAATTCTTGGTATTAAGTGGCAAGACAAAATCACAAATACTGAAGTATTGGAAAGATCAGGTTGTGTGACAGTTTATTCCATGCTCAGTCTTCGTAGACTTAGATGGATAGGACATCTTAGGAGGATGGAGGATGGTAGAATACCAAAGGACATCTTTTTTGGTGAATTACAGATGGGTAAGAGATCATCAGGGTCGGCCTCTACTACGGTACAAAGATGTGTGTAAGCGGGACATGATTGATACAGACATTGATAATGCACATTGGGAGCAAGTCGCCGCTGAACGTGTTGCATGGAGGGCAAACATCAGAAATGGAATAAAGACAAAGGAGAAAATTATTGCAGATAAGTCACACACCAAGCGTTTGAGACGTAAGATGGTGCATGATGGTGGAAATGACCACGTGTTCACATGCACCCACTGTGAACGGACATTTACAGCGCAAATTGGCCTTATCAGTCACACTCGCTACCGCCATGGGTAAAAGTTATTATGCCTTTTTAAAGCACAAACTATCATCTGTCAAGACGGCAAGGTGCCAATGTGTGTATATATATATATATATATATATATATATATATATATATATATATATATATATATATATATATATATATATATATATATATATATATATATATATATATATATATATATTGTCACCAACTGGCTGGGGTTAGATCCCAGATGGGCAACCACTCAGCCAAAATCATTTTCTTCTACTGGTGTTTAGTTCTGGATGCAGGTTAAGATCCCCTAACTCTGTCAGAAGGGACTAATTACCACCCCAGATCCCAGAGAGAAAACGTGGAACAACTGTCTGTTATGCTGATTTAAGACACTGTCTCAAGAAAACAGCCAAGAAGTGGCCTCGTTGAAGATAGAATATATCTATATAGATGTGGCTGTACTTGGTATCACCAGAAGTGAGAAAGGAGGGGTTAAGCTATGCAACGTAATCTGGTTACTTATGACTGCATAGGCAAGGTACCTCCCTGACATATATTCCTACTTCTGGACAATATGTGTGAACCCCCACTAAATGATACAAAATGTGTGTACTTATTTAAGCTACACAAACATTTATAGGCATTTAGAATTTATAAGGACAACTGAGTTTAAAATACAACAACTGTGTTTATTATTTCTAGTCTTGATGATCATATGATGATGATGATGATTATGGTATACGTAACTTAAGAGGTCACGTAGGTCATGCTTCTCCCCAGTGAGACGCAGTTCACTGTCAGATTGAAGGAGTCCAAATTGGTCCCTTCACAAGGCTAAGTCACTTCCTGATATGGGTTGTTGACTGTCCATTGCTCCTAAGAGATCTGGAATGAAACGAACGGAGATGGGTAGTATCTACGTCTACACATCTCAAACACATATGTCTGTACATTCATATAAACATACATTCAAGTCATAATATATGATCGTATGATGATAGATGATGGCATGTTACATAAACATATATAAGTTCTAAATAAATAAATATATATGTATATATTCATAACACCATTTAGAACATCTATAGCTCAAAACATACATCATCACATACATTGATGTAATTTGGTGTTTCCCATATAAGTTCACCTCACTTACTCTTTCCCTTTCTGATTCATTCATACTGTCTTGTCGGAAGGGCTGGTCGCACAGTCCTGTCGAACATTAAATGCCTTCCCTGAATCTGTCTGGGATATTGAATGTCCTAAGTCATGTCTGTCCTCATGCAGACATCATGCAGACAAGGTGAACTGGTGCCATTCCTCAAACCAAGTGGTTTCACCACAATCTGGTAGGCACTCAAAGTGTTGGTCCAAATAATCAACGTTAATTTGGACGCTATCAAGGGACTGGTAGCTCTCAGGAATTTCTCCTAAGTAGTCAGTCTTCCCAATGTTTAACATCATACAGGATGAATCTAAATGTATCTCCTGTACCTGAATAAGCCACACACTCATGTAGCTTGGATAATGGATTTCTCCAAATTATCACACACAACAAATCAGACAACCAAATAGTGAATGAAAGAAGATAGTTCTCAGTGGAATATTAAAGCTAGAAACTAGAACATTAAGTACAAAGAAAATCCACCAGTGTAAAGTTTGGGAGAATATGTAGAAACAGGAAACTACACAAGCCTTCAGACTAGCAGACAAACTAATGGTATTACCTGGGTTTTATAGTTTTGGAAATTCCATCATAATACTTCGTACAGAAGTCCAACAGAACGAAATGTTAATATTTCTCCAGTAGGTATCCTTTTGCTATACGTGAGTTTGCGTCTGAGGATTGTTGTCCCTGCTCATAGTTTTACTCTCTGCGTTCCTGGCTAGTTTCCACGTTGGCTAATTAATATGCCCCATATTAATTAACTCCACCTATTTTCCACATGTAGCATGAGTTACCGAGATGGATTAAGTCCCAAGTTCTTTTCACCCCTCCTACATTCCTGTGGACGGTAGTTCCATTTGTCAATCAAATTGATCGAGGCCCCGCCACGCCTGAAACAATGAAACATGGTTTAGCGGCAATGCAGTTGCGTCATTACATTCCAATAGGCTATTAACACCAGCCTTCCTGAGTTGCTGGCAATAATGTGACAGCCATGTGTTCCTACTTTGCCCCGTATTGCGGAGAGGTGTTAAGCATCTGGTCCCAATTGCTCCTTTGTGTTGGCAACTCTGACGTTGTCCCGGCTCCACAGAGTCTGGACTTCTTGATAGGTGTTAGGCCTGCATTATATTGCCGTCTTTGGATCACACGGGTTTTGCCCTGAGTAGCACCGCCGTGTATCAACGTCTTCTCCATCCCAGATTTCGCACTTTGCCGTCTTTCTCTTCCCTTGTACTGAAAACAATGAGTTTTCAACCTTTGATAGCGCCCGCCGACTGGTGCCGTTGTGTCTGGGTTTTACGTTTGATCTGTACATCAAAGCTTTCTCAGACCTAGCATTACAGAAATGATGGGGCGTGCGTGGTCAAAATGTATTTTTCTCTTGTTTTCAATCCTCTTGCATTTCTATCATTTTCTGGTGGACGTTTATGCGTTTAGAGAATGATAGAAAAATTATTGTGGGCTCTTTAATTCTTCCAACCTTGTGTAATTCTGATGCTGCCGGGGCTGTCCCGTCACATATATATCCATTTTGTTTACAGCAACCTATCACAATAAGTAATTATTAATTATTTATAGGTTATTAAGCAGTATAAATAACTAATTATTGCAATTTTATTTTACTTATACATTTATACATTATATTTGACAATATGGACAAAAACTTTTACTAATTTGTTAACACGATTTTACAACTTGTTATTATAACAAATATTCTTTATTATCTATCAATGGCTTTAATTTAGACACACAGCGACTACAGTGTAATACAGTTGTTGATTTCTAGTGAGATGTATGTAACTGCTTGCACTTTTTGACAATATTCTTGAAATCTGGAGCAAGTTTACTTGTTGAAATTCGCATGACAGCATGCAAGTTGCAGTCCGACAATAAAGACCTATTCTTTGATTTGTTGATCTTCAAGCAAGAGAATGCTTGTTCGCAAATGTATGTTGATCCAAACTATGATAAAGGTTTAGCTGCAAAGTTTTTCAAGTTGGGAAATGATTGTTCAGATAAAGATCCATAGAAATCCAGCAAACCATCTGTCTGGAATTTCTCTTTCAGGTCATGATCTGCTTGTAAGTCAAGCAGTTCCAACTGTATGTCCTCTGTGGCTGTATCAGCTTCTGCACTAAAAGGTGAACTGAGAATATTGAACTGTGGCTCTAATTTCTTGAAATCTTGGAATCTCTATCCAAATTCTTCAATCAATGCATCTAATTGGGGTTTGTATTTTTCAGTCATTTCAATGGCAAACATAAAGTCTAACTGCCACTCTTTATTGACAATGTTAGTATTAAAGTCACATGCAATACCCTTCATCTCTAGGAACATCACTATTTCCTTTCTGAGTTCCCACACTCGCCTCAACACCTTGCCGAGACTCAGCCATCGCACATTGGTGTGGTTCAGGACATCGGAATGTTCAGTTTCCAAATCGTCAAGTAACGACTTGAACTGTCTGTGATTAAGTCCTCTTAATCTGATGAGGTTGATGACACCGACAACTGGGTCAATAACATGCTTGATATTCAAAACAGTTTTACACAGACTTTCTTGATGAATCACACAGTGAAGTCGTAATAATGTGTGGTCTGGATATTCTGCTTTAATCTGATCACTTATCAACCTTACCAGACCTACATTTTTTCCAGTCAAAGTACGAGCTCAGTTGTAACACTTGCTATCTTGTTCCAAACCAACCCAGTTCTTTCAATACAGTTAGTAACAACATTGAATACATCATGGCCTGTGGTTGTGTCTTTGAGTGACTCAACACTCAGTAACTCTTCAGTGAGTTTGAAAGAAGTGTTTATTCCGCGTATAAATATCAATAATTGGGCAGAATCATGTACATCGGTACTCTCATCCAATACAAGAGAGTACCACAAAAATTGTTTGCTTGCATCTTGAAGTTTATGCATCAAATTGTCACTGATCTTGTCAACACGTCTGACCACAGTTCCCCTGATAAAGTAATGTTGTCAAATCTGCTTTTTGTTCTGGACACATAATGTTTGTTGCATCTAACAAACATTCCTTGATGAACTCGCCATCAGAAAATGGCTTGTTCTGTTTTACAATTCTGTGTGACAGCACAAGACTAGCTTCAGTTGCGGCATCTTGAATTGAAGACTGTTTAGTGAAAACAGTTTGCTGTTTCTCCAAATTTTTCACCAACTCAAGGAATTTCCTTTCCTTCTCTTCGGTCGTTAAATTGTATCCGAAATCGGAATGTTTTGCTTGATAATATCTTATTAAACTGTACTCCCTGAAGACAGCCACTGACTCATGACACAACAAGCAAACTGATTTGCTACCAACTTTTATAAGACAGTACTTAGTTATCAATTCATCATTAAAAACACGGCATTCATCTTCAATCTTACGTTTGTTATTGGCACTCATCATAACGGTACATGAAATTCTGTAAAATTCAACAAAATAACTTAAAAACGAATTAAAAATTGTTATTTCTAAATGGCCTAGCGGGCCGCATAAAATCACCTGGCGGGCCGCATGAGGCCCGCGGGCCGTAGTTTGCCCACCCCTGATCTAATACAAACTTGATGAACGTAATAACAGAAAGAGAGAGTCATGCCACATTCTTACCATGAGGTAATAGGATGAGGCAGTAAATGCAGTGCGAATGGGAAACAACTTTGAAGTGCATTAGGAAAAATACAGATACAAGATGGCATTCGCACAAATAAGTAATTGAGTTATCTTGTTTTTTGACAGGGTTCAGTGGGACTGGCAGAAGGCCTTTTTCTCACTGCCAGATAGAATCGTGTTTGATTGCTCAAAGTGCTGACGTCAGCACCCCGTGGGTAATAGTTGTACCAACGCCAGAATCGTGATCTGTTTGCTTCTTTCTTTCTTTCTTTCTTTCTTTCTTTCTTTCTTTCTTTCTGTCTGTCTGTCTGTCTGTCTGTCTGTCTGTCTGTCTGTCTGTCTGTCTGTCTGCCTGTCTGCCTGCCTGCCTGCCTGCCTGCCTGCCTGCCTGCCTGCCTGCCTGCCTGCCTGTCTGTCTGTCTGTCTGTCTGTCTGTCTGTCTGTCTGTCTGTCTTTCTTTCTTTCTTTTTTTCTTTCTGGCTTTACGTCTGTCTGTCTGTCTGTCTGTCTGTCTGTCTGTCTGTCTGTCTGTCTGTCTGTCTGTCTGTCTGTCTGTCTGTCTTCTTCTTCTTCTTCTTCTTCTTCTTCTTCTTCTTCTTCTTCTTCTTCTTCTACTGCTGACTCTACCTCTTTCTCTGTTTATTTTTCTCAACCGTCACATCTTCACCCTTCTCCTGTCCCTCATCTGTCGAGTCCACCTCTTCTTCCTCTTATTCTTCTTCCTGTTCTTCTCCTTCTGCTCGCCTCCTTCTCTTCCCCTTCTCTTCCCACTCCTACAATCCTTCATCCGTCATTTCCGCCACCAACCCCCTATTCTTCTTCGTCGCCTTTTTCTTTCTGTTCTCCTTCTTCTAGTTACGTCTTTAAATATTCTATGCAACGACATGCGAGTCCTGTAGCCACTTTCCTTCCTTTTCACAAATCCTTCCCATACAATGACTAACAACTTTGAACATTGTCTGGACCCACTTTCCCGAGGCTGGGTCATAACATTGCTGTACTGGCAGGAAACACCACCTAGCGTATCCTATGGGTTGAACCTGGATCGATGTTTCTGCGGCCGAATACACTAACCACCATACCAAATCCATTAATTGTGGTCATCATCATCATCATCATCATCATCATCTTCATCATCATCATTGTGATATATTTTATTTTCACAAGCGTAACGTGCCGTAAATATTTCCCGTCGACAATTAAAGTTTTACACCGCATCAGGGCTAGTTTTTTCCCCGCTGCGATAAATCCTACTTTTTACATCGACTCATTGTGACATCACAACCGGAGGGAACTCAAATAAATACACATGCACGGCTGAAAACGGCCTATTTGTTTTACCAAAAGCCAGCGTGAGACTTGAAGATCTGAAATAGCGGAAGGAGTGAGAGTTTCGAAATCAAATTCATGAGAAAAGAAAATCCTCAGCCTACGACATCGCTTTTGAGAAATTGCATCTCAGTCAGATCATAAAACGTATCGACATGTTGAAGTCATTCTGATAAATAAGGTAGTGGTCACAGTAGTGTAGATCCAGCCCTGACTTTGTGAAGGTTGACTACAGCACTTGTTGAGTGAGCACCTTGTTGAGTGACGCCCTTGATAGAGTAGTGCAGAAAATTATCTTCCTGCAAAAGTTCCATTTGTCTCATAGGAGAGGTAATCTTTATTTAAACATTTACCTGCCAAAAATGGAAAGAAAACCAGGAGTCAACTTATAATGTTCTACTCAGACCTGGAATACTAAGACTACAGAACATACAGCAATCAAGTGTTAGCCAAAGGGATCCACAAACTTGGAAGTGGAGAACCCTGTGTAGACATTTTTTTTCCAGATCATCCATCCCAGTAAAAGATGAGCAGTACAGGTCATTTAAATAAAATGTATAGTTGGGAATTTACACTGGCCCATCCATGCTGTATAGTTAAAATTACATGTATATGTCCTACTTGAATTTCATAATATTGTCAATTTAGAATGCAGTGTTCAAAATCCAAGTTTATGTTTATTAAATTATAAGTTGAGTTGAGTTGCGTCAAGAGCCGACATCACTGCACTCAGGACATTCCCATACGTGCTCAGTACCCTCGTTCAACAGCCAGCGAAGAGTCATAC
>JACEFZ010006511.1:382500-385000 GCA_014155875.1 Cepaea nemoralis | reverse complement strand
TCTGCTGATATAGCTCGATCTCGGTCCATCAAGAATTATTTTCACTTAGTCTGGCTCTGCCTCTTTTCCCATTGATCTTTCAAGTTGTCACAATATTCTTCAATGCATCATTACCACTAATTAAAATCAGCAATATACTGTACTGGCATCTTGCCGTCTTGACAGACAACAGTTAGTGTGCTTCAACTAAAGGCATTATAACCTCTCCATAGCACAAAACCTGGGTTGAATTACAGAGACCATGTGTTGCTCTTCCAGCGCGATCCCTTTCTCGACCTGCTTAGTTGACTCAAGAGGAAAGGTAACATCAATACATTTAACATAAGATTATCTGCAGAAGCTGCCGGATCAACAAAGTACTGGTGTAAATGTCCACCTGTCGGAGCTTCGATCCTAGACTTAGAGCCTGGTCTGCTATAACATTTAGCCTTTAGGTCGCATTTCCTCGTACCAGGAAGCCGTTGGCACAAAGTGGGGTGTCGGTCCTGGCGAGCATTGCAATGAGGAACACTAAATAATCTGAAGAAGAAGAAGAAGAAGAAGAAGAAGAAGAAGAAGAAGAAGAAGAAGAAGAACAACAACAACAACAACAACAACAACAATAACGACGACGACGACGACGAGACGACGACGACAATAATAATACTAATAATAATAATAATAATAATAATAATAATAATAATAATAATAATAATAATAATAATAATAATATTAATAATAGTAAAAATAATAATAACAACGACAACAACAACACATCTAAATATTGACCTAACAAACTCTCCTTGGTTGACGACACCATTACTACTGCTGTCGATCTGGCTGAAGAGATTGTCGAAGTCCGCGTGGGTCAGGTGATTGTCATTGTCGAAGTCGAAGAAGCTGTACAGCCGGACGTCGTAGGCGGACAGATCCGGGTAGTGCGTGAATATATACTGACTGAATTCTTGCTGAGTGATACGTCCATCTCCATTGAAGTCATAACCCTGGGAAAATAGTAGAGAATGTCGGTTATATGAAGTTTTAAAAGAATAGAGGGGTCAAAATTATTGCACCGGGTTTTCTCCCATGAGGTTTGGTCTCTTTCCACGGTGGTGGCCTGCCGAAGGCCTCGCACAAAGCACGAACTCAGTAGCTTTAACGTTGACCCACAGAAGTCGTCGAGACAAATATCTCGTGAAAAACACAGCCTGGAATCGAACGCCATTGAGAATATACATGACATCCGAGGCATCTAAAAAGAATGTAGTTTGCCATTGCTTATCTTCTTTGTAGTGACCATAGTGGTTGGTGACAGTAACCATATTCTCTATAAAGAGATCCTCTGCCTATCGTCGCCAAACTTGAGACCATTACAATTATCCGTCTGCTGCTATTCAATTCAATCCTCCAACTGTCCTCACTTCTTCTCGTGACCCTGATTGTGGGGCTAATCTGGCACTCTATCTCCAACGGGAGAACATTCTTCAACGTCTTGTGTCATGACACGGAAGGGAGTCTGCACAGACACTACAACAAGCCACTGGAGATCGCAAGATACAGAGAAGCATGATCGCCCAAGCCAGTCGGCGATTTATTTGTAAATGACCTTTTAACGCCAAGCTGCTGATTGGCTATATAGCCCTAGCCTATAATTCTTAACAGGTCGGTTATTTGCTACGCCTTGTATATGGTGGTGTGCTCTTCTGGCCTTTGTCTCCCGTAAGGGTATAGGTCCTCAAATGATCCACTCCAGCTGTTCTATATTTTGCTATCCCCTGTATTATATCCTCTTGAGTTTGTTGTCATAACGGGAAAGTTGGACAGGAAGAGAGGCAAATGGGGTCTGAAAGAAATTATGCTTGCCAGTTTCACATCATGACATGGAGGAACAACGGTATCAGAAACGATTGGCAGTACATGAGATAGACAGCTGAGGGCACACGTAAACAACAATACTACACAGCATGGACTAAACGAAGACATCACACCGGCAACTTACCAAAAAGTAAAGGTCAACTTCAGTCCTGGTCACTTGTCCATCAGAGTTCCTGTCAACGTCATGGAAAAGCTCCAAGGACATTTCAAGTGAAGGCCGTAAGCTGACCTGAGCAAAGGTCAGCAGTGGTAGGAGCAACAAGATGGCCACGTGTATCGGCGTCATTGTATCTTCTCGTCAGGATTAAAAATGGCTATTTAAAATATAGATAAATAGCTGTATTGTTAATCTGGTGGTTCAGCTTAATAAGATAATCTCTATTGTTCTACAATGTCTTGCAGGATATTCAGCCGTTAGGATGGAGAGGTCTGTTTTAAACATGTCATCTCTCCATAATATGACAGCACCAGAGATTATGTGCCTTAGAAGAGCTGTGGGAGTAACTGTGTGAGATATAATTATGAATGAGGAAATTAGGAGACGAATAGGTCTGTGTTGGAAGGCGTGTTGGAAGTGTTGCACTTTATTAGAAGACAACAGATTAAATGGTTTGGTCATCTAACAAGAATGTGATGGTACTATCTG
>JACEFZ010006511.1:285000-377500 GCA_014155875.1 Cepaea nemoralis | reverse complement strand
CAGCTCTATCGACGACCCTCAGGAGTCTCGAAGAAATTTTCACACATGAACCGAATGATAGAGCCTGGAATCGAACCCACAACCTTCATAACCCGAGGCAGGCTGCTTAACCACTTCACTACGGAGATCCCGTTTAATTTAAATACTTATTTCTTAATAAAATTAATTCAATATTATATAAATAGCAACTGTATTAACTAGCAGCGATTGCCTGAGAGTGGTTAATGAAACTAGAACATTATAATCAACAATAAGAATGAGACTAGCAGCTTTCTTTGGTCATGTGATGAGAAGAGAAACATTGGAGAACATCGTGACGACTGGAAAGATCAAGCTGAAGATAGACAGACCGAAAGAAATTATGCTGAATGGATTGAGACGGTGACATGGAGGAATATCATCAGCAGAGTTGATCCACAAAGCGAAGGGTTGAGAATTGTAGAGAGTTATGAACGCCTACGCCAGCCGGCAAGGCAAGTAAAATTATGAATTTATTCGAGCCGATATTTCAGCAAGAAGATCCGTCTGAATGTAGTCTTTTTCGGGGGTCTTCTAGTTGTTCTGCGATCGTTGCTGAACCTGCCACATATGTCGCTATTTGACACGGTAAAACTGACATTATCCAGCGACGCTATCTCGTCACGTTATTGGTCCGGCAATGTATGTCCTAGGCAGATTTGTACATATGTAACATTGCCCCCCCCCCCCACCACACCCCCTGTCAGCCCAGAATAAACGGGTACCACACAATATCTGGGGAAGTAAAACCGATAGGTGGGATCCTGACCACATCACCCGCCGAGAGCTGCCTGGTCAATACAGATATGATCTAGCACCATATGTCCAATGTACTAATGGTGTATGAAATGGCCCTTTGCTGACTGACTGAATGACTGATCGCTGTCTGACTTAGTGCCTGACTGACTGATTGATTGACTGGCTGACTGAATTAGTGACTGAATGACTGATTGACTATCTGACTTTGTGACTGTCTGGCTGGCTGGCTAACTGAATGACTGACTGACTACCTGAATGACTGACTGACTGACTGAATGACTGACTGACTGAATGACTGACTGACTGTCTGATTGACTGAATGATTGATTGAATGATTTAGTGACTGACTGATTGACTGACTAACTGACTGAATGACATTGTGACTGACTGACTGGCTGACTGACTTACTGACTGACTTACTGACTGGCTGACTGGCTGGCTTTGTGACTTACTGACTGATTGATTTAGTGGCTGATTGACTGAATTAGTGACTTACTGAGTGGCTGACTGTTGACTGGTTGACTGATTTACTGACTAAGTGACTGACTGAATTACTGACGTTATGTATGTCCAAAGACTTAATGGAACATTCAGAGTTTCAGTAGATGTTGCCAAGAATATTAACTTACAATACCGTGTCAATCTGGAGACAGCAAGGATACAAACCTGTGTGAATCAGCAGATATTGGACCCGACCCTCAGCTACAGATGTCTGGAATTTCTTAAATCGTGCCCTAGATAAAAAGACGATGAAAATGTCCGCTAACAACCGGTGTAAGGCTGCGATAATCACCTACAGAAATAAGTTCCGTCAGAAAGTATTATTCTTCGTTATTAATTTATACTTTCTGAGTGGGTTGAATGGAGTTTGGTTGAAATGTTTTGAGTTCAGTTCGGTGAAGAATAGACATTACATTACTCCCATATTGGCAATTCTTCCATATCTTCAACAACCAGAGAAGAATCCCAATACTAATTGTACCAGCTGTAGTCTGGGCTTCACTCGGAGTTCAGACTGTTGGTCAGATCCTCTGGTCACTTCCTGCAGCACCAGTATGTCCATGACATGATGATTTGCCTGTCGTGCCACACTATTCACATATTCCAAAATACCATTGACCACATCGGCTTTATCTTGTACCAATTAGTCCCCAACTAGAGGTCAAACCATGCCAATCTCTCCGTCTATTAGTTACTCAACACACTAGTATGTTCTATGGAAAAGATCCAGCGTATGCTCCCATCCTTTGATATGTTTAATTGACACATGCCACTTTACATGACTCATGCCTGCCTTCACTATTTATACTTCACATCATGCTATGTCAGTCCCACATTCGCACTGCGAGCGCTAACAAGACAAGTCGCCTTAACCAGTCAAGAAGCCTGATACGCGGGGAAAATGTCACGTGCAAGTCCAACAACAAGAAACAAGCGGTAGCCAAGATGTGCAGTGTGGGAGCCGACAAGAAGAAGAACGTGGAGAGCCTGCCAGCGAGCTGTAACAAAGAACCTGAAACTACAGCTACTACTGAAGCTACCACGAGGGAGAAGATCGACAGCCCACCACATACAAGAGCCAAACCTACGGAGAAGCAGAGAGAGGAGAAAGACACCAGAGTCAGAAACACCGACTCACCGACAAGCAAGTGGGTTGTCAAGCGTATCCAAGTGGAGCTATCAGACGAAGAAATCATGAAGCAGCTTCGAGAAGAGAATCAACACATCCGATTCTTGAAGGCGGAGCGGCTCCTCACCTACTCCAAGATTCCTACAACCTTGGCGGTGGTAACGACAGAGGGCAGCGAGATGCCGACCACAATATCAATCAACAAGAGAATGCAGCAGCCAGAGAGATTCATCCCAAGGATCACCCAATGTTCCAGATGTCAGAGGGCCGGCCACAGCAGAACAGCATGTCGCAGTAAGACTGAAATCTGCCGTTACTGCGCCGATCACCACGCCTTCAAGGAGTGTCCGCTAGCCAAGCTGGACACGGACTTCCGAGCACCCAATAACAAACGAAAGTGCGCCAACTGCCTGGGCAAGCATGGAGCAAGATACTTGGGCTGTCCGTACCTGCAACGACACAGAGACGTGCTAAAGTTTGCCATCAACACAAAGACACCATACAACGAAGCAAGGCGGAGGTGCGAGACAGCAACCTGCATCTCACAAGCCGAGAAAGAGCAACTGCAAAGCCAGATTGAAGAGTTAAAGAAGCAAGTCAAGCTACTGCAAACATCGGCACCAACCAGCGACAATGGGAAACTTCTTGCTGAAATAAAGGAGATCCAGCGGGACATCAAACAAGAGGTGGAGAACATGAGGCAGATGACAAAGATAAGTGAAGAGATTCTACGAGACATCAAAGCGGTAAGAGAAATGCTAACAACTGAAAGGGAGCCAACCCAAATCAAACCAGCACAAGAAACAGAAAAGCACACAGAGAAACCGCAAGATGAAATCCAACAAGAGACCGAGCCCGAACCGCAAGAAAAAACCAGCAGCCCAGACACGACAGTATCCCGCCAGACATCAGAAGAAAACCGAGATGAGCACCCTGATGACGGCACGGAGAGACCACGGGAATTTACCCTGGAGGAGCTCCGAGAAGGTGCAAGAGTGGAGGAACTCAGGCGCCAGGAATTCAAAAGGTGTTGAGATGAAAGAGAAAAGAAGAAACCCAAGAGACTCAGGAGACCGGTAGACTACCCAGGTACATGGTTTGAACCTGCTTATGATCCTGACTACTCGTACTACATAGAAGACGGAGAGAGAAAACCATGGATGACCGCGGAGGAAACAATCGAAAGGCAGCAGAAACTCAAACTCGAAAGTGAAAACAGGCGCAAGGAGGAAAATGGAAACGTCGAAAAGCTCCTACAGAAACTACACAAAAAAGGAGACAAAAAGACCAAATAGAAAGTCCTTATAAGGACTGTACCGAGACGAGCCAGAAGCCTACACCAACAAAGAGAACAACAAGTGCAGACGAGCACAAAGGATAGCCGCCGAACGATTCCCCAGCTGACGTCACAGACACAAACCAACATAATCAGTCCGAGATAAGACTCACAAGACAGGAATTAGTGAATGAACCCACAAAAACCACGGACCTCAACATTAACCACAGCTGAAAAACGCATGTTGAACGAGGCCGAATTTGGAATTTTTGTTTTTAAAATTGGAATTGGAATTGGAATGTCAGTCCGTTACAAACACGACATGTGTGTGTTGTTGTTCCTTCAGCTAGTGGGAAGTGCAATTACTTCCACCCACAATATCCCATTTTAGTCGGTGAGACATGTCAGATCTTCACACCGAATTTCTTTGGCATGTTTGCTCATGGTATTACAAGATCGCGAAAGTGTGACGAACTAACACTTCTGAGCGGTGCCTGCTTTATAATATTTTAGCTTTCTCCTACATTAATTCCAGTAGTATATCCAAATTAATTCCAGCTGTATAGCTGTATTAGTTCCAGCTGTATATCTACATTAGTCACAGCTGAGTAGCCACATTAGTTCCAGCTGCATAGCTACATGAGTTCCAGCTGTATATCTACATTAGTTCCAGCTGTATATCTACATAAGTTCCAGCTGTATATCTACATAAGTTCCAGCTGTATATCTACATTAGTTCCAGCTGTATATCTACATTAGTTCCAGCTGTATATCTACATTAGTTCCAGCTGTATAGCTACATAAGTTCCAGCTGTATATCTACATTAGTTCCAGCTGTATATCTACATTAGTTCCAGCTGTATAGCTACATAAGTTCCAGCTGTACATCTACATTAGTTCCAGCTGTATATCTGCATTAGTGCCGGCTGTGTATCTACATGTGTTCAAGCTGTGTATGTACATTAGTTCCAGCTGTATATCTACATTAGTTCAAGTTGTGTATGTACATTAGTTCCAGCTGTATATCTACATTAGTTCCAGCTGTATATCTACATGTGTTCAAGTTGCATATCTACATTACTTCCAGCTGTGTATCTACATTAGTTCAAGCTGTGTATGTACATTAGTTCCAGCTGTATATCTACATTAGTTAAGGCTATATATCTACATTATTTCCAGCTGTATATCTATATTAGTTCTAGCTGTATATCTACATTAGTTCCAATTGTATATCTACATTAGTTCCAGCTGTATATCCACATTAGTTCCACCTGTGTATCAACATTAGTTCTACCTGTATATCTACAATAGTTTCGTTTGTGTGTCTACATTAGTTCCAGCTTTATTTCTCCACTAGTTCCATCTGTATATCTACATAAGTTCCAGCTGTATATCTACATTAGTTCCGCCTGTATATCTACATTAGTTCCAGCTGTATATTTACATTAGTTGCAGTTGTATATCTGCATTAGTTCCAGTTGTGTATCTACGTTATATATAGGTGTATATCTACTTTAGTTCCAGTTGTATATTTTCATTAATTCCAGCCGAATGCCTACATTAGTTCCAGCTGTATTTCTCTACATTAGTTCCAGCTGTCTATCTATATTAGTTCCAGCGAGATTTCCACATTAGTTCCAGCTATTTCTCTATATTGGTTACAACTGTTTATCTACATTAGTTTCAGCTGTTTATCTACATTAGTTCCCGCTGTATATCCACATTAGTTCCAGCTGTATATCTACATTATTTTCAGCTATATATATTACTTCCATCTGTATATCCACATAAGTTCCACCTGTATATCTACATTAGTTTCAGCTTTAGTTCTACATTAGTTCCATCTGTATATCTACATTAGTTCCGGCTGTATATCTACATTAGTTACAGTTGTATATCTACGTTAGTTCCAGCTGTGTATCTACATTAGTTCCAACTATTTATCTACATTAGTTCCAGTTGTATATCTACATTAGTTCCAGTTATATAGAAGTCTTACGGTAATTTATGCGGTATCACAATCATGTCATATTGCGTTCGACCTTAGCGACAGCAACTTCAAAGCAGATCGCCTTAACTTGATTTTCACAATGTTATGAACGTCAGACGTTTAGAAAGCAATAGCAAACTACTGAACGTAGAATGGTCTAGAAATTTATATTTAGTCAATAAATGTTTAGACGTATTCCAACGTTCTGTAAAAGAAATACAACTTAATTTAGTTTTATATGGTGGTTTTGATCAGCTTGTTCGAATCTTCCTGTGCCATTATCATTCATTATTTGCATTGTCTATCGTGTTACATGATTTTTACGTCTGCTATTGACCTGTAGGAAGAACGAAACACTGTCGTAGTAATCCTTTATTACTTTAGTGTCATCCCTGGAGTGAGGGGAATCAACACCCACAATTTTTTTACCCAATATTATTGTCCTAGAGAAACCACCAGAATCCGTCCACAAAACTCCTTCAGTCTGTAGACACCTCTTTCTTACTCTCACTCACCCCTGGATCATGCCCCCTCTCATTCTTCCCCAACACAACATACTCAACAACTCTAGCTTTAACAAATAAATACAACAATTAATTTATTAAAACAAAGAGTATGTGTGTGAGAGGTGTGTGTGTGTGTGTGTGTGTGTGTGTGTGTGTGTGTGTAGAATGTGTTTCGAATATTCTAATGTGTATATAGAATCAGACCAGTGAATCAGGAGCAAAGTCTGTTACAGCACCATGTATTCCGGACTGTGAACCTCACCCAGAAGATGTTTCTCCGTCCACGTGACGACTTTCTCCGATAACGCTTGAACAAACAGGATGCTGGTCATCAGATAGACACTGTTCGATCTTGGTCTTCACTCTAACAAACACGGTGAAGTTACTCTGTTTAATAATGTTTGTTGAACAGAGAATCTTTCAATTAACTGAAATGTCACTTGGGAAAACCTACTGTTCACAAGTCTCTGATTATAAGATTTCCCCCCTCTTTAACAAACAACCTATTAATGTTTCTAGGTAGATGTATATATATATATATATATATATATATATATATATATATATATATATATATATATATATATATATATATATATATATATATATATATGTCCTTGATATATGAGTTATGAATCTTCGGTGATGAAGCTTATCACTCAGTAAACACAACACTTATGTTCATCAAGTCCGGCTCAGCAGAAGCCAGGTTTCTGCAGACCAACTAGGTTCTGAGCCCCGTGTAAAAGCCTCTCAGTAACCTCTGTCTTCATTCCGTGAGCCATCATTGTATAAAACTTTGAAACTGCTTCTTCGTAATAAATCATCGCACACTCAAGTGGAACCTGTTGAGTAGAGAACATCATGGTGAGAGCAACTCAATCCTGACCGTAATTAGGTGAGTGTAGGCCAATAGCAGATCCGATCTCTGTCATACGGCCAAATAGCTCATCACATTGGTCTGATACATGGCAACACCAGGAAAGAATAAAGGAACGGCTAGAAACCCAGCAGATGCCCTACTGGAAGATCCTACCATTTCACATTCCCTTCCTCCCTCCCAACCATCCTCAATCTCTCTAATTATTATCCCACTACATTGTCCTCAACTCCCTGAGTAAAATGATATATCACACAAGCTAGTTAAAGCCATACAATAGGACACTAGTGCCGACGCTGCTATAATACTTTCTAGACCCGCACTTATAGAACACTCTATCACCGCACCTATAATACATTCTATCACCGCACAGTACTGTACTCTATTCCTAATCATACTCTAAGTTAGATATGATTAATAGAATACCATATGCCTATTCCGGTTGATGATTGAGACTATGCAATCACAGACTGGATCTATGTCCGCCGATACATTATCAACACTTTGACACTATAGTCTCTTTCAATTAACACAACTCGGAATACTGCGCCGATCCTTAACACTTCAGAATTTTTGGTCGACTCCTCCAACTTGTTTACTTCGACTGGTTTTATATCGGGGCTTGAGTGACGTCACCAATTTGTCTAGACGCAGAGGCGTCGAGAAGTTGTTTTTCTCTTTATTTTTCCCAACTCAATGTGAACATCTGGCTGGTGTCCCCTTTCATCTGGGAAATTGTCTCCTGTCTGTGATCTAGAGAATCTTCTCCACATCACAAGACTCCATCCGACGTCTGGCCAGACATTCCGTCTATCACTTCAAAGGCTGACTCCCGCCTTATAGACGGATGGCGCCATTGTACGTTTCTCGAGCAACAACTTGTTAACAAAATGTCGACCGGGGTTAGACATTTTGACGCGACTTATTTTGTTCTTCAGTCTATACAACATCAAAGGGTTGCCTGTTTTTGCAGAGGAATGTCGGGTCTTGTTTGTCATCGATCGAAACTATCAAGTTTTTTCCGCGACAAACACCACAATGTAATATACACGTAAATGAGAATATTCTTCAACAAGTGAATAGGTACAATTATCTCGGAACAGTAATAACATCTGATGGGAGATGCATTGAAGAGATTAGAACAAGAATCGCCATGACGAAAGTGGCCTTTAGCAAGATGAAAAACATACTGACCAATAAACAGATGTGAAATGAAACGAGAAAAAGAGTGTTGGGTTGGTACATAGAGCCTGTACTTGTGTATGGATGTGAAGTTTGGCCAATGAGCAGTCAAGCTGAAAAACATTTCATGGCTGTGGAAATGTGGTTACTGAGGAGAATGCAAAGAACACCATGGACAGACAGAAATCCAATGACCAAGTCTATAAGAAACAAATGAAAATCGTAAATTAATTAGAGTCATTAGACGTAGACAGTCAAAATTTTTGGACATGTTATGAGAAGAAATAAATTGGAGAACTTGGTTACAACTGGCAAGATTGAGGGGAAGAGAACAAGGGGAAGACAGAGCATTAAATACCTAGATGGCTTGACCACGGGGCATGATCGGAACACTGAGCTGATCCAAGACTCTGATGATCGAGTGAAATGGCGAGTCATGACCGCCCACGCTTACCGGCATGGCACGTGATGGATGGATGGGTTGACCTATATAAATGGTGAACTAACAGCTGTTACTTTAAGTCACACGTGATGGAAATGGTTCAAGCATTGGTTTAACGTGAATAGAATCATATGTTTTGAAGAAACATGGGATGTGATATGCTGGAGAGGAGGGACTTGCTTGTACAAGTACATGGTTCGATGACTATCAGTCGGGCCTCGTGTGGGAAAGTGGTCGACCCATCTTAAGATCGGGTGTTCGTTTGTGGATTGTCGATAAGACAATGAGTGCAGTTTTTATGGAGAATCCCATTGTTCACCACACTTGCTATGGTGATCACGCTGTGAACAATGTTCTGGGCAGGTGGCTTGCCATTCTGTATAGAGAGAACGAGCTGGAAAAAGGAATAGGTAAAACACGGTGCAATGAAATGAATCCTCTTGTCCGTGACCTTTATCTGTGGCTACTATTTTAGGCAGAATAAACATAAACTAGGGTCAAAGGAAGACCAAGAAGAAGACGAGGATAATGATGGTGATGATGGTAGGAAGGGAGGAATAAATGGAGAAGGAGGAAAAGTTAATTTGTATCATTTACAGGACGTCGCAGTCAACACCACTATTTTTGGGCTGTTTGAGATTACTTGGCAAGTTTACGTTCAGTAGTTTGTCATTGTTTTTTTTGAAAGACCGGTGCCGATACTATTGAATTAAAATCAACATAAGGAGGTATCTTTCCAAATCCCCGCAGATGTGTTTCGAAAGCGGTATTCAGAAATATGAATTGAGTTCGTAACCCTTTCATCACAGAAACTGCGAATAAGAAAATAATTTGAAAAAAAACAACATCACAATTAACATAAACAATAAAAACAAAATATAACATAACGTGTCATATACAAAGGATGAGATTGATTATAAAGAATCTGAGTTAGGAGGGAGATAGTCGATAGACACATCCTCATTACACATCGAACCATTCAGTCGGATCCGGTCCTCAGTAAATCCCCTCAGTAAAAAAAGGTGCAGCGGCTAATGACACTAGTTCTGTGTTGGTTTATGAATCTTCTTTGCTTCATGCGTAGTGTTCTTGTTTGGCCACACCTCGTTTAATGTGTTGTTCTTGCTTCCTGGCCATGATTGTAGAGTCACAGTCATTACTTAGTTCTCGTAAACGACTCACTTCTCGTAGACATGACGTAGAGTATTCAGTATAACAGCCTGGTTCATGGTTCGTTGGTTTTCAACAATAGATTTACCTGCAAGCCTGTCAGACTACTCATTTCCTTGTACACCCGCATTGCTGGAATGTTGGGAGATAATATCGATATAAAAGAAGATACAATGTTAAAGGTCACATTTAAGGAAATTAATACTTTTAAAGCCGGACTCCCTGGCAAAGGTGTTATTGACTTTCTCCGTAATCCCGTCTATCCAAGTAGGGTAAAGCAGCTGAGCGAGATTCGGTAGCGGATCGCGTCGCGTTGGTTACTTACGGAGGTATGTGAGCCGCTCGCACAGAAAGCACTGACAAACAACTGAGCGTAATCTTGCCAAGAAATCAACAACAGCGGTAAAATGCTGGTGTTGACAGCGATGTCCTGTAAATAGCATATACGGGGGGAAAATACTTTTACATGCAGTGGACTTTTTTTTTGTATGACACCGTAGGCGTTAAAATTGATGTATTACTATTAGAGAGTAGAGTTTATATCGTGACTGCCTGGCAAATGTGTGTCAGTGAAATCCTTATCTCTTGTAATTATATATTGGCTCACAACAACGAGCACGAACACTATAAACAAATCAGGTCAGGGGCGTGGAAGAGAGATAGGAATCTCATCCAGTTTCGATGAAGAATGGTCAGTTTGCAGACGATGATGAAGAAGAAAAAAAAGAAGAAGAAGAAGAAGAAGAAGAAGAAGAAGAAGAAGAAGAAGAAGAAGAAGAAGAAGAAGAAGAAGAAGAAGAAGAAAGGAGGAGGTAATGGAGGAGGAGAAGGAGGAGGAGGAGGAGAAGGAAGAGAGGGGGAGAAGAAGGAGAAGGAGAAGGAAGCGTGGATAATGAGCAGTTAAGCTGAAAAACATCTCAGGCAGTGGAAATGTGGTTTGAGGTGAAAATACATCGAATACCATGGACAGACAGAAAAACCAACGAGCAAGTCCTCTGAGAGGCTAATGAAAACTACAAATTGATTGGAAAAATTAGACGTAGACGTTCAAACATTTTGGGGCAAGTTATGAGAAGAAATAAGCTAGTCAACTTGGTGACAACTGGCACGACTGAGAGGAAAAGAACAAAGGGAAGGTATAGAAGTAAATACCAGGATGGCTTGGCTACATGGCATGACCGAGACTATAACATAGAGCTGATCCATGGCTCTGGTGATTGTGTCAGATGTCGAAACCTGACCGCCCACGCTTACCGCATGGCACATGATGATGATAATTTCCGAGACATAATGCTGTTTATGAACCAGTTGTTTTCCTCGATGTTCAGACCTTGTAGAATATTCAGACTTTGTAGAATGTTCAGACCTTGTAGAATGTTCAGACCTTGTAAAATGCCAGTATTATTCTTCTTTTTTAAGGACCTTTCGTGAACATTAAGTGTAATGCATGGGATGAGTATTCAACACTGTTTTGGGGGGATGTGTATTCAGCACTGTTGTATGGCATGGAAACATTAGTTTTCTCAAATATGAATACGGTAGATCGAATCAGCTTTTATAACATTAAGGAATTTGTGGAAAAAGAGATTAAACTTAGCAAAAAACTTATAAAAGGCAATTCTATAATCAAAACTTCACTTCTGGGTGGATTAAAAACAAAGAGAACAACGAACACGGTTACAGATAAACTACACAGATTCACCAGTTGGTGCTTACGCACAATTAGAGGAATAAAATGGTATGACAAAATCTCTCATGTGTACCTCATGGACTTGTCATGACTGTCACACATCTTCGATCTTATGTCATGGCTGTGACAAATCTCCCATCTGTTATCATGACTGGCACAAATCTTCCATCTGATGCCATGAATGTCAGAAATCTTCCATCTGATGACTGTCATCCCATATGTGAATATATTTATTACATTCAACATGTTTGCTTTAATTAAAATTTAGTTTTCAAAAGTTGAATAAAACATGAGAGAGCTGTATAACATACTAATGGAATGAAAAGGTGGTGTGGTTGCATAAAAGTATATTACAATTTGTGGATGGAAAGGTGAGGGTACAGGTGTTACACTGTGGTCAAGGGTAAGGTGAGGGTACAGGTGTTACACTGTGGTCAAGGGAAAGGTTGAGGATACAGGTGTGTCAATGTGGTCAAGAAAAAGGTGACGATACAGACGTTACACTGTACAGGTGTTACACTGTGGTCAAGGGCAAGGTGAAGGTACAGGTATTGCACTGTAGTCAAGGGAAAGATGAGGGCACAGGTATTGCACTGTAGTCAAGGAAAAGATGAGGGCACAGGTGTTACACTTTGGTCAACTTCAAACCTAATATGTGCCCACAATGAAGGCCCATGACAGATACTGAGGGACGCCCGATGTTGCCACGTTTCACCACAGTGACGGCACTGATAGATGGTGTATCATTATAAGAGATATATACTCATGGAGACATAACAGTTGTTAATTGTACAAGTATCTCATCAGTAGAGACAATGGCTATGGCCACCGACTAGTACAGTCACTGCCCAGAACGAAAGCAACGGCAAGTTACCTTCCGTAAAAACATGACAAGAAAACCTAGTTAGCAAGCCATGAAAAAAAAAAAATGCAACCACACGACAAGATCTGAACAGCGAAGAAGGTTGGCTACTAAAAGCGATAAAACAAAGAAAATTGTGGGCACTTAAAAGTTCATGAAAGTTTGAAGAGAACAATAGTGGAGGTGTATATACCCGGGAAGGCATGAAGAGGAAGACCAAAGAATAGATGGCTGCAGGATGCAGATGATCTCCGGATGGGTGTATCGGATGAGGGAAATCCTGCATCATGATCGAGAAGTTTTCAGGAAGGTCGTTATGGGAGTAAGGATCTGAAAAGGACATGCTACTGAATGAATGAATAAATCCTGTCTCGAAATATGGAACACTGTCTGCAGCACAATTGTCCAGGCACTCATGTCCAACCACAATATCATCATGTCTTGGTCAGACATTCACAACATAATTCCCAAACAGTGGTTTAGTGTACACATGCAGTCGACTTGCGTAGAGTCACAGAGACAAGATTAGTACAGGTTTAGCTTTTTTTATTTATTTGCTGTTGATACAGGAATATGTTCTGTTCGATGCTATTGTTACTCGAAAGTAGTAAAAGTCTGGAGCAATTGAGTTAAATAACAACGTTATAAGACAGAAACAGTTATATAACAAAGTGGATGTTTAAATGGGATACAAAATGACGTCCCCTGCAGCATCTTTTATTCATTCGGTTCAACATGTTTGCTTTCAGGGGTGTCTAGTTGGACATGGGTGGAAGTACACTTGTTCCTGCAGTGAGTCGCAGTGGTCATTTCGAGGTGACAGTTCGAATCCCGGTCGGTAATTATAGCTTTCAATTTTTGTTTTCCAGCGCGTCCTCTAATCTCTACTTCCTTTTTCTTACTTCTATGAGCGCCAAACAATACTATGTGTTTTATGAACTGCAAAATCTTGAAAGGACATACAACGGCTTTTATCATAACAGGCATTTGCTCGTCTGGACAGACGCCTGTTTGTGACATTGTGCTTCCAAGAAAGGTATGATAACCTCTCAATGGCACAAAGCCTTGGCTTGATCAATCACCATTCGCAGTACCGAACCGAGTAGGCGTTTAGTTTGCTTGCTGGTAAATGTAACTGTGGAACTGGTAAAATGGCAGCTGAACATTTTCTGCAGGAGTGTTCAACATATACAGAACAGAGACAAGTATATTGGCCTAATCTGCTCCATTTGAGGACAAACCCTATGGAAATAACAAGCTTAAGTTGACTGCTGTTTTCTTTGCGTTGAATTCATTCATTTTGACTTCTGGCGTTGAACGAACACGAAGAAGGAGGGGAAGGAGGACAAAACAAATCAACTAATGAGCTGCTAGTAAACACAATGCGGGTTTCTTCGGATTGAACAGGATGTTGTAAATGAATAAAGTAATGTGGGTTTCATCGGGGTGAATATGGTATTGTAAATGCACAATAAAGCAAGGTGGGTTGCTTCGCTTTGAATGGGGTATTGTAAATGTATAAAAAAGTAAGTTGGGTTGCTTCGGATTGAATAGGGTATTAAAACTGCTTGGTACACAAAATTTAGACGTGACGGACTTTGATTTCTGTAAAAGTGGCACTGTGAGTATAACTAATCCCCTGCCAAATGACACCCCCCTCTTCGTTCTTGCCCCAGATCCCATTCAGGTTGGACCTGTAGCAGGAGTTATACCACCAGGCCGAAGTATGATGTTGGGCACAATTCCCAGAATCCCTGTCGTGGTCCCGGTCCATGGTGGTGAACATCATACCGTTGTGGTAGGCCAGGCTGTCCCCAGCATTGCCACTGTAACTGTTGACGGTCAGTCTGTAGTTCAGGACCTCGTTGTCCACATTGAAGACGGAATAATGAGCGAAATGACTGACTCCGTTGACAACCAAGTCCACTCGGAGTTCATTATAGCTCTGAAATTATAGATAATGGAATAATGTCACAAGTTAGCTAAATTTAGTTCAGTGTATTTGACATGACGTTGCAATTAAACCCAGCATGTATTGTCTGTTTGTGGTTTGCTACACAATGTTATGTTCATTGGTTTGCTATTGTAAGACATGGAAATTTACTAAACAAGCTGAACAGCGCATACATGCCTGTGAATATACATGTTATATACGGGTTCTAAAAATATATTGGATACAGAAAAGAACAAATGCATCCATACGACCTGAATATTGAAGAAGGCTGGCTATTAAAGACGATAAAACAAAGAAAATTGAAATATGTTGGTCACCTGAAACGTCATGAAAGTTTGCAGAGAACAATAATGGGGGGGGGGGGGGGGGGGGAAAGAGCTTGGGAAGAGAGGAAGAGGAAGGCCAAAGAGAAGATGGGTGCAGGTTGTGGCAGATGATGTCCAGATGGGTGTATCGGAAGCGGAGACTCATACTTATGACCGATTAGTTTTGACCGATTGTTATGGAAGCGAGGTTCTGCAAAGGACATGCTATTGAATGAATGAATAAATGAATTGAATGAATGAATGAATGAATGAATGAATGAGTTTGCTATTACTTTCTGAACGGCCAACTCCTCAAACCGGGACAATCAATGCAAAGCGGTCTGCTTCCAAAATTGCCCAAAACGGATATCGAAACCGCTACTCGGTATATATGAAAATTGTGAAATTGGGTTTCACTAACCACTAAGATCCAGACGCCATTTAAGATGTGCTCCATTGATGGGATATATATATATATATATATATATATATATATATATATATATATATATATATATATATATATATATATATATATATATATATATAGACACACACACACACACACACACACACACACACACTGTCGTAATATAAGTAATTGAGATGTGAGATATTAGGTCTGTATATAGTCGGTCGTGAAAAGGTAAATAAAGACTTGAGAAAATAGAACTGTAAATAATTGTAATAAATGTAATGAAGGTATGAGAAAATAGAACTATATATAGTCACAATAAAAGTAATAGAACTGAAAAAATAAAACTGTATACAGTTGTAATAAATATAATAAAGATATGAGAAAATATACTTCTAGAGTATTATTATGAAAGTTAATGAAATTTCAGAAAATTACATTATATATTCCTGTTAAATAGATAAAAGGGCGCGAGTTAGTAGAACAATTAGTCCTGTTGTAAAAGTGATCTAGACGTGAGAAAATGGAATTACAGTATACTTAGTCGTAATGAATGCAAAATGGACTTAAGAAAATAGAACTGTATGTACAGGCAGTAGACAGGAAAAACATAGAACTGCATATGGTGGTAGTAAACGTAATATGAATATAAGTATTTGTACAGCTGCAAACACACACCGATTTTACCAAATCACTTACCTGTGATGTGAGATTATGGATGATCTCATTTCCAATCCAAAAGTCTGTATCGGGAGTTCCAAATCCATTCTTATACACATCCCAGTCCTGGTAGAAGTTGACATCTCCGTGGGTTCGTCTCTGGGAGGAGGATGATCACATGATAATCAACAACACACATTGTGGTAATTTGTGTGAATTTAAGTGATTCGATGTTTGTATGACGAAAAAACAAGTGGGAAGCTGACATCAAGAGGTGGACGAACAGCAGTCTTAGAAAATGTAAAATCAAAGCGGGAGAGAGAGAGAGAGAGAGAGAGAGAGAGAGAGAGAGAGAGAGAGAGAGAGAGAGAGAGAGAGGACAGTTGATGTTGTTGTTGTTTCTTCCACTTATGCCGTTAGACGTCGTGGGGAGAGTTAATTGGAGTTCCAGCGCCGTGACTAGCACCTTTCCTCCAATTTTCTCCATAAATCTTGAGCAGACTTTTTAGGATCAAGTAAATTCCCTACCGGTTTGCTAGACCAGACGTAGGTTCCTTACCTACTTAACCCATGTATATTTGCTACTAACCACCATGTCACTTCCACTGGTCGCCTGCTTCGTGCTATGCCAGGTAGGGCTGACCGACCGACTTTGGAATTTGTAACTTGCCCTCCAAGTGTACTCATTACTCATTCCAATTACGGGGTCTCGCAGTGTTGGAGATAAATTACAGCCAACCTTCATTGTGGAGACGGCGCCTGATTAATTGAGTGCAAGGATGATTTTGATAAGACCGGCTTGCATATAAACTGCAATGAACTTCGTATCATTGCCATGATAACTATGGATTTGCAGTGGTTAGTTAGTTAGTTAGTTAGTTAGTTAGTTAGTTAGTTAGTTAGTTAGTTAGTTAGTTAGTTAGTTAGTTAGTTAGTTAGTTAGTTAGTTAGTTAGTTAGTTAGTCGAGGTTCCAACTTCTCGACATGTAGTATAGTCTATTTTATTTTATCTCGAACTCTTCAGAAACGTTTCTCCTCCCCATTTCAAAAGTCTATGTCGAGCACATGAATTGTGTTAGCTTACTGGTTAGGGCATTTAACTACTAAAGACAGTAGCCGTTGTTTAATCCCAGAAGTGACGGAATTCTTCAGTTTTTCAAGCTCCAGGTTTTGCCTAGCCTCGCAAAGTTGGTCTCAGGTAATTGTCCACAGTTCCAGAGAATTATCCAGGAAGAAAAGTGAGGGATGGAACTGACTACCTTATATTATTAAGCTATGGTCTATAGTACACAGAATGTGCAATCAATGTACCCCTAGTACAGGGGGCTGGGTGGTCTCAGGGTATGGTGTCCGTCTCGAGTGCTGGAGTGATTCAATAAATTAGTTTTAGTTTGCGAAGGGTTATAGACCCGGTGAGGGGACGGGATTTTTTTCACATGGACTTCTAGTAACAAAAATTTCCCCTGGTCTCTGGGTAATGATATCAGACGCCCGTGTGTATTGTTGCGCACGTAAGAAAATCCCTTGGCAGCTGGAAATCTAATAAGAGTAACCTAATGGCGCTGCCCGGGCAAAAACATCTACACAAAGTATTTCTGGATCCTCGCTGGTGCTACGGTGTTCGTGCACTGAGCTGATATTCTCCGGACTCAGGCTTGAGTTAGGAGTAGAACGGGGCACTTATAGGTTACACCCGTGTGTCGTGATGTTGATCCGTCGACTAAACTAACCTAAACTGTTCTATAGAACATAATGATGTAACACTCCACAAAGAGGAATCTTTTGTGTTGGCATTCTGGCAGCAGCATTATGCATAATATACCTGTGCGGGCTGTTGGTTTGTCCAAGCTCCTGTCTGTGCTAATTTTAACATGGGACAGTGAGGAGCATTTTGAGTGATATTCACTGACACAGGAACGGATCATTATGGGGCGACCCTTTGCCGTGAAGTTGGAACCGCGACTAACTGGCTAACTAACACTCCGCAAACTAATGGCCGTTGCCATATCGGTTTTAGCATCCGTTTTACGTCAATAGTTGAACCACGCGTGTGTTTTCCGTGTGCGCTGTCCCACAAGATGAATCGGGACTACGAGACGACTGTACTAAAATATAACATCTACAGCGGATGGAAAAGAGATGCATCTTCAGCATCCAACCATTTCTTTGCTGAACATTGCTAGCAGCATGGCCCTGGGAGGGAGTGTCCATCGGTGGCTATATCTCCCGCATGATCATCCCCAAGATGTTTTTAACATCCTGTGATCATCAATTTATTGAACGGCTTGACCACTTCGCCAAGAAGACTCCCTGGGGGTTAAGTTGCTGAGTGGTTTAGAGTTATGGTGTCCGCCTCGAGTGCTGGAGGTTCCGGGTTCAAGCCCCAGTAAGGGCAGGAATTTTTTCATGTGGACTCCTAGTAACAGATTTCCCCTGTTCTCTGAGTAGTCAGATCGGACGCCAGGGTGTATTGTTGCGCACATAAAAAATCACTTGGCAGTTGGAAATCGATAAAGAGTAGCGTAACGGCGCTGCCCGGGCAACTTTTCGAGATAAACATCTACCCAAAGTATTTCAGCCGGTCTCTCTGGCTGTGGAGTTACAACACTTTCTCTCTGTAATCCCGTTTATCACGCAGAGTCTCGTAGCGGAGCGAGAGCTGAGGCGGTTCGACCCCGCTCGTGACTTGCGGGATACTGAGCCGGCCGCTCAGAAAGCAATGGCAAACTACTGAGCGTAATCTTGCCAAGAGATCAACATACAGCTGAAAGATGCTGATGTTGACAGCTAAGTCCTGTAAAGGATATGCTAAAAAAAAAAAAAAAAAGTATTTCAGGATCCTCGTCGGTGCTACGGCATTCGTGCACTGAGCTGAGATTCTCCGGACTCAGGCTTGAGTTAGAAGTAGAACGGAGCATTTATGGGTTACACCCGTGTGCCGTGATGTTGATCAGTCGACTAAACTAAACCAAAGCTAATTTATTGAAGATCGCTGACAGGCCTTCCGGCTACCAAGCCTTGTACTAATGTACACTGTAAACCCCTGTGGTTTATGGGAAAGTTATGTGCATGTTCGTTACCTGACATCACAGTCAACCCCAGCATTAATTACAATTTATGATTTTCTAAGCAGTTTTACATTCAGTAGACTTTCTAATTGACCAACACTAATACCATTATGAAAATAACGGAAAGCCTCCTGCTGCAAAATCGTCTACGGCTGATTTTAAAACCGATACGTAGTAATTTTGAAACTGCCACAGACATCGTGATTTATGCTAAAGCTAAAAGACATCACTTGTATTATCATCATGTGTATGCTGATAAGTGTCATCTCACACGATTACCTGTGTCGTGGATCAGCTCTGTGTTCTTGTCTCGATCATACTACATGGCAAGCCATCCAGGTATTTACTTCTCTGCCTTCTCTTTGTTCTCTTCCCCTTGGTCTTGCCAGTTGTCACCAAGTTCTAAAATTGATTTATTGTCAGAGCGTGTCCACAATTTTGTGACTGTCTACGTCTAATTTCTCTAATCAGTTTACTTTTCTTATTTATTCTTGTAGGGCGTCACCATTTTTTTTTACCATGGTATTCTTTGTATGTCCCTCAGAAACCTCATTTACACAGCCATCAGATGTTTTTCAGCTTGACTGCTCATTGTTCACGCTTCACATCCACACAAAAATACAGGTTATGTGTATCACTTCACCACTCTTTTTCTTGTTTCAAATGACATCTTTTTACTGGTCAGTATGCTTTACCACCATTACATTCGGAGACATAATTCTGATCCGCAGACATTTGATGTTCACACATGGCAGAATGTCATACTTCTGGCCTTGAACCAAGATATTCTCAGAAATGTCCTACAACGGGTAAGTTCAAAAGCAGCGTGCAGCAATTATGAAAAATACATTATTGATTCTGTGCCAAACAACAAGTAAATTTGGCCCAAACATGGTACACAATACAATGAACACGTAGCATAATGTGAAGTTTCGTTCACTCAGCATTGACATTGTTGAAGATACCACGAAACAAAACAAATAACAGCATGACTCTAGTATGGCGGTGTACCGTCCTTCTGTCCAAATGGGAGTACGCATTTGACGATATTTAATCCTTAGGCACTGAAAGAGTTAAACTCCCAAAGTAGTCACAAGAAAGGTGCACGTTGTCAAAATGGTAACTGTTAATTGTTCAGTAGATACCTGACAGTGAGCAAATAGAAGATTACCTGAATGATAACCCAACCTCCTCCATCGGTCTCTGTGTCACACAGCGCCGGGATTTTGTCCCATAGTAGAAATTTTTCCCTGGAGTTTGCGTGCGACGCTCCTTTTACACATGCTGATGATGTATGGGTGGTGCTCTTGAAATAAACAATAGGACAATAAAAATGTGACATTAATGGTTAATGAAAAGCTAGATCATATTATAATAATCAAGTGGGCATTAAAATGTGACACCAATAGTTAATGGAGACCTACAGAGTGTTTGTGAAGTCTTACTACACTTTGTATGCAGAACAAATTTGAAAAACAAATAAAGCACTGACGTCATCAAAGAATGTGCTAACAAATTCATTAAATTAGTTACAATAGTTACTGCTATGGTTTAACGCTTTTTGGGGAAGCTGGGAAGAATAAATGAATTATTCATTATACCAGGTTTTGGAAATATCCACTACGGGATTCTAAGACATGCCTGTACACTATCTCTTTATATTTTCAAACACCTTCTGCAACGTGTTTGTTGTTATTTCCGTGTGTATCGACTGCCATTTCGAAACACTTATTCAAGTATACAAATTCTTTCTTCCGTTTATAACACCTTTCTGTTTGGAGTGCATTGAATTACTCCAGCAGACGACAGCCATTTGCTGTATATTGCTTCACGATGGACTGTGAAGCATATGTTGTTATGACGTCATGTTTTTAGTTTCTAAAATGTGTTATACATACACAGTTTAGTGAGACTTTACTAACACGCTGTAGATTCTCTTACAATGAGCAAATAGGCATTAGCAATGTGACTATAATAATAGTTCATGGAGAACTAGTATATCTTAGTAGAACAGACAGGCGGGCATTAGACATGTGACATTAATAATTAGTGAATAATATGAATATATTAGCGAGCATTAGACACGTTACAATTCAAGTGGAAATGACACCTGATGAACTAGCAGTACAAGCTAGAGATATCTTGATAACTGCAGGAAAGATTTAATTCCGACCAAGAAAAAGCAACATAAGCCATGGATTACATCAAACACTTCGGAATTAACAAAATAACGAAGGGAACTGAAACATATGAATGCGATAACAGCAGGATAAAGTATAAATATGTAACTCTAGAAATAAGAAAGAACACACGAAAGGACAAAAACCAATATATGCAAGATCGATGTACCAGAATAGAGCAATATCATAAGACTGGAAGAGATTACAATTTGTTCAAATAAATGAAGTTTTTGATAAGAAATGTTAAGCCTCAATTGAATGTTATCTGTGACATGATGGGATAAAACCTTAACAGAACCTAGTGTCACAAAATAAAACCTTGCGTTTACCCAGTTGATTATTATAGAGGCTTTCTGATAAAACGGACTATCTGCCAGCGACAACTATTTTAACTAACAGTAAAAACACATCGGATGTCAAAATCCCAGGACAATATTTGTAGCTGCACGTGTACATCTGGTCGACGGATTGGGACTACTCGGTGGTGAGTGAGACGGGTCCCTGCATCGCTTTGACAGTCTGTGAACATTTGAATACAGATGGAACCCGTGGGATCATGGTGGCAATCGGATGTCGGCCATCACATGTCGGGCAAAATTAACAGTTGCAGATGTGTAGAGGAAGTGAATGAGCTGAATCATACATCGCTTTGACAGATTATAAACAAGTCGGATTGGAAGCGGAAGTACTCAGCTCGGAAGAAAACAGTCCGTCTGTCAATTTATAGTTTCCGGAAATCAAGGAGATTGGCAGCTTGTTGGGGAAAACTGTTGTTGGGATCATACAGTAACTCGTTAGTTTGTTGGGGAGGTCAAAACAAGTGATGACAACTTTGACAGTGACTAAGCCAGGGAAAAGGGATTCTTGACAATGGATGATATGCCCAAATAACACCTGCAGGACGTCAACCATGTCACGTGACCAATTTTAGGTTTTGCCATAAACCATGATTGGAGATGTGGATTATGATGGACGTGTTTGTGGGAGAGCTCTACAGTGTTAGATTAATTTAATATTAACTAGCATGTGTCGTTATGGCAAAGTGTAGTAGTCATCCCGGAATGAGGCGGTTTTGCATAAGGTAGTCAATATAGTCTATTAGTTCTAATTAATATAGACTGTAGCCTTGTTAAAACTATAGTGTGATGATTAGCACTGTTAGTGGAAAACTAGTTAGAGTAGAATAGTGATATTGGCTCTGCTAGGGTGAATAGAATACTGAGGTTGCACTCTGTTTATTGGTCTTTCCTTATCATAGCCTGATTCGGACGTAGGTGAGAAGCTATAAGGCTCTCTGACAGAGTAGTTAGCTGTAAAATAACAGAGCAGGGTAATAAGCTTACACCCAGCCGGTAGGATCAGTGACTAGTGCTCTCACATGATGTGTTGGTTTTCCCACAGGTTCCCCACCAGTTACTAGGAAATTCAACACTGTTTTTGAAGAAGTGCACTCCAATTGGACGACCACCAGTTGGACTCTGAAATGATTCTTACGGAAAAGGAATAACGTCCGAGAAGAAAGATGGTATATGTTTACGCTGGACTCATACTCAGAAGGGTTCACCATGGCATGGCCCAGAAGAGCCAGTTAATATAACGACTCCTGCGTGGTATGGTTCACATAGGATGGGTGATAATTGTTGATATATCACACATCGGAAAAACATTGTTTAAGGAACGAGAACATTAACGGATAAGTCACATCGTGTCCTAGATTCCCGTGTAATATTACATGTGACATATTCTTGACCCTATATGAACACTAGTTAGGATCAAGTGTAGAAACATTAACAGTAAAACCTAAATACACTACAAAGGATTTGTGCATTCTTTAGGACCGATAGGAACTTACAAAGTTAGTTGACAATCAGTCCGTACTCAATCTGTACTTACAAACAGTATCTATTTCGGATGATCATGAAGATGGATTACCAGGTGGCTACAGATGACAGTCAGTATCCGGCAAGAGGGTTTCGACACCGGGTGAGGTGCACTGGTTATGATTTAATGTGCTGTTGTGTGCCCTTGCAATGAAGAAACTATGTTATTATCTGAAAGTCCGATCATACACACAGTATAGAACACATCACGCAATTTCTTCGCATACACGTCTCATATACGTTACACTTTTCTTTTAATAAATTAATCTTTATTAATATTTAGAAGCAAGAGTTGTTGAGTATGTTGCGTTGGGGAAGTATGAGAGGGGGCATAGTACGACAGTGAGAGAGTGATAGGAAAAGGTGTCCACGGGCTGATGGGGTGTGTTGGACGGAAGCTGGTGGATTCTCCAGGATATTGATAGGGAAAAAATATTATAATGTGGGTGTTGACTCTCTTCACTCCAGGGACGACACTTTAAAGGAGTACACGACACCTAGCCACATTCAAGAAAGATGGCAGAAGTACTGCAATGAAATGTATGATATGAATGACAGTGAGGATATGCATGAGATACTTGAATCAATGACAGCAGAGCTAGAACCTGAACCCTGTTTAGATGAAATTGCATTGGCAATAAAGAGCCTGAAGAATGGTAAATAACCTGGATATGATGACATACGAGCTGAACTAATTAAAGCGGGAGGAGAAGAAAGCATAAAAAATCTATCACGCTTAGTAGTAAACAGATATGAAAATATAGTATATGGCCAAAATATTGGAAGAGAACTATCTTCATTTCAATACCAAAATATGGCAACCTGAAATTATGCACCAAATATAGAACTGTTGCCCTGATCAGTCATGCAAGTAAAATTCTACTAAAAATCATAATGGGAAGACTTCGTAAGAAAATGAAAGACTAAATTAACCAGGTTCAATCTGGATTTAGTCAAAGAAGACGAACAAGAGATAACATTCTCAACATGCTTTAATAATAGAGAAGTGCAGAGAATTTGATGTAAACCTGTTCTTATGTTTTGTGGATTATTCAAATCATTTGACTGTGTAAAACATCAGAAACTTTGGGAAATCGTGAGGAATATATTCTTTCCATGACATGTAATACAACTCATCAAAATGCTCTATCTAGACCAACAAGCAGCGGTTAGAATAGAAGGCGAGACATGAGATTGGTTTGACATCAAGCAAGGAGTCCGTCAGGGCTGTGTGCTGTCCCCATATTTGTTTAACCTGTTCACCAAAAATACAATGAGAAATGTCAGAGATGATGTAAACAGGGAGCTATATGATGCCTTAAATATCTGTGGTCATGACATACCAGAGATTCGGCATGCAGATGATATAGATGGTGGTAGTAGTAGTAGTAGTAGTAGTAGTAGTAGTAGTAGTAGTGGTAGTAGTAGTAGTAGTAGTAGTAGTAGTAGTAGTAGTAGTAGTAGTAGTAGTAGTAGTAGTAGTAGTAATAGTAGTAGCAGTAGTAATGGTGGTGATAGTAGTAGTAGTAGTAGTAGTAGTAATGGTGGTGGTAATAGTAGTAGTAGTAATGGTAGTGTTAGTAGTAGTAGTATGTGGGGTTGGTGTTCTATGTACAAAGATTGTGTTCACATAGGTTGCGATGGATGTATTGTTGATGTCTTTGATTTGTTGTGGAAGATTGTTCCACAGCTCAGCTGAGGAATACACGAAGCTTGTTTTGTGTAATTCTATCTTATTCTTAAGGGCATGACGTGTGCTATGTGTTGTGTTATATGTCAAACGCAGCTTCTAGTAACAGCCAGCCACTTCAAAGCTGCAGTAATCACAGCCATATCCACCTTCACACTTGAAGCTGTAATCCGGTAGTGTCCACTCAGCTCATCAATGAGCTGACCATTGACTGTAACCTAGAATGACCATCTATATGTCTCGTTACGATGTTGCATTATTACCATGTCAATTAATTGAATGGGATGATTTGACTGACTTTCTTGGTGACCGCAAAAAAATACATTACATTTAATAAAGAGCCTTTTTGTTTCACTGCATAAGACGTATTGAATAAAGGGTGCTAAGCCCACACTTACATACACCGATCGGCACCAGGTGGGTGTAGTAGCCAATATCACTCCGGCAGCATTTTCTTCTGTGAACATATTTCGTACCAATTTTAAGTTTGGTCGATTTGTGAGCCTGGCAAATGTTAAACAATCCCCGCCTCCAGAAGGATTCAAATTCACGACCACCGCGTTGGCGGTCAAACGTGCTAGCCGATGGGCAATAGGATCTCTCAGTAAACACGGCAAAAAAATTAATGTGGTTGTTTCCCGTTTACTGTCGCAAATTTAGTGGGTATTGCATCTAATAATCTCGAATTTTACCAGCACTGGTACTAATTATAGCCTGCACTTTACGATTGTTACTAATTTTTTTTTTTTTTTAAGCATATCCTTTACAGGACTTAGCTGTCAACACCAGCATCTTTCAGCTGTATGTTGATCTCTTGGCAAGATTACGCTCAGTAGTTTGCCATTGCTTTCTGAGCGGCCGGCTCAGTATCCCGCAAGTCACGAGCGGGGGTCGAACCGTCTCAGCTCTCGCTCCGCTACGAAGACTCTGCGTGATAAACGGGATTACAGAGAGAAAGTGTAACCCCACAGCCAGAGAGACCGGCTGTTACTAATTAGAGGCAGAAAATTGGAAACATGTTTGATTGGAATTCACAAAAGAAACCAAACAGAAACAAACGAATTTGGATATATAACATACATTGGACAACCGAGTGTTGATGCTTCCGTGTTGCTTGTAATACATGTTGATGCTTCCATCATAAGAACCCTACATGAAATTATAATATGATTAGCTTACACTGAGTTTTGATTCGGGTGTCCATCTGGCGAAGTGATCAAATCGCCTAGCTAGCGCTCTAAAGGTTTGGGTTCTTTTATTCTTTTATTGATTCCGTAATACCGTTTAAGGGTGAAATTGTTTCCTGAGATCATTGGAGGAAAAAAAGAGGGGTGGGGGGGGGGGGGGGGGTCTTTAAATATAGCTAAGGATTTCTTTCTCTGTTCCTACATATTAGCTGGCTAGTTTGCGGAAAGAGACCCAGCCGTATGAGATAAAACCCAGTGCAATAGCATGGAATCTTCTTGCGTTTACACTTGTACATCATTTTGGAATGTTGGCGCTGTCATCAAAATACACCGATGACCTATAGTTGGGTTACTGGTTCATCTAATTGATACTTTAAGCAGGTAATGATAAAATGACTCGACAAGGAGCTGACGGAATGAAGAACCACAAGAAGACAGAACAAGGGAAACCGCGCCAGTTGACGTCACAGGCATGAAACCTGTTAGCCTATACGGAAAATCAAAGCTTCCCCGACACATAAGGAAATAATTTAAAATTGCAAATCCACGTGCCCCAATTATAAACGACACTGTAAACTCAGGTTGAACGAGGCAGATTATTTTTTCTAATGGCTGCTACACACTTCGAGGGCGTGTGTTCGCTTTCCAGGTAGTCCTGGAGACCCAACAAAACTATCCTAGCCTTTCTACTACCTGGTGACTGCAAATCCTTGTTCCTTACCTCTGAAAATAACATTTTGCAATGTACAATTATACAAACATCCAGCCACTACCTGGTGACTGCAAACCTTTCCTCCTTACCTCCTAAAATGCCACTTTGCAATGTACAATTATACAAACATCCAGCCACTACCTGGTGACTGCAAACCTTTCCTCCTTACCTCCTAAAACGCCACTTTGCAATGTACTATTATACAAACATCCAGCCACTACCTGGTGACTGCAAACTTTTCTTCCTTACCTCCGAAAACAACACTTTGCAATGTACAATTATATAAACATCCAGCCACTATCTGGTGACTGCAAACCTTTGGTCCTTACCTAAGAAAACAACACTTTGCAATGTGCAATTATACAAGAATCTAGTCACTACTTGATGACTGCAAACCGTTCTATCTTTCATCCGAAAACAACACTTTTGCAATGTAGAATTACACACAAGCGAGAACATCGTATTGAAAAGAAACACACATTTGATGATCATAATAAGAAGAAAGACGGGGCCACGAACAGACATCTCAGTCCAACCTGTACCTGTGTGGTAGGCGCTCCAGTAAGTCCAACCTGTGTGGTAGGCGGTCCAGTCACCACGCTTGTGGACGAGTAGTTGAACACGCTCTGAATGACGGAAATCTGTTGTGAAAGAAAGTCATATCTGCTCTCCAGCAGATAGTTCCACTGCTTCAGAGCTGCCAACTCGGCCTCGACGGCAGTCTTGTTCTGTCTCAGGCCGGCTATGTCTGTCTCGATGTCTCCCACACGGCTCTGCAGCTGGGATACTTGTGATGCCAGGGCCGCTATAGAAACAGTTGTAATAGCTTGTTTAAATGTACCCATCTATTCAGTTAGTCACTTTAAAAGTTCATTCATTCATTCATTCATTCATTCATTCGTTCGTTCGTTCGTTCGTGCGTTCGTTCGTTCGTACATTCATTCATTCACTCATTCATTCATTCATTCCGTTATTCATTCGCTTAACCTCTGTATCGATGAAATAAGCACATTCATTCATATATTGATATATTAATCAATTAACTCTTTCATGTAACAAAAAACTATATGTGTATCTCAATGTAACAAAAAACAACGTGTACACTAACATGTAACAAATATCAAAATGTATATCTAAGTGTCAAAAACTCGCTTACACTCAGGAAATAAATGACCGTAGACCCCGAGGTAGACCAAGAAGACGGTGGAGAGATAATATACATACAGACCTACAAGCACTTGGAATCAACGACTGGCAAGAGAAGGTCAACCAGAGAGACGAATGGAGACGACTTGTATCTGCAGCAAAGAACCGCAATGGCTCGGAATGCTGAAGAAGAAGAAGATATCTAAGTGTAACAAAAAATTTATATCTAAATGTAACACAAACAATATTGTCATCTAAATGTATAAAAAACATATTTGATATTTAATGTACCAAAAACAAACATTGATATCTAAATGTAACAAAAACAATATTTATATCTAAATGCAACACACACAACATGTATATCTAAATATAATAAAAACCAAATTCATATCTAACTGTAAGGAAAAACAAAATGTACATCTAAATGTAACAAAAGCAACATGTATATCTCAATGTAAATAAAAATGTAATCACAAACAATAAAACAAAGTTAGTTAGTTTAGTTAGTTAGATTAGTTAGTTAGTTAGTTAGATAGTTGGTTGGTTAGATAGTTGGTTGGTTGGTTGGTTGGTTGGTTGGTTGGTTGGTTGGTTGGTTGGTTTGGTTGGTTGGTTGGTTGGTTGGTTGGTTGGTTAGCTAGTTAGTCGACAGATCATCCTCATAGCACATCGAACCATTCAGTCCGTAAGTGCTCGGATCCCCTCCTCAGCAAATCCCACAGCGTGTAGCGGCTAACGACACCAGTTCTGTTCTGGTTTATCAATCTTCTTTGGCTTCCTGCGCTGTTCTCGCAGTCTGGCCATGGTTGTAGATTCGCGATCATCACTTGGTTCTCGCAAAAGTTTTACTTCTCGTAGTGCATTCAGAATGTCAGCCTGGTCCATGGCGCGTCCGCCCTCCACATTAGCCATAACTGCGAGCTTATCAGTCCGCTCATTTCCTTGTACTCCAGCATGCCTTGGCACGAAGATGAAACTAATCTTTGCTAGCCGAGACCGCTCCAGAGACAGCAACCACTCTCTTCGGATCCACCCCGTCTCTATCCTCTTGAGCATGCTCATTGAGTCACTAAGGACACGTGCACTAGTGAATGCATGTGTCTCGAGCCATGCTATTACTTTACTTACTGCCATGACTTCCACAGTCAGGCTACTTCTTGTGGTCTTAACGAAAGTACCAGAGTCCGTAAAGGCCCATGAGCTTCTCACATGTCGGTCGACCAATCCGTGTGTGTAAATGACAGCATCACCGTCTAAAGAATTCTCGAAAATCAACGCTTGTACTATCGCCTCCACAGCAGCCAGATTTTATTGTCTGCATTTTATGTCTAGTTGGATGGAAACTGAAAAGGATGTACATAAATCTGTTGGCACTTGTACCCACTCCTCGCCTGGTTCTAAGTTACCTATAAGAGACTAAGAGACCGATAAGGAGTGACCTCAGTCCATCGAGGTCAAGTTCATCAATAGAGGCTCCCTACAAATAGGAAGGTCTTCGCTTTCCTTACTACTGCCATACACTACCAGTCCAGCATGGAAAAAATGCGTAACCAAACCATAGCCACAAGCATAAAGACTCCATAATCTTCAGAGTTCAACCGCTTATCCTCCAAGTTTGGGACCGGAACATTATGTTTAAATGTGGCTTGCAAGTTCATTGGATAACTATGGGAACAAACCTGTCTATCCACCAATGACCCCGTGTTATAGAAGACCGATACTTTAAATAGAACTAAAGTTCAGAGGGTGAGCTTCATTGCGCCTGATTTTAACCAATATTGTTCGGTCTCTCACTGAAGAACCACAAGCCACTTTCTGAGAGCATCTTACAAAGTTCATTTAGCTTTTCCACAATTTCAATGGCAAACATAAAGTCTAACTTCCACTCTTTATTGACAATGTTAGTATTAAAGTCACATTCAATGCCCTTCATCTCTAGCAACATCACTATTTCTTCTCCCAGTTCCACACTAGCCTCAACACCTTGCAGGGACTCAGCCATCAAACACTGGTGTGGTACAGGACATCGGAATGTTCAGTTTCCAAATCGTCAAGTATTGCCTTGAACTGCCTGTGATTAAGTCCTCTTGATCTGATGAGGTTTATGACACTGACAAATGGGTCAATAACATGCTTGATATTCAAAACAGTTTTACACAAAATTTCTTGATGAATCACACAGTGAAGTGGTAATAATGTGTGGTCTGGATATTCAGCTTTAATCTTATCACTTACCAACTTTAGCAGACCTACATTTTTTTTTTTCAGTCAAAGCACGAGCTCCGTCAGTTGTAACACTTGCCATCTTGTTCCAAACCAACCCAGTTTTTCAATACAGTTAGTAACAGCGTTGAATATATCATGGCCTGTGATTGTGTCTTTGAGTGACTCAACACTCAGTAACTCTTCAGTGAGTTTGAAAGAAGTGTTTCTTCCACGTAAAAATATCAATAATTGTGCAGTATCATGTACATAGTGTACTCTCATCCTATGCAAGAGAGTACCACACAAATTGTTTACTTGCATCTTGAAGTTTATGCATCAAATTGTCACTTATCTTGTCAACACGTGTGACCACAGTTCTCCTTGGTAAAGTAATGTTGTCAAATCTGTTTGTTTGTTTTTTTTTTGTTTTTTTTTTTTGTTTGTTCTGGACACATAATGTTTGTTGCATCTGGCAAACATTCATTGATGAACTCGCCATCAGAAAATGGCATTGTTCTGTTTCACAATTCTGTGTGACAGCACAAGACTAGCTTCAGTCGCAGCATCTTGAATTGAAGACTGTTTAGTGAAAACAGATTGCTGTTTCTCCAAATTTTTCGTCAACTCCAGGCATTTCCTTTCCCTCCCTCCAGTTGTTAAATTGTTATCCGAAATCTGAATGTTTTATTTGATAATGTCTTTTTAAATTGTACTCATTGAAGACAGCCACTGACTCACGACACAACAAGCAAACTCATTTGCTATCAACTTTTATAAAACAGTACTTAGTTGTCCATTCATCATTAAAAACATGACATTCGCCTTCAATCTTACGTTTGTTATTGACACTCATTGTTTTAATAAAATTCGAACAGTTAGAATTGTACAAAACTTTAAAACGGAAATGAAACAAAACCTACTTCCGACTGTGTGTGAAAATAAAATAATCGGAAAACAAGTAATAAACTCAGAATAAATTTCAGAAATATATCAAGAATACTACAACAAATACATTAATGTGAACATTGTAAATGTGGAAATAATTTATAACAGCAAAAATCCTTTTTAATTTAATATTTTCTTGCAAAATAATTCATTTTATTCACCTGAGAAATATCAGTTTTTCATAAAATCATCCTTATTAAATCTTTACATGTCGATAAATATTCCTCTATATGAAAATCGCAGGCATGTGTGTGCGTGCCTACACACCTAAAGTCGAGTAAGACCACAGTCTGCTCTAGCAAAGGAAAGGTGCTGAAGACGGAGGCAACCAGCCAGGAGGCACACCACAGAAATCAGGATGCCACGCAATCACTGCGTAATGCGTCCTCCAGCCACTGGAGGTTCTTCTTAGATGTCCTGTGGAGCCAGGGGACCAGAGAATAGAGCGTCTGGCCATACCCAAAAAAAAAAAATAATGCACTGAAATGCGGAGGGAGTCAGCAACAAAAATATAGAACTATAAAACATCTTGAACCAAGAAAAGGTAAGCGTATGTTGCCTGCAAGAAACTCACCTAAAAAAAAACGAAATTGCCAGTACTAAGGACACTACTTTCTGAACTTAGCACTCAGAATAAGGTCACCATTCAGTGAATACCATCCAACTGTGGAGTACCCGGAAGCAACAGAACTGATCGATTGGCTAAGGAAGGAGAAACAGAAGAACGGCCTTATGTGCCCGTTGCATACCACCAAAAGAAAAGAATGAGCAAATCAGTCAGAAGGCCACCAAAACCTGCTCAAGACGACTACCACGTTATGGACAGACCAGAACAAGTCATTATTCTGCGCCTCAGAACAGGACACAATAGATTACGCAACCACATGTATACAAGATTCAAGATTGGTGAATCAGCTATGTGCACATGTGGATTGGCATCACAGACAGCAGAGCACATACTCAGAGACTGCCCAAATTACAACATGTCTAGGCACACCTTCTGGCCTAGAGAGACGACAGTGGAAGATAAACTCTATGGACTGCTGAGTGAACTAAAAAGGACAGTTAAATTCATACAAGAGGCAACATTGCAGTTATAGACATATTTGAGGCGAACGAAAGAAGAAGAAGCATTACATTACGGAAGGTAAAGGACTGCTTACAAAAATAGATAATTAGAAAGAAATTTTATCAAAACTGTTAAAACAATCATATCGGTACATGAAATTCTGTAAAATTCAACACAATAACTTAGAAACGAAGTAAAAAAGTTTATTTCTTAATGCCCTCGCGGGCCGCATAAAATCAGTTGGCGGGCCGCATGCGGCCCGCGGGCCGTAGTTTGCCCCCCCCTGGTCTACATGATGACAGAAAGCATACTTACAACATGAACATCCAGAGTTGGATGGAACAGTACTCTGACGAATGTGATCGACTGCACCGTCTGTGTTCACAAACTCCAGTTCACACATGAAGTTCCCGTACGTACAGTCAGCATCATTACGAAAGCTCAAAGACAAATTTGCATTGTACCTGGAGATACTTCCGCTTCCGCTGAGATCTGGGATTTGTGATTGGTTAAGGTACAGACCAGCCGTATAAGCGGACATGGAAGCTAATTTAATAGGGGTATCTGGCTGTGAGACGTCGTAGATGGAGACGGATGTTGTGCTGAAGATATTGCCCATCTGGTGAAACATTGTTCCAACATTGAAGCTGTCCACAAATATCTTGGCCAGGAAGTCTTTGCATGGTCAGTTCTAAACCTGAATGGTGTATAAGCATTTATCAATTGCAAAATTGTTTTATGTATTCTAATAATGTTAATGATAAAGATGTGATGGTTATAATGATAATGATGGTAATGATAAAGATCTGACTTTGATAATGATAATGATGAGATGGTGATAATGATAATGATTGTAATGGTAAAGATGTGACTTCGATAATGATAATGATGATAATGATAAAGATGTGACTTCGATAATGATAACGATGATATGGTGATAATGATAATGATGGTATTATAAAGATGTTACTTTGATAATGATAAAGATAACATTATGATAATGATAATGATGGTAATGATAGAGATATAATGATGATAATGATCAAGATGGCGATGAAAAAGATGTGATAATAATGATGGTGATTATAAAGATGTGGACATTATGATATTTCTAGTGATGAAGATGACATATTCTTTCAACATCATTAAGAACTCATACCTTCAATAGAAACTATCAGCCCACAAAGAATGACACTTAGCATCATCTTTGATTGTATGGATTTAACGGAAGCCCACCTGGTGATGAGTAATTTACAAAGTTGTCACAAGCAATCATATACCAGATCAATGTAACACCATCACACACACACACAGAGAGAGATTTGGACAGCAAAGTATACTTGGCCGAGACATTGTTCTACGGTAGTGTGTGATTGTTTGTGACTCACACATGGTATAGCATGGCGAGATCGCTAGCTTTAATCCATACGTCCTACCTGTTCAAATTTCCACACACACACGAAAAGCCAACTTTTCAACATAACCAAGTTGTGATTTCTGGCGGATGTGTACACTACAAGAGCACATTGATATGGCACATGGTCGCCCGGATAGGTCCACCACATAGCCACATGGATGTGTCCACCACATGGTCGCATAATATGTCCACTACAAGGTCACATGTATATGTCCATCACATGGGCGCATGGATATGTCCATCACATGGCCTCATGGATATGTCCATCACATGGCCGCATGGATATGTCCACAGCGTGGCCTCACGTACGTCCACAAAAACCACGAGATATGAGCTAGCACATTCTTCTACAGTCTTGCACCGAAGACAGATCAGCGAAAAGTGGAGATAAGAATATCTACTTCATTATATTCATTTTTTTTATATCAGTAACTCCTGGTCGTTACGTGTATTTCTGTAATGCCACTAACCCAGGGGCGTCACTAGGGGGGTGCGGGAGGTGCGGGCCGCACCGGGTGACACCATCAAGGGGTGACACCAAAATTAAAAAATTGCAAATTTGACAAAGCAGACATAGCAAAATAACAAAAATTTAACTTTGTCCGAGTTTGTCGAAGTTCTTTATTCATGTTTTACCTGAAGTATTGAAGTTATATTGTTCAATTTGTTTTCTTTCTTATGTCCTTATTAACTTTTTGACTTATTTTACAAACATTACTATATGCGATTATATATGGTACAGGAACACTCGGAAGAAGACCATGGTGAAAGTCTAGAGGGGTGACACCAAGAGTTTACCGCACTGGGTGACACCAACCCCAGTGACGCCACTGCACTAACCTACCATACGATGGAGGATGAAGAGTATAATGAAAGATGCATTCTGTGTTCAGTACTTTCCAAACATTGTATCAGAATATGTACAGGCTTAAAATTATCATAATCTGGAAACTGCAGTAGCGCCTTGGATAGAACACTTGCCTGCCAGTCCGATTGTCACGTGTTCAAATCCCAAGGAGAGAGAATTTCAAATTTAACTTGCGTTCTCAGGTTGAGCCAACCTGAAATGATACCAGGAAATTACATTGGAAGTAAAGGCTTTTGGTATGACATTGGTCATATTGTCTGTAGAGTACCGATTGATCTGTAACAAATATACTAGAGTCACATGCCAAATAGTCTCTTAGGTGTGAATAAGGATCTATTGCTAACACCATGTGTAGAGGATTCCCCTTTCCTTAATAATACCTGCCCAAGAACATGGGGGTGTTAGTTATTGTCTGTTGGGGTGTTATTCTTGCACTCCGGACATGTCTATGGGTGTTTAGACCCTCTCCCAACATATGCATCAGCGTCCAGCTGCTTAAGGTGCTCATTCTGTCTTGACTGAGGAGGTCCCTCATTCTCTCTATGTGCTTTTCGTGTCTGGCCTTGCAATCCTTACACCCAACTTACTTGGGATTAACACACTCCAAAAAGAGGTTGCTGGTCCCTTTCGTGCTTACCAATACCAGATGTGTCGCCCTGGCTGCGTGGTATTCAAGTCTGTTTACTCCTCCTTGATGATGACACGCATCGCTTGTTTCGCCTTGTCCCATTCTATATGCACGTCTTTCTTTGTTACATCTTAGTATGTGAGCGAATTTATCCCCCATGAGATGCCATCACTACGTAACTTGATGTCTCTCAATGAATATAAGATATGCATTACGTCTTGAACATTCTGACCACATCGTTTTGCACTGTCCCTTCTGGAAATATTCAATCAATTCAGTGGCATATTTGCAGTAAAGATTGTTTGCAGTGTGTTTCCAACACATAACCTGCTTCTAGTTCATATCTTGATGCTGTCCACACACATGAAACGTTCTCTTCCAGTCCATGCCTTAATGTTGTCCATACACCTGTAGTATGCTGCTTGGGCAACACATGATCTCTATATTTTAGCCCAGGCTTTGTGCTATGGAGAGGCAATAACTCCATCCCTTACAAATTATCGTCTGTCAAGACGGCAATGTGCCAATGATGATGACACCTGTAGTATTGTTTTCCAGTCAATGTCTTGATGATGTCAATACATATGTTATGTTGTCTTCCTGTCCATGCATTTTGATGTTGTCCACACACATGTAATGTAATCTTCCTGAACATGTCTCGATGTTGTCCACACACATGTAATGTAGTCTTCCTGAACATGTCTCGGTGTTGTCTTTACATCTGTAATGTTGTCTTCCTGTCCATGTCTGGATGTTGTCTATACGCCTGTAATGCTGTCTTCCTGTCCATTTCTGGATGTTGTCAATACACCTGTAATTTTGTCTTCCTGTCCATGTCTTCATATTGTCCACACACCTATAAAGTTATCTTCCTGTCCATCTCATGTTGTCCACACTCCTGTAACTTTTGTCTTCTTCTGTCACACTTTCCCTACATCGTTATCCCAGCACATCCTAGAATCATTACGTCACTATTAATACAATAAAGAAGTATATAGAGTGTATAACATAAACATCATGTATGCATTAATGCAATAACTAAACACTATACTACACGATGCATAAACTCTTTAAATTATTGCATTTCGTTATTATGCAAACTGGCATTCACGACGTACCTGCAACTGTGGATTCAAACGATACCTAAGAATGCTAAGGGACTGCGCAGTCACAAGGGACGATATCATATCAGTAAAGTGAATGTAGGCTACAGAACGTAGTATCTTGTCAAACATGTATTCAAACAGATATCGTATTGGCCAGAAAGTAGATACTGAGGCAGGGATGTCAAGTGTTAGTCCCTCATAGTTTCTGGACAATGGTGTAATGATGTTATGGGATCAGTGGTCTACCTTGCTGACTCGCCAAACAAACAACGGAACATTTTGAAACATTATCAAGTACCAATATTTATGAAGCCTGTCGACCCCAAGAGGTATAATTGATGCTTTCTTTGTCGCCTCTCCTTCCCATGCAGTGTCCAGATAATTCGGGAAAGGATCAAGTAACCAGTTTTATAGGCAGATCCCAGGACCACTCTATCCAGAAACATAGACCTGCCGCTGCTGTGAATTTAATCAGGAACACTGCCATAGTAAAAGGTAACTTTTAATGGTCACGGATTGATGAGTTATGGGTTAGGAATCGATATCACTGCACTTAGGACACTATGTCCTTTTGTTCAACAGCCAGCGAAGAGTAATACTACTAATCGTTCCAACTGCGATCTGATTGAAAGTTCTCCTTTTCTTCCCTCTCAGTTTTGAGATTCGTCCGGTAACTCCTACCGATCCCACGCCATATCATCTTCTCAACTTACGGGTGTATTTCTGTCAGCCTTTCAGCCTCTTCATTTTCAGTAGTGCCCAGGGATTTCTCCATAAGGGCGCCTGTCTCCTCCCATAGATCAAGTATTAAGAAACGCATCACACTTTACAGACTGTAGCCACAGGTAGGATTCAGGCGTTTGTTTACCAGATTTTCATATGCTATACATATTGCTCTCGTGGGTAGTTGAAAAGTGGACGGTACTACGAGCTATCTGTTACCGCCGAATATTGGCACCGACCACCAAATCCGACACTCTACATGATGCCAATGGCTGCAGGCGGAGGAGCGCTATGGGGGGGGGGGGTGCAAGACTTATTCTAGAAGGAGGAAATGCAACCTAAAGACTAATTTCATTGCAGGACAGATCAGGTTCTAAGCCTTGGGGGCAAATGGTCCAGGATCGAAGCTCCGGCGGTCAGGTAGAGCATTACTTTGCTGATCCGGCAGCTTCTGCAGCTTGTCTTGTTTCAGTGTTACCTTTCCTTTGGAGTAAACTAAGCAGGTCGAGAGAGTGATCATGCTGCTATGGACAACACATGTTTTCTAAATTCAACCCAGTCTTTGTGTTATGGAGAGGTATAACTCCATTATACAAACTATCGTCTACCAAGACGGCAAAGGCGTTAGTCAGCCAGTTCAAAAGATATGCTCTGAGTCAACATTGTCATGTTTTTGTGTTGGCATTCTGGCAGCGGCTTTATGTATAGTACACCTGTGCGGGCTGTTGGTTTGTCAAGACTCCTGTCTGTTCCATTATTTACATGGGGCCGTGATTAGCATTTTGTGTGATATTCACGGCACAGGAGCGGAACATAATAGGGCGACCCTTAGTCGTGAAGTTGGGACCGCGACTAAGTCTGAACATGTCGGTCTGTGTACTCCAGCTAAGCTCATTTCTGCTGTTGTGTTCGGGCTTTTAGTTGTTTTTTTTCCCCCAAACTTGTGTTCATCGATCGTGTTCATAAATTGTTTTATTGGTGTCCTTGCCTCCCTACAGCTCTGAGATAGACATGGCCGCTCGGGGTTTCCTTCTGCCTTGATCAACTGGTCGTTCTATCAATTTTCAGCAGTACCGCAGTGGACCTTATGAGCTGTGCGGGTTTGTCTTTGTGATGTATGGGGTTCTACTGGTGTCAACATGTAAGTGTCCCATTGCGCAATGAAGGTAGTCCACACAAACAACGCCAGTCAATGCGCCAAGAGATGATTTAGTGAACGTAAGTGCTGATACGTACCCATAGATGCACAAAAACACATACACACAGACCCATGTACAATCATATATATGCAAATATGTGTGTGTGTGTGAGTTTGTGTGTGTGTGTGTGTGTGTGTGTGTGTGTGATGTCTATGCTGATACGTGCCCATGGATGCACAAAAACACATACATGCACACACAGACCCATGTACAATCATATATGTGCAAATGTGTGTGTGTGTGTGTGTGATGTCTATGCTGATACGTGCCCTTGGATGCACATCAACACACATATGCACACACACACACACACACACACAGATAGAGAGAGAGAGAGAGAGAGAGAGAGAGAGAGAGAGAGAGAGAGAGAGAGAGAGAGAGAGAGAGAGATCCATTGATAATCATGTAAACGTATGTTTGTGTAAGATATCTCTGAATGATATAAACTGTAACGCTGGGAGAATATTATCACAGATACATACTTTAACCCTCTTTTGATCTGATATTCTTCAAAGTGTTTTCGCACTGTAACAGCAAGTAGATAAATAGTACACTTCGTGAGTGTGTGTGAGGTCGTTTTGTCCTCCATGGTCGGCGTTCTCATTTCTGAAGCAACTTTTATTCAACAGTGCAGAGATTTTTATAACTTCAGCATTCTAGTTGTTGGTGATTGCAATAATTTCTGCATTTTTGTTGTTGGTGACTGCAATAATTTCTGTTTGTCTTGCTGGCGATTGCAATAAGTTCAGCTTTTTTGTTGTTGGTGATTGCAATAAATTCTGTCTTTGGAATTGGTGATTGCAATAATTTCTGTCTTTGTTGTTGGTAGTTGCAATAATTTATGTTTTTGTTGTTGGTAAGTGCAAAGATTTTTGTTTTAATTGTTAGTAATTACAATAATATATGTCTCTGTTGTTGGCGATTGCAATAATTTATGTCTTTGTTGTTGGCGAATTGTAATATTTTTTTGGGGTAATTCCAAAGATTTATGTTTTTATTGTTGGTAATTACAAAAATGTCGGTTTTTATTGTTGGCAATTACAGTGATATCTGTCTTTGTTATTGACGATTGCAATAATTTGTTGATGTTGTTGGTGGTTGCAATGATTTATGTTTTTGTTGTTGGTGATTGCAATGATTTATGTTTTTGTTGTTGGTGACTGCAATGATTTGTTTTTGTTGTTGGTGATTGCAATAATTTATGTTGTTGTTGTTGTTGGTGATTGCAATGATTTATGTTTTTGTTGTTGGTGATTGCAATAATTTATGATTTTGTTGTTTGTGATTGCAATGATTTATGTTTTTGTTGGTGGTGATTGCAATAATTTATGATTTTGTTGTTGGTAATTACAATAATTTATGATTTTGTTGTTTATTATTACAAACATGTATGTTTTTATTGTTGGTAATTACAACGATTTGTTGACGACTGCAACGATTTGTTTTTGTGTTTGGTAATTGCAATGATTTGCTTTCGTTGATGGCGCGGCTCGTGCTGTTGTTATTGTTACTGTTAGTGCAGCTGTTGTTGCCGGCGTGGATGTCGCGGAAGTTGAGATAATGATATTGTAGCTCCTGTTGTTGCTAGCATTCCTGTTTGTGATCCTGATGTTATTGTTGTCGCTACTTGAGTTGATGCTGCAAGTATTGTTACTGCTGTTGCTTTTGTTGATGCTATTGCTGTGTGTGTTGCTGTTGCTGTTGTTGATGTGTTTTTGTTATTTCTGATCTTGCTATTGTTGTTGTCGAGCGTAGCTGTTCACTCCCGACCTTGTTGTTGCTTTTGCTTTTTGCTGTTGCTGTTATAATTGCAGATGCTGGTGTTTTGCTGTTGTTGTGGCTTTTCCTGTCGCTTTTGAATATATTATGTGGTGACGTGTTTGTTCCAATGACTTCTAGTCTGATTTTAAGCTTCATTGGAAAACGAACAAACTAACAAACGAATTTATAATACACTTTGAAACAAACAGGATATATTGCAAGACAAAACTAACAACATCATTTTGTATTTGCATATGAGGGAAATTTATTATTTTAAAACCAGTAAACATGTCAACAGACTTACATACAACTAATTCCTGATGTAAACTCTCTCTTTGCCACCTAGCCAGCATATTGTAGTGTGTGTATTTTTCAGAAAGTTTAAATTGTTCTATATTGCCTGCATTAGTGTGTTATAGTTAGAATGTTAACACCATTTAGCATGTTTACAATATATTAGAATACTACTTATTGGCTTATTGAAGTTACTTCTCAATATCTTAATATCTGTTTATGAATTCCACAATAGATGAAATGCTTGTCTCACATTTATCTGTCAAACTACACTATCATCATCATTATTATCGTCATCATCATCATCATTATTAGCATCATCATCATCTTGCAGGTCGCAAGCAGAACTTCATTCACTCTTAAGGAGTCTCAGTGTCCCAGTCTTAACTGAGATATCATTGTTGTAACGATTGATTTTATAGTTGTAAAGATGCATTTAATAGTTGTAAAGATTAATATGGTTGTGAAGACTAATTTCAGTGACAAAATGCAACAGTTTCTTGTTGATTCTTACTTGGATCATAACAAATAATATATCAAATTAAGATTACACATGAAAAAGACATTTCATAAATTCTCTCACATTGCACCATTTTAAAGATTGCGATATGTTACTTAAATTTACGAACTATATAATTCATCAACATCATCCCGTGTCTTGTTCTGGACAGAGCTTGATCCTCAACAGTCTTTCTCCATAATTTATTTGACTTCTACACTAGTTTTCTAGACATCTGTAAAGAAGTTAGTTTGTAATTGCTTTCCCTCTTGGCAGTGGCCATACTGGTAAGTGAATGTAGCCATTGTCATTATAGAGGTTCTCTGTCTACCATCATGAAACTTGAGACCATAACCGACGACTACATGTCGGCTGCTCTTAAGTTCTAATTGCATCCATAGATCATGTTAATTCTTTATATTTATATCCACATATAATCTTAGTTTAATACATTTTTAGCAGATTCATATTTGTACATAAATATATAAAGCGGAAAAGGGCATTCCATAAACTAAGATGTTTACAGCCGTTCATATATCAAAACGCATGTGGTTTGAGGTCTAATGCCGTAAAGTGAGAATATAGTAAGGTATTCCATACGTCTACATTTGATTTAAATATGTAAGTCTGCCTCCATGTAAATCTGTTTGTCCATTACGTTTACCTACAATATATATCTTCGTTGTTTTCTGTAAGAGTTAGTTGTACCCTTGTTCGTAGTCAACGTTTCGTACCTTAACCTCCAAGTATGTTACGGGTTTATCTTCACCGAGGGTTGACCAGACAATACCGTCAGGGGTGGCGTGGCCATATATGCCGTCCAAATTAGCGCGATAACAGTCCTTGTACCACCAGCCGCCGCCACTGCTTTCGGCGCAGTTTCTGGCATCATTATCATGGTCTCCATCGCGCGTGCTGAATCCCGCCCCGTCGTGGTACGAAAGGCTGTCTCCGGCGTCGCCACTGTAACCTTTCACGTTCAGCTTGTAGTAGGAATCCTCGCCGCCAACACTGAATGTGTCATAGTGGGCAAAGTAGTCCTTCCCGTCGACTTTCAAGTCCACTCTAAGCTCATTGAATCCTTGCTAAAAAGACATCAAGTAATGGTCATTTAGATCACATGCAATACAAATCATGTCAATAAATATTTAATAATAAAAAAAACAGAATTCCCTTAGTGAATTTAAACACAGAAGCCACAAACAATCTGTTGCATGATTTATTGCCTGGCATATTTCGCTGCATCTAGTTCAGGTGCATAATGCGTATATATCATGAAATGTATAGGTAGGTGTATGTTTAATGACTGTGCAGTGTTTGACAGTCACGCTGGTCCAAGTTTTGCATTTACTTATTATGTTGCATAAACTTTTCAGAGGGTGAATACAAAACTTGGACCGGCAATAGTTTCAAACACTGTTCAGTCATTAAGAATGCACCCTATTTATATCATTTAAAGTGAATACATTAATTATGCATTGGCTGAAATGCATACAATTCATAGTCATTAATATTCTTAGAATGTGACGTATTGTTTTAACAATGTTGTAGGCCCTTTGCATTACGTTGCGTTACCCACCCTCATGGTAACTGCCGATCTAAAATGGTGTACATGCTCATCAACATTCGACACAATGCCAGCGAGGCTAACAATACTACGTGTGGTTACCATTAAGAGATTCAGTGCCAAACAAACACTAGGCTTGGACCAAACAACATTAGATGGTGGAAAGTGTGAAGTAGGGGTGTGTCACAGTTATGACTTTAATGTTGTTAAAATGGTAGCATACATGTTGTATTACATATCAACTTAAACAGGGTTGCATAGGGAAATATACTGTATATAAGCCCATGGCAGATACGGGATGTCGCTTAAGACGATTAATCATCCCATGGCACTTGATCAGTTAAAGTGTCATTGTAGTCTCATCATCTCATCCCATCTCACCTCATCATGTTCCTCGTATACCTTGCGGTGTCGAGTTGAAGTATAAACAGCTGGAGAGTGCCCGTTTATGGGCTTCATGTATCGAGATTCCAGTGGACTCTGTTGTTCCTCTGCCCATCGAATACACGGTAGGACTCTTCCTCTGCTTCCATCTGGTCTGTACATCATTGCTTGTTGTGGCATACTGTTAGTTGGTAACCTAGTTGCATCGCCAAACCATTTAACTTGCTTTTTTCTCATGAAATCTAGCGTTGTAAAATCCACACTTTAGTCCGGATTTCTTCATTTCTGATTTTCTCTCTTCTTGATGCATGGAGTATTCTTCTATTGAGGAATCTCATTTCTGTTGTGTGATATTTCTCTTCGCTTTTTTCTGTCATTGTTCAGGTTTGGCATTGGTATGCAGCCGTATATTAAAATTGGTTCTATGTTAAATGCACGAACTCTTTTTCTAACTTTCAAGTACAAGGATTTTGTGCACGAAATGTTTATCATTTGATAGAATGCGGTTTGTGCTTGTCCTATTCTGTTCTTGATCTCTGTGGTGCATCTTCATTCTGATGTCCTGTTATATTCTTGATCTCTATGATCCATCTTCCATCCGATGTCCTATTCTGTTCTTGATCTCTATGAGCCATCTTCCATCTGATGCCCTGTCCTGCTCTTAATCTCTATGATGCATTCTCCGTCTGATGTCCTTTTCTGTTCTTGATCTCTGTGATGCATCTTCCAATGATACACAAGTCTAAAGATTAAGAGAAATAAGAATAATCAGTCTAATCAGAGGAAAGGAGGGTCTTCTAGAAGAGATATAACCCTATGAGGAGGAAACCGCACGGACTTCAGATCACGGTTGTTTATTTTCCCTTTTAAAATATGGAAACTTATAGGATTGGAAAAAACCAGCACCGCTGTGTTTCGAACCCGGGTATACGGGCTCACAAACCGCGTTCGCAAGCCCTTAGCCACAGAGACCAGTTACGCATAAACATGAATGAATTAGGAAATAGACATGGGTAGTGAAGGAGATGGAATAATATTAGAGAAATAGAGGAAGACATACATACAAAGCATTAAGAAGAGAAGTGGCAACGGAGATGTATATAACATGAGGAGGACATGGACAGAGCTGCATGGGCTAGCTAATGATAGGAGGTCTCAGAGTGAGCTGGCTGAGGACCTATAGCCCATTGGGGCAAAGAGGGCGAAAAGGAAGCGGGATGCGTACTTACCATTACAGTGTTATTAGATATAAATTAGTAACTAGGAAAGTAAGCAAGTAAGTAACTAAGTAAGTAACAAAGTAGGAAAGTAAGTGAGTAACTTACCTAGTAACAATTAAGCACGTTAGTAAGTAACTTACTAAATAACTAAGTAACAAAGTAAGCAAGTAAGTAAGTAACTTAGATCCGTTTGAACATTAAAACGCATTAGTCATTGTGTTGGACTCATAGTTTTAAAGAACAGTCTGCACTCAAACAGTGATATGGTTAATATCATGTCGGCCGCCTTTACTCACCAAGACAGTTACTAGTACCACATTTTAGCCAGGGTCGAACTGGGAGCTCGTGTCAATTATAAAAAGCCGCCTCGATGCGGATTCGAACCCACAGCTAACTATCCGACAAGCGAGCGTTAAGATATGACCTATGCTTACCGTTGTGGTGATATTATGCAGAGTCTCAAGCCCAATAAAGTAGTTTGAATCAACTGAGCCAAATCCTTTCTTGTAGTCTGCCCAAGGTCTGTTAAAGTCTACATCGGCATTTGCACGTCTCTGGAAGCATATAAATACACATACAGATGCTACCGTTCAGTATTATCGCATTAGTCAATTCAATGATTGGTCAGTCTAATGATTGGTCAGTCCAATTATTGGTCAGTCCGATGAATGCTCAACTCAATGACTACTTAGTCCAATGATTGCTCACTCCGGTGAGTGGTCAGTGCAATGACTGGTCAAACCAGTGATTGCTCAGTCCAGTGAGTGGTCACTACAATTATTGGTCAGTCCAATGATTGCTCAATCCAATTGTTGCTCAGTCCAATGACTGGTCAGTCCAATGATTACTCAGTCCACAATGACTGGTCATTCTAATGATTACTCGGTTCAGTGACTGGTCAGTCTAATGACTGGTGAGTCCACAGTTTGCTAAGTCCAGTGAATGGTCAGTCCAATGACTGGTCAGTCCACAGTTTGCTAAGTCCAGTGAATGGTCAGTCCAATGAGTGGTCAGTCCGGTGACCGGTCAGTTCAATTACTGGTCAGTCCAATGACTGGTCAGTCCAATGAGTGGTCAGTTCAATGAATGGTCAGTCCAATGAGTGGTCAGTTCAATGAATGGTCAGTCTAATGAGTGGTCAGTCCAATGGCTAATCAGTCCAATGAGTGGTCAGTCCAATACACGGTCTGTCCAATGAGTGGTCAGTTCAATGAACGGTCAGTCCAACGGTTGCTCAGTCCAAAAAATTATCAGTCCAATGATTGCTCAGTCCAACGAGTCTTATTACAATTTCTGGTCAGTACAATGACTGGTCAGATCAATGACTGATCAGACCAATGACTGGTCAGTCCAATAACTGGACGGTCCTAATAACTGGACGGTCCAATAACTGGATGGTCCAATGACTGGACAGTCCAATTAGTGGTCAGTCCAATGACTGGTCAGTCAAATTATTGCTCAGACCAATGATTGCTCATTATAATGATTGCTGTGTCCAATGAGTGGTCAGTACAATGGTTGGTACATGCAATGATTGTTCAATCTAATGACCTGTGTTCGAGTCACACATTAATCCCAAATGCCAAGTGGTAAACTCGCCATTGTCCACCATACTCTCCAACATACGCATTATTTAATGTTAAAACACAAATTAGTAACAGACCCATACCCGCTCCTCGAATCGTGTTGGATATATGATTGTTTAACCTCATGGTTAGATGTTTTATGGGGTGAGGGTCGTGCCTGCCGCCTTTATCTTCCAGAACATGTCCAGGTACTCAATTTAGGCCGGTTCGGTATGGACACCCATATCAATTTGTGTTTAAATTCGCCACTGCGGTGGTTTTCGAACATATGACCACAGTGCTGACAGGCAAGCGTCTTGCCTACTGCACTACAGCTACACCCAAGTTGTGTGTATGTTGTAACTGTTAGAATGATACACTCACAATGGTTTGAGCAGGAGGGCTAGATGTAAGGTTCGATATCGACTCTCGCAGTTCGCTACGGAAAGTATACGGGGAGACTGACCACCTATTTCACCTTACACTCCACAAATGTCATGGTCTTAACGAGTCACATGCCCAGGTCAGGTTCCTGCTGCAGGAAATAGCCATGGGATTCTGAACTGTCTTCGAATGCTACAGGAATAGCCATGGGAATCTGAACTGTCTTCGAATGCTACATGAAACAGCCATGGGATTCTGAACTGTCTTCGGATGCTACAGGAAATAGCCATGGCATTCCGAACTGTCATCGAATGCTACAGGAAATAGCCATGGGATTCTGAACAATCTTCGAATGCTACAGGAAATAGAAATGGGATTCTGAACTGTCTTCGAATGCTACGGGAAGTGGTCATGGGATTCTGGACAGTCTACGAATGCTAGGGAAATGACCATTGGATTCTGAACAGTCTTCAAAGTGATCACATTTCTCTGGCCTCTCTTGAATTCTGATCTTGGTACTCTGGGCTCATGGTTGGCATCTTACACTAGAATGGGCAGTATAAGATAGAAGAGGTTCCTCTATTATGCGTAAGACGTGTATGTGAGCCTAGACCCACATTTGTCATAGACCGGACGGCACTGAGTGAGTGATGGAGCTGTTATCATGCTTTACCTCTCCAGACATTTCCGGGTTCCCATTTAGGCTGTGTCCAACCAAGAGGTCAGGTCAGATTTTTTAACATTTGAAACCACAGTGTGCAACATACTAATGTTTGTTTCCTGACGTCCTCAATCAGAAATCTGTTATACATAGTGTTATTCATGTGATATGTTCCTGTCTTTGCGTAGAGTATGCTGCAAGTTATCGCCTTCATGTTGATTTCATTCTGTTTACATTAACCGTGATATTGTTCGAGTGCGAATCATGGACAATTAGCAGACAATTATGTGGAAGCTTCCAAGGTGCGGTTTTATAGAAGAAAGATGGAAAGAGCAATGAAGACATCTTGAAAGAAGTTAACTCAGAACGAGAACTGGTTACTCGAATCAGAAGAAGACAGACCGCATTTTTTGGATATGTTACGAGAAGGAGACAACTGGAGTATGTCGTCACAACGTGAAAACTGGAGGGAAAGGGAGGCACGGGGAAGATCCAATAAAGAAGATGCTGGATAGTTTAACATCATATCGTGGAGGAACGTCAGGTGTCAGAACTGATTCGCTGCACACACGACAGAAGGTCGCGAGCTAACATGATCATAAAAGCCACATTGCATGGAGTATAACAAGGCAGTGCAATGCCAATACTTGGTGTAGTGTGTTTCTGTGTATTGTTACTGTACACATTGGATGCATTTTTTCGCTTGGCCTAATACATAACTAAGATATTGACAGTTAAACAGGTCACCTCGACGACCACCCAACCTCCACCGTCTGTCTCCGTGTCACATTGGCATGGAACTCCGCTCACAGCGATGGTCTGCCTGGGGGATGTATGGGCCATCCCTCTAGAGCAAGGCACAGTTTGCAGTTTCTGAAAACACAAAAACAAAACAATTTTGGCTTCAATAAGATATGAGTACCTTCAGGTAAAGACACAATGAAACTTAAAATAGGCAGTAGTTGTTATTTTGTACAATGTTGAATACTCTTCTTCTTCTTCTTCACTAGGTCATGAGTGCAGATAATGGGCAGCGGGCTCCACAGAGTTTGAGATGCAACAACTGATCCAGAATAATACACATTAAGTTGGGGTTTCATTGCGAAGGCTAATGGACGATTCTTGATAAGGAGAGTATGGCATATGAGGCTACGACCTCCAACATGAGAGTGGAGGTGGAAGCAGTCAGAGCAGCATTCCGTTGTCTTCATCCCGGACTCAAGGAGTATGCTTAGTAAAGTGGAGAAAGGAATGATTCGTGTGGAATTGCTCACCTCGCCTAAGAGGTCACAGATTGTAAGAATTGTTTAGATTTTTTGCCCTGGCCATGCGAGAGTGCTGGGGAATGAACAGGCTGATAGGCTAACAATGATTGCACATCTTGGTGGTCAATTATCTATGGACAAGGAAGAGGTGGTCGTGCGCCTGTGGGACCAGATGGAGAAGGTGGAGGAACAGACTGAGAACCAGTATGTGGAAAGGATGAGATTGTTGGAGATTGGTAGGGGTTCTGGCAGAATCTCAAAACTGAGAGGGAAGACCAGGAGAACTTTCAATCAGATAACTGTGTGAACGATTAGTTGTGTGACTCTTCACTGGCTGTTGAACAAGGGAACAGAGCACATATAGGAATATCATGAGTGCAGTGATGTCGGTTCTTAGCTCAACTGAACTCAACTCGTCTTCTTCTTCTTCTTCTTCTTCTTCTTCTTCTTCTTCTTCTTCTTCTTCTTCTTCTTCTTCTTCTTCTTCTTCTTCTTCTTCTTTTCCTCCCTATCCCCTATTGGAGCATAGCCTCTCAGCCAACTCACTACAAGCCCTCCTGTCTTTAGCTATCCCATGCAATTATGTCCACGTCCGTCTCATCTTGTCCATTTCTGTCTCTATTTCTCTTCCCATGAGTTTTAGGTTTTCTTCTATTTAATTTCCCCTTGTAGGTTCCAGACTAATGTGTTTCTAGTTAGTCTAATCTCAAGTGTTCTCAATCTATAACCTATTCAGCGCCAAAGTCCTGTCTTCATCTCTTGGTTCACTGGTATTTGTCTAGTTCTCTCCATGATCTTCACATTTGTGCATTTGTCATATTATATTATTACTGTTCTCTTGTGCAGCTCTTATATTACACTCTATTCATCTGAATGGTGAGCTGCCCAACTGTCCCACCCTTATGTTGTCACAGGAAATACACATGCCGTCAGCTAGTTACTTCAATGTCCCTTCAATGACGTTGCAATCAACCCAAACATGGACCGGCTTTTGGCAACAGCACATTCATAGTTTGCTACCAATGTCAAACATGGACAATAACAGAAAAAGAGAAAAGAAAAATCATAACAACAGAATTAAGATTCCCGAGAAGAATACTCAATGTATCAAGAAGAGATAAGGTCAGAAATAAAGAAATCGGGACTAAAGTGGGGTTTATAGCAGCGCTAGATTTCATTAGAAGGCAGCAAGTCAAATGGTTTTGGCCATGCAAATAGGCTACCAGCTAATATTATACCACAATAAGCAATGATGTACAGACCAGAGGGAAGCAGAAGAAGAGGCCGACCACGTAATAAATGGACAGAGGGAATAGCTGAGTCTATGGTAATCTCGATACATGAAGCTCATAAGCGGGTACTCCCTCGCTGTTTATACTTCACAACGACATCGCAAGGTACAAGAAGAACCAAATGAGGTGAGATGAGAGTTTGCCACTGCTTTCTAGACGGCTGATGCGTCATACTATCGGCATCAAGGCAAATCTGTCTGCTTCCAAATCGCCTTTAGCTGATTTAGAACCCTGGACTCGTTGTGACAGGATTTTATGAAACTATGCGTCACTATTTCCTAATCCCCAGCCTCGGTTATGCTCTAGTACTTAGTTCTGTGGCGAGGGGTTACGAACACAATTCGCAATCCCGCACACCATGTTCGAAACCAGCTATGGGCGATTTGGAAGCAGACTGCCTTGCGCTGGTTTTCATTAAATGGTATGAGCGCTGGTCGTTCAGAAACCAATGGCAAACTACTGAACGTAAACGTGCCAAGAAATCACAAGCAACCAAATAATCCTGGGGTTGAATGTGACGTACTGTAAAGGATAACTAACATTAATTCACGTATATTTCAATCTATCGGCACCTTGCCATTCCGACAGACGATGGTTTGTTACATTTGCATAAAAGCTGAATAAAAACTACCATCTGTAGCGTGGACCAGGAATGGAGTTATAGCTCTCCATTGCAAAGAAACAAAAACGAGGCTGAATTTAGCGACCACGCTTTGGCCATGCGGCATGATCCCTCTCTCGGTCTGCCTAGTTTACTCCAGAGGAAAGGTAACATCAATACATCTGGAACAAGACAAGCTGCAGAAGCTGCCGGATCGGCAAAGCAATGTTCTAACTGTTCGCCTGTTGGAACTTCGATCCTAGACCCGCTGCCGAGCATAGGGCCTGGTCTGTACTGCCAAGACATTTAGTCTTTAGGCTGCATTTCCTCACACTAGGATAACGCTTTTTGAACATTCGCAATTGCGCTCCCCCGCCCGAAGCCGTTGACATAATGCGTGGTGTCGAGTTTCGTGAGCACGGCCCTAACATTCGGCGCTAACGGAAGACGTAGTGCCGTCTACTGTCATATGGTAGCTCAGTAATATCTGACTAAGCCCTGACAAAAATGTCAGTATAAAACACCTGTAATTGCTTTAATTTATTCTGAGCAATAGGTTCTTCTTCGTTCCATCTCCTCTTTAGCGGTGAACAGAGATACTTAACGCTGCTGACTTTTTGTAACTTCTCACTGTTAATAAATGCATGTTAACATATTTCGTTATCATCATCATTAATTTAGTTGTTGTTACATTGATATATACATGTTTTTATTACATTGAAGTATACATTTTGTGCTATACTGAGATACACATGTTTTTGTTACATTTAGGTATAGATGTTGTTGTTACTCGTACATTGGGATATAATTATTTTTGTGACATTGAGATATACATGCTTTTGTAACATTGAGATATACACGTTTTTGTAACATTGAGATATACACGTTATAGTAACATTGAGATACACATGTTTTTGTGACATTGCGACATACACCTTTTTGTGACATTGAGATATACATGTTTTTGTGACATTGAGATATACATGTTTTTGTGACATTGAGATATACATGTTTTTATGACATTGAGATATACATGTTATGTTGCATTTAGGTATACATGTTTTTTCTACATTGCTCTTTGTGGCATAATGGGTTACACCCGTGTGCCGTGATGTTGAACCGTCGACTAAACTGAACTAAACTAAACTACGTTGCTCTTGCATTGATTTTGTTCATCATCTCATCTTATCTTGTTCCTATTGTACCTTGGGTTATCGAGGTGAAGCATAAACAGCGGGAGCGTCTGATATTCCCCTTTTCATTATTTACGTGGTCGGCCTTTATTTATTTTATTTGTGTGTGTGTGTGTGTGAGTGAGTGTGTGTGTATGTGTGTGAGTGAGTGTGTGTGTGTATGTGTGTGTGTGTGTGAGTGTGTGTGTGTGTGTGTGTGTGTGTGTGTGTGTGTGTGTGTGTGTGTGTGAGGCAAATGAAATATGTAAACTGACTAGAGAAATTAGTCGTAGACAGTTAATTTTTTTTTTTAAATTTTTTTTTTGGGGGGGGGAAGAGGGGGGGGGGCACGTTATGAGAAGAAATAAACTAAAGAACTTGATGACAATTGGCGAGATTGAGGGGAAAAGAACAAGGGGATGGCATATAAGTAAATGTCTGGATGACTTGAGCACATGGCGTGGTCGGAACAAGAACACAGAGCTGATCCACGACTCTGGTGATCGTGTAAGATGGTAAAACATGACCGCTCAGGCATACCAACACGGCACATGGTGATGATAAGTATAAAACAACAGTGTCTGTCATACTATCTGTGGGAAAGAAATGCTTAGATTTTTACATAATTAGACACGATAATATATCTGGAGTCTTACCGTAGTAGTCCTGACCACTGTTGTCACGTGGCTGGCTTTGATGTAGTGTTGGAACAAGATGATCTTTTCGTTCAGCTCGGACAGTTGTTGCAGCAGCTGGACATTCTTCTGTGACACTGCCAGAACCTGCTCTTGAAGGCTTTTATACACCGCGCTTGTATTGCTGATTCGTGCCTGCAGGACTACATCGGTGTTACTCAGAGCTGTAAGCTGAATGCTGAATGCCACATCCTTGCTTTGCAGACCAGAAATTTCCCCAGTGATGGCATTATCAGTAGCAGAGAGATCATCAATTTGCTCCTGGATGAGTGTATCCGCCCGTTGGAGTGCTGATATTTCCTGTTCAAACCTTGCATCATTCGCGGTCAACAAACTGATTTGATTCTCCGTGACCTGATCCTTATGGCGCAGTCCAGCTACGTCCTGTTGGTATTGTTGACTGTTTCTTCGCAGGTCCAGTATCGTGGCGTCAAAAGCTGTGTTGGTTTTGGAGATTCCTTCTAGTGCTGTCTTAAAGGTGGCATCGGCTTCTCGCAGCTTGCTGATCTGGTTCACTTGCGTCTCGAAGTTGCTTGTCAGTTGATTTACAGACTGTGCCTGGTCATCGTTGGTGGATTGAAGTGCCTTGATCTCGCTGGCTTGGTTATTGTCGCTCTGGCTAAGAGTAGTTATTTGTTCTAGCAAGCTTCTATGAGTGCGTCCCACGTCGTCGATCTGGTTTTCCAATGAATCATCTTTTCGCTTTAGTTGTTGGATGGCATCGCCAAATACAGCATCGTAACGCTTCCTTACATTAAGCTCAGTTTCCACTTTAGTGTCCACCTGCCTCAGTGCAGCAATAGCGGCAGTATTAGCTTCATCTTCGTCTCTTTGCTCAGCCAGTGCCTGCTCCTGCTTCACATCATTGCTCTGCAGAGCGGCTATTTCAGTTGCCAAGAGTTCATCACTACGCTGTTGAGCAGCAATCTCTTCTTGAATATCCTTGTCATTTTGTATCTGGATATTAATAGATTCTCTCATGAGTGCGCCGGCCTGGGTGAGTTTTTCTACTGCGTTCTGCTTCTCGTTCAAGTCTTGTCTCAGGTCCCTGACCTCATTGTTCAGATCGCCATTGACCTGTCTTTGTGCAAAGATTTGGCTGTCAATCCCATTTGCCCGAGTAGTCAATGTGGAAAACTGTTCCGTGATGGTAGCTGTGAAAATGTAAGTAATCAATTTACCTTTAGTCAGTTTGTAAAGGTCACATACACATTTTACATGAACTGAGTTCATGGTGTTATGTCCAATTTTATATACCAATCGTAATTCATTTTAAAGACGTTTAAAGTCGCTAAATATGGACAGGGTCTACTTCATTGCACTTAGTTTTATCCCATATGGCTCAGTCTCTTTCCGCAGCGCTGAAATCATCGCACAAAGCACGGACTCTGTAGCTCCAGCGACGACACCCATGAGTCTAAAAAAATGCATTCGTGAACCGAAGGACGCGGCCCGGAATCGAACCCACAACCTTCGGAGCTCGAGTCCGGTGGCTTGACCACTTCGCCACGGAGACTCCCGTACTAGATAATTCTTTTTCGACTGTCCACTCCTTAATCTACATATTACAGTATGAGTGCAGCGACATTTAGCCGAGGCATATCAAACGCGGTACAGGACCCTGGACCCTGCTGTATTTAAAATGAAGGACACGCAACAAGCTTCAAATAATACATGTGTTAAATGTGGCATGTCATTTGAAGGCCGCTGCGATCAACACAGGGTTGATTTGCTAGACAATTGTACGTTCAGTAGTTTGCCATTGAGTTCTGAACGAGAAGACAACGTTTAATTCCAATGTAATGTTGATGTAGGGGTTGAACCGCCTACCTGGCTATCAGCGTAATGGAAGATTAAGAGCGACAGCTTTTATCCTTTCTACCAAGTTGAGGTATGCAACCAAATTTAACTAGTTGTTGGGACTGCTGGCTTTCACCCAAGCGGGCAGCTTCGATTCCCGGCATGGAATACGTTTACCGAGGTCAGCGTGGCCGAATAGGACCAGAGCCCTCGCTCTTAAACTTCCGGAGTGGTGATGACGCGGTAGCAGGTTCAACCCCTACATCTGTCAGTTGGACTAAAATGTTGACTTCTCGTCCTTGACTTGGGGACGTAAATTATATGTACCTCTGAAGTCGGAGTGGGTTCTGTTGATGGCGTGAGACACTGGTAATAGGGGAAGCTAAACTACACGCAAAAATCAGTGCAGTGTTGACTATACTCAAGTTTAAAGCGAGCGGATAACAACAACAACAACAATAACAACAACAACACTAGTTGAAAACTAAAATGAGGATATTTACAGCAGCTGCATTCTCCTGATTGCTCTCCGGGTATAATGGTTTCGCTGACCACTTCTTTCTTCCCTTTGACGCCGACGTACTCCATCTCGCACACGTAGGTTCCCCGCAGGCAGTCGGCTTCGCTATGGAAGTCCAAGGTGACGTCGACATGGTTCTTGGTGATGTGTCCAGTGCCGTTAACAACTTTCACCCGGTTGCTGTCAATGACCAGGTTTGGTTTGTCCAGATCGATGTAGGCCAGTTTGGTCCTGACGCCTTTATCGTTGACGTCATAGACGTTCAGGCATTTGGTGCTGAAGCTGCTGACGTCAGTGTTGACGTCATTGATGCATCCGAGGCGTGCGCAGTAATAATTGCCAGGGCTCCGGACCATCTCAAATACCAGACCTGAAAAAGTGCATAAGTCAATCAGTTTATATGGCACAAGAATGTCAAAGAAACAGTTGGCTCGTAAATGTACAACTAAGTTAAAGGATGTTGTTTTGGGGCAAGTGCAGAAATTCAGATATCTATTCACATGGATAACATCAGATGGAGGATGCGTCACAGAGATAAAGAACAGAATAGGACAAGCAGAAACTGCATTTTATCAAATGAAAAACATTTTATGAAATAAGTACTTGTCATTGGAAAGTCGACAAAGAATTATTGCACTTTACGTAAAACCAGTATTAACATACAGTCGTGACTCCTTGACAATTAGTAAACAGTCCAAAAACTCCCCGGAAGATTTGCAGATATGGTTTTATAGAAGATTGCTGAACATTTCTTGAGCATATGGACATTTTGAAGGAAACTAAGTCGCAAAGACAACTTATCACAAACACCAGAAAGAGGCAGTCTTCATTGTTGGCCACATTATGAGAACACAAAAACTGGAACATGTGACACCTGAAAAAAATTTGTGGAAAGAAAGATAGAGGAAGACAGTGAGAGAACGTTCTTGACGATGTTATATCTTGGCACGGAAGGGAGTTGTTAAAGATCGCACGATGTGGAGAAGCATGATCGCCCACGCTATTCGGCAATGCAAATGATGATGATAACGATAATGTTGATGATGATGGTGACCATACTGATGTAAAATGGACATAATACTCAGCAATATTACTACTGTCAATCGTACTTTTTTTTTAAAAGTGTAAAAATGTTGTATGCAGCCTACACTGCAAGATGCATTTGAGGCTTGGACAACATGGAGACATGTTGAGAAACATTTTTGAACTGTGGACATGTAGATTCTGAGGAAGAAATAAGTTTCTATGCAGAAAGGAAAACATACTCACCACTACAAAGCATAATGGAGTGACACAAGAAGTGTCAATGTGTTATATACAATTCAGTCTGTGGTATGAAAGTGTAGAATGGGAAATACGCAGATAAGGAGAGAAGAAATTGCAGTCGACATGTAATTATTGAGGAAATGTAAACTGATTTCGTGTCCTGGGATGATTAATCGTCTTAAGCGGCTTCATGTATCTGATATTGGCTTATATATCTTCAACATGTTGTCATTGCGTTCGAATACAACATGACTACTATAACATTAATAACATTTCAGTCCGTGAGACATCCCTATGTCCCTATGTCCGATTTTCAGCCATCCATTCTTGTTCGGTCTAAATCTACATCACTACACTCGGGACATTTCATGCATGCCTCGTCACTTCTCTTCAACCTTTCAGTGGTAATTTGATTAAAGTTCCACCTTGCTCTTTATCTACACCTTGAGTACCACCCATTTCCTCTGATAACTCCCTTCCAGGCCAGTCTTTCCATATATGGATTCTACTTCTGCTCAAAGGCTCTCTCCTTCCGATTACAGAACTCCTTGACCACATCACATCTATATCATAGAATAGCTTCCTCCAAGAGGGGTAGCAGTAACGAATCTACCAGCCTGTTCATTGCCCCGCACACCGGCATGCTTGGCCAGACAACCCTTGAGATGATCGCAACCCTTGTCCCGTCGAGCGATACACACAATCCACCGGAAACACGCCCGTCTTCACTTTCCGAAGCATGCTCTGAGACCGATACAAACACGTCTTACTGTTTTGCCCATACACCATTGGGAGGCTGCCGAGACCGCCTCAACCTCCATTCCCATGCCAGATGATGCAGGAAGCAAATACAAGTAAAGGAACCTTGTACACGATCTAGGCCTTATGGCGCTAGACCCAAGTTTGTATAGAGCACACAACACCCCGTGCATGATGTGGTCAGTATCCTGCCGGCGGTGTGCACTCCCAAAGACTGTTAAAGTACCCAATATAGGATGGTATTATCCGAGAGTCGAGGACAGTTTTATTTTTTATTCCGTAAACACGGGGATTTGAACCCATGTCAATAGCACCAGCAGGCTGGTGTAAGTATGTATGTATGTATGTATGTATGTATGTATGTATGTATGTATGTATGTATGTATGTATGTATGTATGTATGTATGTATGTATGTATGTATGTATGTATGTATGTATGTATGTATGTATGTATGTATGTATGTATGTATGTATGTATGTATTATGTATGTATGTATGTATGTATGTATGTATGTATGTATGTATGTATGTATGTATGTATGTATGTATGTATGTATGTATGTATGCATGCATGCATGCATGCATGTATGTATGTATGTATGTATGTATGTATGTATGTATGTATGTATGTATGTATGTATGTATGTATGTATGTATGTATGCGTGTGTATGTGTATGTGTGTGTGTAAGTGTGTGTGTGTGTGGGTGAGTGTGTTTGTATGTGTGTGTGTATGTGTGTATGTGTGTGTGTGTCCGTCCATCTTGGTACTGTCTGAGAGAGGCCTACCTCTGCTCTCGAGAAACACGGACAGAAGAGTACAGCAAAGCAGAATCCAAGCTTGGGGAGCCATGGTTCTTGGATCCTCTCTGTTGGAAGATGCTGGAGACAAAAGTACGAGTGAACAATTTTAGACTGAGCAATTTTAGACTGAACAATCTTAGATTGAACAATCTTAGATTGAACAATCTTAGACTGAACAATCGTAGACTGAGCAACTTTAGACTTAACACAAAGCATAACTGTAATGCAAATTGAGCTGTTGAAACGAGATAATTATTCTTCTGTTTGTAGTTCTTGTCCTATGGCTTAGTTGATCACGTCTGTGCCAAGCCATTATTCATTGGGGATGTGAAATTATGGCCGACTCCGTGGCGAAGGCGTTACCGACGCAGTTCGTAATCCCATATATCTGCGTTGTGAAAACAGCCGCCGGCGATTTAGAAGCAGACCGCATTCATTTGGTTTTTTAACGAAATGATTTTGGTGCCGGTCGTTCAGAAAGCAATGGCAAACTACTGAACGTAAACTTGCCAAGAGATCACAACAACAAAAATTGCTGGTGTTGGCTACAACGTCCTGTAAAGAAAATGCAACTAATTAACTGCAATGATGGCTTCTCTCTAGCTTCTGCCCATTTGTATACTTTTTAACTCTGCTAGATTTGGTCTAAAGTGACTACCCTTGCAAGACAGTAGAAAAGTTTGTTAATTAATATTTGTAGGGTTATCATCTTGCACTTCGGACATGTTTATAGACGCGCAGATCCTCCACTCAACATATGCATCAGCTTCCGATGGCTAATAGTGCCAGTTCTGTGTTGATTGACGAAGCCCCTCATTCTCTCTATGTGCCTCTCTTGTCCGGCCGTGCCAGTTCTTATTTTCAAGTCTCTCATTCTCTACAACCATGCAGATTCACTTCCGTCAAAGGCCAACGCTCTCGGCATCTCTCTAAGGGCGTTAATAACATCGGCGCTATCCATGGGCTGGTCATCTGCAGTAGGTGCAGTGCCATTTAGTTTATCAGCACGTCCATGCCTCCAAACTCCCGCATATTCCGGAACAAAGATGAAGGTGACGCTACGACAAACAGACATCCGCAGCGAAGCAATCTACTGTCTGCGTACATAACCAGTCTTGACCTTTCGGATCGTTCTAATTGAATCATTGAGTGAACAAACGTTAGTATAATGCTGTAACTCCAGCCATATGAAAGCCCGTGGTACTGCCATTACCTGTATTGTCCTGCTGCTCGATGTCATAGCGTGGCGATCACTGGCTTCTTGAAAGGCTCTATCTTTTGTGATACTGTACAATAGATCCGTCTGTATAGATGAGCACATCGCAATCATCTGAATGTTTACTGATAAACGCGTTGACCTCTGCATTGTCTGCATCAGGCTTCAGCAGGAAAAGGAGGATATGACGATTTTAACTCTTTGATTTTCATATCACAGAGTCTTGGGCTGTTTTATGGTTAGCTGACTTACACAACGTCCTGTCCCCTCTCTTGTTCATAACATATATAGACAACATATGTAAAGAAACCAGCCAAGCAGAGACAGCAAGAATACCGCATGACGAGAACACAGAAGAAGAACCATCTGCAAATCTAACCATTAGAGAACTCCTGTTTGCGGACGACCAAGCACTAATAGCAAAATCAGAAGCTGAATTACAAGACCACATGAATAGTCTAAACGAAATGTGTAGGGAACATAACATGAAAATTAGCGCAGGCAAAACAGAGGTAATGACTATAACTAAAGAAGAACAAACAGCAACAATTCACCTAAACGAACATCCCTTGAAACAAGTAAAGAGCTTCAAGTACCTAGGAAGTATAATATCATCAAATGGCAGATCAGAAGACGAGATCGAAAATAGGTGCAATAAGGCAAATCAACTCATTGGACAAATGGCACCAATACTAAAGAACAAACATGTATCAATAACTACTAAGAAAGCACTTTACAACACAATCTTCCTACCAACTCTGTGCTACCAATGCCAAACCTGGACAATGACAGAAAAAGAGAAAAGAAAAATCACAACAACAGAAATGAGGTTTCTGAGAAGAATACTCAACGTATCAAGAAGAGATAAGATCAGAAATGAAGAAATCAGGACTAAAGTAGGGGTTAAAGCTGCTCTAGATTTTATTAGAAAGCAGCAAGTCAAATGGTTTGGCCATGCAAGTAGGCTACCAGTCAACAGCATGCCACAACAAGCAATGATGTACAGACCAGATGGAAACAGAGGAAGAGGCCGACCACGTAAACGTTGGACTGAGGGAATAACAGAATCCATGGGAATGTCGATATACGAAGCCCATAACCGGGCACTCTCACGAAGTTTATACTTCACCTCGACACCGCAAGGTACAAGAGGAACATGATGAGAGATGAGAGATGAGACTTACACAACTAACTGATATCGTCTCACTGACCATCACCTGTGATGGCCCAGGACTTCACGTGTGCGGTATTCACAGCTGATATCTGAATGTAGTTGACAATTCACAAACTGCAACCCGGTGGACTCGCCCTACAACGGGATCGTCAATGCCCAGGCTAAAACGTATGTCTTACTTCCCGATGGCATGGGGAAATGACATGGGCATAGTTGATCCAGAAAACCATACAATTCCAGATCTGTGAAGAGGCATGAACGCCTACGCCAGCTGGGAAGGTACTTGATAATGATGCAAGATAAAAGTGGAGGCCGGAGTGGCTGAGAGGTTTAAAGAGTTTAAACTGTATCAGCTGACGGCGGGGCAGTGGGTTCGTACCGCACGCTGGTCAGTTGGACTTACATTTTGGCTTCTCTTTCAGAATGCAATGGTAACCTGCAGCAAGTAAAACTGCCTGTTAAATCACAAACAGCTTAGATAGGTTGTTCTGAATGAAACATCCTGCGCAGGACAAGACATTGTTAATAGACGCATTATTGCACCCTGTAGAGTGGGGTTAGAACCCAAGAGGAGGACGTCCCAAGAGGAGGATCTCCTGCAGTTTTTGTTTTTAGTCTTTGTTCACAGCTCTTGCAGTCCTGTTTGGTTTACACTTGACTACACCTTTGCGTAATGATGTACGCCACGAATTTCGGTCTTTGGTAGCAGTCTCCCAAGTGTCATAATGAATTCTAAAAACTCTTAGTGAAATTTTCAGTGTCTTTAAAGCGTTTCCTCTGGCCGCCTTGGGAGCGTTTACCACAGCGCAGCTCACCGTTAAAATAATTCGTTTCGGGATTCGTTTTGTTTTGTGATCTGGCATGCGAGTCAAGTGTCCAGCCCAGCCAATCTGACTGTTCATTAGTAAAATGTGGATACTGGGCATGGACGCTCTTTCTAGAACTTCAGTGTCTGGTATCGTATCTTGCCATTTGATCTTCAATAGCTTCATAATGCGGCAGACTGTGTGGAGGTGGTTTAATTTGCTACCGTGTCGCTGGTAAACAGTCCAGATTTCAAAGCATATAGCAGTGTGGATAATACGACTGCTTTGTAGATCTTTCATCTTGGTTTTCAGGCTTATTCCATTTCTGTCAAATACATGTTTTAACAGTCTGCCAAGAAGTCAGTGTCATTCTTTTGGAAGCGTCTCCTTCTATCATTCATTATTATTTTTTTCTCAAATGTTAATACTGAAAAATATGGTGGTCAGCACATATTTCAATAGCCATAATATACCAGCAACCGTCACACTGCCTAACTTTCAAACTGCCGTAACTTTAGCTGATACGACACACAAACATAGTGTTCTTACCTATTCCTGTGTGGATACTTTCACAGTTCTCTAGCCGCCTTATTTATACTCTCTGGCCGCCATGTTTACATTAGCTATAACGCATGACTGACATTGTACCAAATGTAGCGAACACGTAATCATAGACATGGAACTAACATGGCGTCTGTACTGTCTCTTTCATATCACGTGACCCCCATATTTTGCAGGTAAACATGGCGGAAGTGTGCAAGTGCAATTTGATGAAAAGTGCAATAGAGTACGTGTGCTTAGAATAATTGTGGTTTATTCGCCCTCTGCTTTCTTCTTCTTCTTCTTCTTCTTCTTCTTCTTCTTCTTCTTCTTCTTCTTCTTCTTCTTCTTCTTGTCTTTTACAATTTACAGAACTAAGGGTAACATAACATCATAGGTCCTCAATCTCCTCAGCGAATGGCGTAAGGTGGCTGCTTAGTAAAACACTGTAAATACTTGCTTAATTTAAAATAATTTAATAAAGAAAAGGGTATATATTGTTGGTATACACAACAGGATATATATATATATATATATATATATATATATATATATATATATATATATATATATATATATATATATATAACTGGTATCAACAAGAGGGTATATATTGTTGGCATCAACAACAAGAAATATACTGTTGGTATCAATAAGAGGGTATGTATTGTTGGTATCAACAAAGGGTATACATTGTTAGTATCAACAACAGCATATGTATTGTTATTATCATCAAAATTATATATATATATATATATATATATATATATATATATATATATATATATATATATATATATATATATATATATAGTTATTACTAATAGAAGGGTGACGTCTTTCCTTTAATAGACATCGTCATCAGCTGATTTGGTTTACATTTATACTTGTCATGATCCTTCCTTCCTTCCTTCCATTCTGTCTGCCTGCCTGTCTGACTGCCTTCATTCTTGCCTTCCTTTCTTCTTGCCTTCCTTCCTGCCTTCCTTCCTACATTCCTTCCTGCCTGCCTTCCTTCTGGCCTTCCTTCCTGCTTACCTGCCTTTCTCCCAAGCTTCCTTCCTGCCTGCCTTTCTTCCTGCCTGCCTGCCTGCCGGCCCTCCTTCTTGCCTTCATTCCTGCCTGCCTGCCTTCCTTTCTGCTTGCCTGCCTGCCTTTCTTCTTGCTTTTCTTCCTACCTGCCTTCCTTCCTATCTTTCTTCCTACCTTGCTTCTTGCTTTCCATCCTTCCTTCCTGCCTGCCTGCCTGTCTTCCTTCTTGCTTACCTTCCTGCCTGACTATCTTCTTTCTTGATTTCCTTCCTGCCTGCCTGTCTTTCTTCTTGCTTTCCTTCATGCATGAATATCTTCCTTCTTGCGTTCCTTCCTGACTGTCTATCTTCCTTCCTGCCTTTCTTCCTGCCTTCATTCCTGCTTGCCCGCCTGCCTTTCTTCCTGCCTTCCTTCCTGATGCACGCCTGAATTTCTTCCTACCTTCCTTCCTGCCTGTCTTCCTTTCGTCCTGCCCGCTGTCTGCCTGACTTCCTTCTTGCTTTCCTCCTGCCTGGCTGTCTTCCTTCTTGGTTTCCTTTCTGCCTGCCTTTCTTCTTTCTTGCTTTGCTTCCTGCCTGCCTGTCTTCCTTCTTGCTTTCCTCCCTGCCTGCCTGTCTTCCTTCTTGCTTTCCTTCCTGCCTGCCTGCCTTCCTTCCTCTTACTACTACTACCACTACAGTTGGAGGTCAGTATGGCCGAATGGATAAGAGAGTTTGTTATTAAACATCATGTTTGCTAATGCCGATGTGGCGGGCTCAACGCCTACAAAGATATTTTTTTTTCGCATATCCTTTACAAGACATCGCAGACAACACCAGCATTCTTCAGCTGCTGTTGATGTTCTTGGCAAGATTACGATCAGTAGTTTGCCATTGCTTTCTGAGTGACCAGCTCACATACCCATCAGTAACCAACGCGACGCGATCTGCTACGGAATCTTGTGCAACTGCGTTACCCACGTGAATATACGGGATTACAGAGGAAGTCGTTAAACCTTAGGGCAGGGAGACCGGCTCTATAAAGATTAGGTGGAATAAAATATTGACGTCTGGTCCTTGTCTAGGGGACATAAATTACAAGTGCCTTTGAAGATGGAGTGTGTTCGCCTGATGGCAAGTCACACTGGTAATAGGCAAGGGAAAGCTAACCTACGTGCAAATATGTCCAGGGCACTAGCAGTGATAGCATGCATATGGACTACGCTTGAGGTCAAATTTCAAGTACATTTGCTATTGCGACGATTATGTGGGACTCAGGAACACCTGCACACGCTCGTCTGACCCAGGCAATCAGAGATTGAACCCACAACCTTCACAGCGCTAGACAGAAGGAGTAGCCACTTCACCAAGTAAACCAAAAGAGAGGTAGAGGTTGAGTGAGCGAGAGAAAGAGAGAGAGAAAGCGAGAGAGAAAGAGAGAGAAAAAGAGAGAGAGAAAGAGCGAGAGAGAAAGAGAATGATAAAGAGAGAGAGAAAGAGAGGGAGAAAGAGAGGGAGAAAGAGAGGGAGAAAGAGAGAGGGAATGAGAGATAGAAAGAAAAATAGAGAGAGGTAGAGAGATAGAAAGATAGAGAGTTAGAGAGATACAGAGAGAGGGGGAGAAACAGAGAGACAACGAGAGAGAGAAAGAGAGAGAAAGAGAGAGAGAGGGAGCGAGATAGCGAGAGCGAGAGAGATAGGTAGAGAGAGAGAGAGAGAGAGAGAGAGAGAGAGAGAGAGAGAGAGAGAGAGAGAGAGCATGTAAAGACAGTTCTATGATCTGTTTTCTGTTGGGGTATCAACCTTGCACTCCGGAAAAGTTCATAAGTGATCAGACCTCCCCCCACCCCCCACACCCCCACCCCAACATCTTCATCAGCGTCTGGTGGCTAACAGTACCAGTTCTATATTGGTTGACGAGACCCCTCGTTCTCCCGATGTGCTTCTCGTGTCTGGTGGTGCCATTTCTGACTCATTCTGGACAACGATGTGGACCCGCTGACTTCAAAGTCGCCCGCCTTCGACATCTCTCTAAAGGCGTTAATGACATCGATACGATAAGTTCTATGACACGTGAGGGAATGTGTGGGAGGCTGATGAACATATGGTTATCTGATTAATGAAGTTTATAGACATAAAAATGGTGAGGGTGCGCGAAGAACAGACCACAAAGAAACCAAAACGCTTAAATTTAGCACTTTGGTAGATTGTTAAGGAGATAAACAGCTCACCTGTTGACAAGGAGGCAATTAAATGGAAAATAGATATCAAAGTGAATCAATGGTTGACTTGTTGACAACAGGACTGTGAAATAGACAATTTTCTTCAAAAGAAAACACAGATGGAAGATGTGATGTCTGGCGATAGGTGGACATTCCAGAATATTTAAGTTGTGGTTTTAGAAATCAACAGAAAAATACAACTAAAGATGGCGTTTGACATTCCGATTGGGATATAATTTGAAACGTTGAAGAGCAAAAAAAAAAATATACGAATGTTAATACACACGCACGATATACATACACATATACAAACATGTTTGTGTGTGGATATGTATGTTTGTGTATATGTGTGGCTGTGTGGGGGTGTGGGTTCAAGAATCACCACCACTGCGCTCGGGATATTCCCACACGTGGTCAGTTACATTATTCCGTGGTCTGAGTCGGGTTTCTAAGTTTGTAGGACCTGTGACAGCCTGATTAAAGACCCACCTTGATTTTACCATATGGAGGGGGATCTAGACCTTCTGGTCACTGCCTGCTCACACAGTCTAGCCAGTTGTTGATCCTCTGTCCGTGTTGCTGTCCTGTCCGCTATCCATGTTGCTGTCCTGTCCGCTATCCGTGTTGCTGTTCTGTTCGCTTTCATTGTTGCTGTCGTGTTCCCTGTCCGTGTTGCTGCCCTATCCGTTTTCATTGTTGCTGTCGTGTCTCCTGTCCGTGTTGCTGTTCTGTTCGCTTTCATTGTTGCTGTCGTGTCCCCTGTACGTTTTGCTGTCCTATCCGCTTTCAGTGTTGCTGTCGTGTCTCTTGTCCGTGTTGCTGTTCTGTTCGCTTTCATTGTTGCTGTCGTGTCCCCTGCACGTTTTGCTGTCCTATCCGCTTTCAGTGTTGCTGTCCTCTCCGTGTGTCCGTGTTGCTGTTCTTTAAGCTGTCCGTGTTGCTGTCCTGTCCCTGTCCGTTTTGCTGTTCTGTCCGCTGTCCGTTTTGCTGTCATGTCCGATGTTCGTTTTGTTGTCCTCTCCGATGTCCGTATTGCTGTCATGACCGCTGTCCGTATTTTGCTATCCTGTCCGCTGCCCGTGGTGCTGTCCTTTCCATGTCCTTTAATCATATTATAACAATTCTTATACCAATAACATCTTTTATTTTTTCATTATATTATAAGAATTTCTAACATCTCTTACTCTGTTCAACCTAGTATAAGAATTTATATAATCTCTTATATTGTTCAACCTAGTATAAGAATGTCTAACATCTCTAATTTTGTTTTTTTTTTACATTTTATTACATTTGCTCTACCGTTGCTCCCATTATCATCTTCCACTTTTGCAATCAAGCGGCGTTGGGGGGAATTGTTGATGTTCCAAATCCGGATGGATGGCACTTGAAAATGTCATTTCATGTGATTGTACAGTGTTGTTTTATGTCGTTAATCTATTCTCTTCCCGGATGTCCTCTTGTTCTCGTAGCAGATCTTCTTTGATGTAGCACTAGTACTGGTGTTGCATTCTGATGAGATGGCCGAACCATGCGTTCTTCTATCTTTCAGTATATGAGTCACACATTGTCGATAAAAGGTAGGGATGTAATTAAATTAAACCCTGGATGAAAACTACTGCATATCAAAAATTACTGTTCGTGCAATTTACCACAATAGACATCTTTCCTTCTTTTGCCCTGTAACCCCCGATGTGGCAGCAGAAAGAACACATGAACCATTAATATGGACATACTGTGTAAACAACTAAACCAAAGAAACACCACATCGACCGAGTTTTCCCACTCCCCACACAAAGAAAGAAGCTGACCATTAACTTGGACATACTGTGTCAAAATCTAAACGAAGCAAAACCTACAGCAGCATACAGCAATAATGTTTCCTCACTCATCACACAAAGAAAGAAGACGCAGAAGCTAGACAATCAACCAGTACCTCTGGGAGACACACCATGTAGTCTTGTACTTACCCACCACAGCAAGTTCAACTTGTAGCTAAAGTTACAAAACGTTTAGACAAAGGAGACAATAAAACTAAAGGTAGTGAAACACACAAAAATTGACGGGAACATCGCGAGAAGCAAATACAATACTAAAACAAGCCGACACTGTAACAGTCACTCGCAATGTAGGAGGAGTACGCCTTAATATGGGAGAGATACGCCTCAATATGGAAGAGATACGCCTTAATAAGAGAGAGATACGACTTAATATGAAAGAGATACGCCTCAAAATGGAAGGGATATGCCTCAGTATGGGAGGGATACGCCTCAAGCTCCATGGGTACATTAGCAATAAAGTGAACTTGAAAAATTTGCTCAAGATTCCAAATAGGGTCTTAAAACAAACTCTTCTTGGAGCAACGCGAAGCATAGACATGAAGAAAATAACAACACTAAGCCCCTAAGACTTCATTGACAGCAAAATAGCTCACTCTGAATGCTTCTGCTTCTTCTCTTGTCCTACTGCTGTTGTCGTGAGCATCGCAGAGAAGAAGCAAAGGTAATGGCGTTTTCCACTTACCTGATTGCTTGTAAACAGTAAAGGACCCTTTGTCACACAAAATGGCACATCGGGCTAGTGTTGCTAGACCAATATTTTTACAGATCAGTCGACACTCTGTGGGTGATGCGGTCAGTATCACACCGATCGATTTTACTTCCCACGTCATTTTTCGTAACCATTTAGGCTAGAACGACTTGGGAGTCCAGATTAATTTGAACAATCTTGGGAGTCCAGATTAATGTGAACAATCAGGACTCAAACTCACGATTTGTTGTGTGACAGGCAAGTGTCTAGCCACTACGCTACCGAGGTTCCCTTGGTGTGTCCACTAATATCATATCTTATTTATTTAATGTCTCTTTTACTCACTCTAGCCATTTTAATAGATCGTCCTCTCTTCTTGTATCCAGATGTTCTCATGCAGAAATGTCTCTCTCGCTTGTTGATCTTGTTCCATTCAAACTAAATATCCTAATAATTTAATTATTTGGTATTTTATAAAGCCAATAATAAATGTTGTCCCTACGAGTGCTTTTAGTTTCTCATTTATCTCTCCATCGGTTCTTCATTTTCGAGCTACGTGTCTTATGCATCTCATCTCACATGATGTGATTTTACATTACTATTGTCTCACTCAGTTTGACAAGATCAGAATTCTTGCAAAACGACAGCTGCGCCAAATAATGGACCAAAGACCACACATTTAGTACAATCACAGAACATTTTGCTCGAAAACCAACAACTTCCAGAGTGAACCAAAGACCGGACAAATAAGAACAATTACAAAACATCTTGCTCGAGAAACCTAGACGACATGCAGCTGTACTAGAAACTGCTATATGTATGTGTGAAACTCTCAACCAGAACCATGAGCAAGCTTCTCAGATCCCTGAGATTCAGTCCAGCGAGTCTCAGTGACCTCAAGAAAGAAGCAAACTGAGTCAGAACAAGAGATGTGTCATTTCGGAAGCAACATTCCGTCTAGAACTGGTCACCTGTGTGTACAGATTACGCCTCTGCAAAGGCCGCTAACAAAGGAATGAGTGGTATCTATGTAAAACACCCCATTGAAAACTTAGAGAACCTCCCCATGAGGGAGAAGAAACATGCATGATCTTTATAGTAGAGGGAGGAAGCTTTCTTGAAGCCTAACAGATGTACAGTAGTGGCGAGAAAATCATCACAGAAATACAACTTTTAACTGCTGTTACAAAACTATCAAACAAAATCAGAAAACACACAAACAGAAAATTCCACTGTAATATCTCTGAACATGTCAATGTAGGTGAGCTTGCAAAGGCTGCAATCAATCGCGTGGACCCCGTAGAAGTCGGATGTGTTGGCCGAAAGTCGCAAGTATTGCAGTTCTGCTGTAAACAGGCACAAAGTAAATATGTCCGGAAAAAAAACACTCCGGGTGAATGCAGAAGAAGAGAAGAAGAAGAATCTCGTGGGCAAAGATTAATTTTCAGACACAGAACTCGACTTTGAGGACTCAGCGATCACTTCAATGGAGTCAGCCTCACTGAATCTGCAATTCCAAAAGAAACTCCACAGCATATAGTGTAATAATAGTAGTAGTTGTATTAGTGGTTGTAGCAGTAGTTGTTGTAGTAGTTTTAGTAGAATTAGTGGTTGTAGTTGTAATAGTATTAGTGGTTGTAGTAGTAGCTGTTGTAGTAGCAGTTGTTGTTGTAATAGTATTAGTGGTTCCAGTAGTTGTTGTTGTAGTAATTGTAGTAGAATTAGTGGTTGAAGTTATAGTATTTGTAGTGGCAATTGTGGTTGTGGTAGTAGCTGTAGTAGTAGTTATTGTTGTTGTTATAGTAGTATTAGTGAATGTAGTAGTTGTTGTAGTAGTATTAATGGTTATAGTAGTAATAGCTGTGGTAGATGTATAGTATTAGTGGTTGTTGTAGCAGTAGTTAGTTAGTTAGTTAGTCGAAGTTCCAACTTCACAGCAACGGGTCGTCCCCATTATGCTCCGTTCCTGTGCCAGTGAATATCACACAAAAGGCTCCCTACTGCCCAATGTGAAAAGTGGAAAATACAGGAGTCTCAACAAACAACATCCCGCACAGATACACTGTGCATGATGCCGCCACCAGAATGTCAACACACCAGTCCCTCTGTTCATCTCTGATGGAATCGGCAGTCATTTTCCTATCTGAATGTTTCCTAGATGTTCACCCACACAGTCCACGAAAATACAATTCATCGCTGATGGCAGTGGCAGTCAACCAGAAGCCCAGCAGCCACGCATTTCTGCATAAGGCAAAAACCGGTCAACTCTGGAACATAGCCACCTGCCATCACTCCGAACATGCAATCACGTTCCAAAAAAAAACCTCAGGCAGATTCAAAAGCATTTCACACGAAACTCACAGCTCACAGTGTCGCGCCACGCACTCACTCAGTAGCAGGGCGACGGAACCATCAAGTTGAGTAGTTGAGTAGTTGTAGCACTATTGATGGTTGTTGTAGTGGCATTATTGGCTGTAGTAGTAGTTGTTGTAGTAGTGGTTGTTGTAGTAATAATAATAATAATAGTAGTAGTAGTAGTAGTAGTAGTAGTAGTAGTAGTAGTAGTAGTAGTAGTAGTAGTAGTAGCAGCAGCAGCAGCAGCAGCAGCAGCAGTAGTAGTAGCAGTAGTAGTAGTAGTAGTAGTAGTAGTAGTAGTAGTAGTAGTAGTAGTAGTAGTAGTAGTAGTAGTAGTAGTGGCAGCAGCATAAGAAGAAGACGCTTTTATTTCCCAACTCGTTTCCTTAAGCCCACATTGTGTCTACCTAATGTGCTATTTGGCGTGACAACTGGTCATTTACTTCTTACAGGCAATCGGGTAAGTGAAAAACATAACATTACATTTACTTCTTCTCTGCAAAGCTCACTACGGAAGCAAAAGGACACAAGACGACGCCGAGGCCTTGAGTGTGAGTGTTTTGCTGTCGATGAAGTCCAAGCAGCTCAGTGTTGTTATTTTCTCAAATACTGTCCTTCTCGTTGCTTCAAGAGCTTGTTTTACGACCATACTTTGAAACTTGAACAATTCATTCATTGTTTTGCTACTGTACCCCTGGAGCTTAGGTTCATCCCACCAATATTGAGGCGCGTCCCTCCCATACTGAGGCGTATGCTGCCAATATTGAGAGGCGTTTCTCCTATGTTGAGGCTCGTCCCTCCCATACTGAGGCGCGTCCCTCTCATACTGTATGCATGTTTTAGTATTATTGTATTTGCTTCTCGCGATATTCCGGCCAGTGTTTTTGTATGACATTACTTCTAGTCTTATTGTTTCTTTAGATTAAATGGTTTCTAAGTCGGCTTCCAGTCGAATCTGAACTGCAGAAATCAACCCTCCCTGATGTATCTCTCCTAGGTACTTGTTGAATATCTAGCTTATGCTTCTTCTCTCTTTGTGTGATGAGTGAGAAAACATGGTTAATGTAGTTTTTGCTTCGTTTAGTTTTTGACACTGTATGCATATGTTAATTCTCGTCTTCTTTCTTTGCGTGGGGAGTGGGAAAATACGGTGGCTGTGGTATTTGTGTTGTTCAGATTTTGACACCATTAATCCAAGTTAATGGTCATCTTCTTCTTTCCGCTGCCCAATGGGAGAATAAAGGCCCGAAGCTAAAATAAAGAATGCCATTATGGTAAATTACACGAACCATAACCGTTGATACAGTTTTTAACCACGATTTAAGTTAATTACATCCCTTCCTTTGAGCATGATCTTGTGCCGCATATATTGAAAGGCAGAAGATCAAGTGGTTCCGGCCATCTCGTTAGAACACAACACCAGCACTTGCACTAGATCAAAGAAGATCTGCTACTAGAGCAAAAAGACACTCGAACAGAAACTGGATTGATTGATGACATCAAAGACATCGTACAATCACATGAAACAACACTATCGCGTGTCATCCATCCGGCGCTGGAACATCAACAGTTCTCCCCACAAGACTTGACGGTAACAATGGAAGATGATAATGGCAAGCCTTCCTTTGGTATGCGAAACAGTGTAATCTCCGCTAGCATAACATTGTCAATAGGAGCAGCGGCAGAGCAGCGGGTAGCATGCTTGCCCACTGACCTTGAGGCCACGTATTCGAACATCTGTCGAGGAAACGTGTGTTGTGTGTGGTATGTGTGGGGGGGGGGGGAGAGTGAAGACTATACGAATATGCGATTTGTGCAGATTAATATGTATTATTCGTGTCATGTCTGTCCTCACATCCCATCGCCCGTTAGGGGAGAGCCTGGATACTCAACGTTGCTCACTTTCAGCATGTGCATTTTGTGTAATAAGCTGTATTAACGAAGATTTCTCAATCTATCAATCAGGTGCCGTCTCCACAATGAATGTTGGTTGCATTAGATCTCCAATACTGAATATCTCTCGCCTTGGTTGTACATTCAGTCAGAGTTCGTCAATCTACTCTTGCTATCTTCCGACTTGTATCGTTGCTTACGTACGAGAAGCAAAACAAAAATAAATTTAAAAAAAAAAAAAACAGCTAAGAAATGGCTCGCTGAAAATATACATGTGGCTGCAGAGAGAAAGATGAATGCCGGAATTATGTGAAACTTGTCACACATACACAGAGTGCCGAGTCTATGTGACCCTTCTCATACAAGCACACAGAGGCGGGACCATGTGGGTCTACAAACCATATACAGAATACACTTGAGGCATGAAACAGAGCACATTTCTCGACTTTGACTTGTATAATTTTAACTACAGGATCTGCTCTACATTAGTATGGTGAAAAGAGAGAACAATTTTGCAACCACATAAAGCGGATCTTGGTATTCTAAGGACACTGTATCATTCTAAATATGTGTGTTACTATGCTACCACGTGATTGTAGCTAAATACTATTTCACTGACGATGTCCTAAATTCACAATGAAATATCATACACTACAATCAAATTGCAGCTGGTACCATTAGTCCTTGATGACTCTTCGCTGGCTGTTGAAGATGAGGATAGAGCACGTATTGAAATGTCCGAAGTGCTGTGATGTAGGTTCTGGACTCCACTCAACTCAAATGAAATTCAGGTAACAGTCTGGGAATGAATTAGGATTTTGTTTTGCTCAGATTGTAAGAATTCTTGTTATAAGTTTTCTTTGTTTGATAATGATTGTGTTCGAAACGATGGTTTTTGTATCTGTTTCTATATTTGGTTTGTGGAGCACACCTTTCACATCCATTTGGGTTTTACATCACCTCCAATAACATTCACTTCTAGTGTTATTACATTTAAACTGTCTCTTCTAAGAAAACACAAACAAATAAAAGGTATACTTCTACGTGAGACTTTATTTGGTATAAGTTAATTCATGGACATAAATAGTTACACACTATGTGGTGATTCAATATTACAACTTCATGGACCCATTCTTCACAAGGCAACCATCCATAGTTAAGAACCGTGTTTATAGATGTGGGTGGATAGAACTACCCAATGATGACAGTGGCTCCGTGAATGAATCTGTAAATACATGAAAATAAATCAACACTGTTGATATTTCATAAAGTCAAATGGTAATGGTTAATCTTGACATATACGTGGTAGTTAACACTTGTGTTTGTAAAGAGAGTTCTCAGTATCTCTCATGACAATGTATTCTAACGATTCCCCAAATTACAGCAACTAAGAACTATCTTGTACTGTTGTTAATTAGTTGTTAAACAACTGCTGTTGTTCACGATGCATTTATTTTGCTTTTTGGTTTCCTGTTTGCGTCCTTCTTTCCCTCCATCTGTTTTATGGTCAGTTGTCTTTCTGGTATATGTTTGTGTTTCTACTATTTCTCTGTTCCACTGTTTCGGGAATTGTGTACCACCTAATTATACAACCTCTTGTGTGATTGTATTGTTGTAGATGACGAATCATGACTGCCCACGCCTAACGACATGGAGCATGATGCTGAGGATTTCTAAAAAAAAAATACATTCGTTCTTTCAGTTGCATGTCCTCTGCAGAACCTCGCTCCCATAACAACCTTCCGGAAAACGTGTCTGTCATAAGCAAGATGTCCCGCGTCCGATACACCCATCTGGAGATCATCTGCAACTTCCTGCAACCATCTTCTCTTTTGTCTTCCTCTTCCTTTCTTTCGGGATATTACCCTCCATATTTGTTCTCTGTAAACTTTTATGACGATTCAAGTGGCCTAAATATTTCAATTTTCTTTCTTTTATCGTCTTTAGTAGCCAACCTTTTTCAAAATTCAGATCTTGTCGTATGGATTCATTTGCTCAAGATATTCAAATAACCCGTCTATAACATTTATATTCAAAGACACTGTATGCGCTGTTCAGCTTGTTTAGTAAGTGTACAGGTATAACAGGCGTATGTTGCAATGGGAAAGATGCAAGCTCTTAACAATCACACTTTTGTAGTTCTATATTTCCCACTCCACAATTTATTCAGTTATGTTAGGTTTTAAAGAGCAATGGATATTCGTCTTTTAATTTCATTCATTGTGTCACCATTGTTAGTAATTAATGACCCAAGATATTCAAAATATTCCACCACTTCCAAGTTTTCCTCATTAACATATATTAACAAGGACAAGGCCCAAGGTTTGTACCGGAATACGATTAGCGTTTCCAGTAGTTGGTTATGCCCAGTCTTCAAACCTCAAATCCAGAAACAACCAAATAAATAAATATATTCCAATATAGCAATAATGGAATAACAGAATAGTTTACACTATCAATGAAACATAATTGGCCGTCTACAAGATGGCCTCACCATTTCATTAGGCCAAATCATTGATCTTATTGCAGTCTGCATGGTCATAGACTTAATGCGCTTGAACGTCCGGTGCGTTGATGGCGAGATAGGGAGATCGTTCCAGCACCGATAAGTTGGTCTTCAGTGTTAACCTCCCGTTCAGAAAGCAATGGCAAGCAACAGAAAGTAAACTTAATCTACTAATGTACCTGGTGTTGGTGTTGATCGCCACGTCCTACAAGGACATGCAACATGTATTGTATTGTATTGTTCTAAAGCCAACCCATACTTCGCTTCTTCCATCCGTGTTCAGTCTCACCGCTATACCGCAGTTACACCCATCCCAGGTGTGTATATAACCTGTACACTTGTACGGAATGGCTCAAGAGAAGGACAACTTACTGGTAGAATTCGAACTCTGTCAGGTGCGTGTCGTTGTTTCTGTCGGCGGCCCTAAAAGAGTCCTCGATGTCCGACCTGGTGATGTTGGTGTCATCGTTCTGGTCAAAGAGACCGAACAGTTGTCCCTCATGCCCTAGACACGGATGAAAGCATCATCAAATCTGTTAATTTCAGATTTCATAAAATGTCGTTGTTACAGTCAAATTTGATAACATGTTATTGTTACTTTCAAAGTGGATAAATGGTTATATTTGCTTTTAAATTCTATATACTGTTATTCATTCATTCATTCATTCATTCATTCATTCATTCATTCTTTCAGTGGTGCGACTTTTACAGAACTTCGCGTCCATAACAACTGTCTGGAAAACTTCTCGATCATAAGCAAGATGTCCTGCGTCCGAAATACCCATCTGGAGATCATCTGCCACATCCTGCACCCATCTTCTCTTTGGCCTTCCTCTTCTTCTATTCTCGGGCACATACCCTGAGATTATTGTTCTCTCCAAACTTCCATGACGGTTTAAGTGACCAAAATATGTCAATTTTCTTTGTTTAATCGTCTTTAGTAGCCAATCTTCTCCAATATTCAGCTCTTTAAGTTGTTAATTAATGACCTAACATATTCGAAATGTTCCACCACCACCTATTTTTTCCTCCTCAATATATATTTCTTTCTCCATAGTAGTTTTATCTGTATGCATTATCTTTGTTTTGGTATGTTAAGATATAAATTATGAGGTAATGTTATTATTACTTTCAAATTTGTTAAAATGTTAATATTACTTTCACAGTTGATAACATGATGTTCAAAATGTGTTCTGGCATCCAGTCATAAATCAACTGTGCACATCACAAACTCACCAGAGAATCCGTTGCTGGCGTGATGCAAGGCCCGATAGAACTCAAGGTGTGAAAGCTTCTCGTCCTCGTTTATGTCGAAACTCTGACAACAAACAAAAGGGTTTTCATTATTATGAACAAATGGCATCACAGCAACCTGAAAAATCTATAAGTGGTCAGTCTCTTTCAAGGGATGGCGAAGGCTGTGGGTGTTGAATGTTACAATTACAAAATATTAACTTTATTTCGGAACTTCCTAGCAAGAGTGCGATTCCCATAGTACTGTTCACGTTTCTTAATTTAAAGAGAGGTATTTATCTCACCACTTTAAAAGCCATACTTAATCCTACATTTCCATGGCAATAGTCCTACACTCCCATGCACATACTGGATTATCCAATCCAACAACCATACCCGATTCTCCAATCCAACAACAATACTCGATTCCCCAATCCAACAACCATACTCGATTCTCCACAGCAACATATATAATCGATTTCCAAGTACAACAGTCATACCCGATTCCCTACTGCAACAGTCATACTCGATTCCTCACTCCAACAGCATACCCGATGCCCCACTCCAATGCCATACTGGATACTCCACTGCAGCTGCTACGTTCAACAACTTCCACACAGAAATGTGTCATCACGCACACCGCTGTAATTTATATCATTGTAGTATATCCCATCTCTCCTATTTGCACGGCTATATGTAGACAGACAGACAGATAGATAGATAGATAGATAGACAGAAGGGAAGGATGGAGCGATGAATAAAGAAGTGGTTAGATAGACGGATAGAGAGAAGACAGGCACACAGACAGAGAAATTGATATACAGACAGACAGACAGACAGACAGACAGACAGACATGAAAATAATGAGGCTGGTACTTTTGTATGAAAATAAAAACGTGATTGCACAAGTAGCTGTGAGATAATGTACACGTAAGACAGACAGACAGACAAACTTTCAACCAGTCAAATAAGTAGACTGATTATGAAGATGTGTAGTAAATATACAGGTGAGTCAAGCATACAGACAGGTGGTTAGATAGGTAGTAAACAGGTTGGTAGGAGAAGAACCGCACCAGGAAGTATCCATCAAACTCGACAAGAACAGCTCTGTTGTCGTCGCTGACGTCAATTTCGTTGTATAGAGTCTGGATGGCACGGCTGAGAACGTTTCCTCCAGGCTGTCCCAACAGGACGGCTGGCAGGACGAGCAATAGGACGAACTTGAACATCTTCCTAGAACATCAAAACATCAATTTAAGAGTTAGCTCCACATGTTCTTGCAGATTGCTAATTGCACCAGAACACTTTCAGATGGATTACATTTCCCCTCACAATCATTATCATCAATGTGCTATGCCGATAAGCGTGGGCAGTAATGTTTCGCCACCTCAAACAGTAACCAGAGTCGTGGAGGAGCTCTGTGTTCTTACCTCGACCATACCATGTGGCCAAGCCATCCTGGTATTTACTTCTCTAAATTCCCCTTGTTCTTTTCCCCTCAATCGTACCAGTTATCACCATGTTCTCTAATTTATGTCTTCTCATAACTTGTCCAAAACTTGTGACTGTCTACGTCTAATGTCTCTAATAGTTCACTTCATTAGAAACACATTGGTGTCAATGCTTATACACATGCTGGAAGCAGTTCTAGAAAACATTGTTGGAAATACTCTCTACAGTATTGTGTTATGTCCTCAGCAACACTAAATCTCTGTCGCGTTTGTATCGATTTTATATGTGACAAACACCTGCCAATGACAAATCGGAAAATATGAGGTCATATCGTACGTTGCAAGGTAAAGCTTCACAAGTAAAGATGAATGTTTTCATTATTTATTGAGGAGTCAGTCGTTGGCTACATGTATGTTATTCATACAAAACTGCCAAACCGTATATAATTTCCTCTCTGTCTGTCGACCTCTATCTGGAACACCATAAATCTGACCGATTATTGAAACTTTCACTATACCATCTTTAATCATCATCATTATCATCGCTTACATCACAGACTGGTGTACGTATGTATGTCCCCCAACAGATCTCGCTCTCTGGTACTCTGGATCCCTTGATGATCTTCCATCTTGCCACCGTCTCACTGCATTCAACATCAGCTCTCTCGTTCTCCTTCTGTTTTTTCTGTCTTTGATCATTCCATTTCTGACTATCTATTCCTATGCCAATCTTCTCATCATATGGCCAAATAACTATACTTGTATCGTTCTTATAGCTGTACATGATATTCTACTTTCATTAACCTCTGCCAGCCATTAGCTGTAAGTTACTCTGGCTGTCGAGGGTCTTCGCAACATTGGACCTTTGATGTATTGCTTGAACTTATGAACATTATGAGATACTTCAACGATGTTTATCGAACTGTCTCTTCTTCTCTGCAATATGTTTATATATAACATTTACTTCCCAGTTTTAAACAGAGCAGCGGTTTATTAAAAGAACAGACACAAAAGGCATAGTTCCTTGAAGCAGATGCATAGGTCAACCAGCACGAAGATTGATAACATATTATTGCAGTCACCTTAGACCTGAAAGACGGGGGCCTGACACAATATCTCTGCACGTTTTCGCGGGCCTTGTTGAGAGCAACGCTCTGCAAAGAACCTGCTACATGCAGACCTCACTGTAATGAGTAGTGTGCTCAGTTCTGTGCCCTGTGGTCCTGCATTCAAAGTGAACTGAAGTGATGATTGTTCAAGGATTAGACTCTACACCATGTTGCAGATCGATTAGCGTGTGGTCAAGGAATAGACTAATGGTCCTGAATTCAAAATGACTTGAAGGTGGGATACTTTCGCGATGGCATTGTTATGGAGAAGACATAGATGCTTGTAAAGGGGAAAAGAAGGGGAGTGGAGGGTGTAAGACCTCTTTGGAAGACTGATGACACAAATCGTTGATTGGCGTGTAGTCATGAAATAAACTTACTACCACACTACAATCTAGTGACAGTTAGTCAAGAAATAGACTTCATTCCATATTACAGATCGAGTAGCGTGTGGTCAAGAGATAGATCATTCACCGTATCCTCAATATGGGAAATTAGCATGGTAATGGGTTTCTCTACCTCCTTACACGATAGAAAACGTAAATGACCTTTGACACACCTTGATAGGTATCGGCTATATGGATGCTAGCCCCATATTTGTCTAGATCAGTTGACCCTGGATGAGCGTCAGTGTTACACCGGTGGACTAGACCAATGGACCCAGGATGAGCGTCAGTGTTACATCGGAGGGCTAGACCAATGGACCTAGGATGAGCGCCAGTGTTACATCGGTGGACTAAACCAATGGACCTAGGATGAGCGTCAGTGTTACACCGGTGAACTAGACCAATGAACCTAGGATGAGCGCCAGTGTTACACCAGTGAACTAGACCAATGGACCTAGGATGAGCGCCAGTGTTACATCGGTGGACTAGACCAATGGACCTAGGATGAGCGCCAGTGTTACATCGGTGGACTAAACCAATGGACTCATTTTGAGCGTCAGTGTTACACCGGTGGACTAGACCAATGGACCTAGGATGAGCGCCAGTGTTACACCGGTGGACTAAACCAATGGACCCATTTTGAGCGTCAGTGTTACACCGGTGGACTAGACCAATGGACCTAGGATGAGCGCCAGTGTTACATCGGTGGAATAGACCAATGGACCTAGGATGAGCGCCAGTGTTACATCGGTGGACTAAACCAATGGACTCATTTTGAGCGTCAGTGTTACACCGGTGGACTAGACCAATGGACCTAGGATGAGCGCCAGTGTTACATCGGTGGACTAAACCAATGGACCCATTTTGAGCGTCAGTGTTACACCGGTGGACTAGACCAATGGACCTAGGATGAGCGCCAGTGTTACACCGGTGGACTAAACCAATGGACCCATTTTGAGCGTCAGTGTTACACCGGTGGACTAGACCAATGGACCTAGGATGAGCGCCAGTGTTACATCGGTGGAATAGACCAATGGACATAGGATGAGCGTCAGTCTTACACCGGTGGACGAGACCAATGGACCCAGGATGAGCGTCAGTGTTACACCGGTGAACTAGACCAATGGACCTAGGATGAGCGTCAGTGTTACACCGGTGAACTAGACCAATGAACCTAGGATGAGCGCCAGTGTTACACCGGTGAACTAGACCAATGGACCTAGGATGAGCGCCAGTGTTACATCGGCGGACTAGACCAATGGACCTAGGATGAGCGCCAGTGTTACATCGGTGGACTAAACCAATGGACTCATTTTGAGCGTCAGTGTTACACCGGTGGAGTAGACCAATGGACCTAGGATGAGCGCCAGTGTTACACCGGTGGACTAAACCAATGGACCCATTTTGAGCGTCAGTGTTACACCGGTGGACTAGACCAATGGACCTAGGATGAGCGCCAGTGTTACATCGGTGGAATAGACCAATGGACCTAGGATGAGCGCCAGTGTTACATCGGTGGACTAAACCAATGGACTCATTTTGAGCGTCAGTGTTACACCGGTGGACTAGACCAATGGACCTAGGATGAGCGCCAGTGTTACATCGGTGGACTAAACCAATGGACCCATTTTGAGCATCAGTGTTACACCGGTGGACTAGACCAATGGACCTAGGATGAGCGCCAGTGTTACACCGGTGGACTAAACCAATGGACCCATTTTGAGCGTCAGTGTTACACCGGTGGACTAGACCAATGGACCTAGGATGAGCGCCAGTGTTACATCGGTGGAATAGACCAATGGACCTAGGATGAGCGTCAGTCTTACACCGGTGGACGAGACCAATGGACCCAGGATGAGCGTCAGTGTTACACCGGTGAACTAGACCAATGGACCTAGGATGAGCGCCAGTGTTACACCGGTGGACTAGACCAATGGACCTAGAATGAGCGCCAGTGTTACACCGGTGAACTAGACCAATGGACCTAGGATGAGCGTCAGTCTTACACCGGTGGACGAGACCAATGGACCGAGGATGAGAGTCAGTGTTACACCGGTGGACTAGACCAATGGACCCAGGATGAGCGCCAGTGTTACACCGGTGAACTAGACCAATGGACCTAGGATGAGCGTCAGTGTTACACCGGTGGACGAGACCAATGGACCTAGGATGAGCGCCAGTGTTACACCGGTGAACTAGACCAATGGACCTAGGATGAGCGTCAGTCTTACACCGGTGGACGAGACCAATGGACCGAGGATGAGCGCCAGTGTTACACCGGTGAACTAGACCAATGGACCTAGGATGAGCGTCAGTGTTACACCGGTGGACTAGCCCAATGGACTCAGGATGAGCGATGTTGTCAGTGTCATACCGATGGACTAGACCCATCACGACACGTTATGATGCCCGTGTCAGGTTGTCTCGGACTGGGAGCTATGGTCAGTGTCACACATCCGGCTCTGTCCGCTTCGAACTCAGGACCACTGACTGGCTGGCTAGATTGTTAGCGACTGGGCCACCACGGCTCCGTTTACCTCTTGGCTTCAGAATGATAGTTGTGGAAGATGATCCTGATGATTACGATATTAGTTGAATAAGATTAAGAAGAAGAAAAATAAGTAGTAGTAGTAGTAGTAGTAGTAGTAGTAGCAGTAGTAGTAGTAGTAGTAGTAGTAGTAGTAGTAGTAGTAGTAGTAGTAGTAGTAGTAGTAGTAGTAGTAGTAGTAGTGATGAAGAAGAAGAAGAACAACAACAACACGAACAAGAGCAACAAGAAGACAAACCGTTACAACTATAACATAGTATATACACCTGTATCTGTAGCACCTGTCAAGGACCAACGTAAAATGAGAGCCTGGGAATAAAGTGAGGACACACTCAGCAATGTCCGAGTTTATATATGTTTGGAGCTCAAGAAGCCGTGACTAGTTCCACACGTTTTCTGGCAATAGATAACGAACATTTCTGCAAATTGACATTCAGCACAATCATGACAGAGCAAACCTAAGAAGACACGACTGATTCACACGCGTACAGATTGACGTATTTTCAAAGTGCTACTTCATTTTTTACAATACCTTTATCTTTGGAATAATTTTACAACTTCGTGTAATCGTTGTGGGAAAATTAATCTACCAGTTAACTATCGTGTTCAGCAAGTAAAATAACATTAGAAATAATTTTGATAGTAAAGTGTTCTTTTGGCAATGAAAGTGTATGGTCACTTAATGTTGACTCACTACCAGCATCGTGCACCGGAGCGGTGCAGTGGCTAGACGTGCGCCTTCCAGCACGGGTGGCCTGAGTTTGAGCTGCATAGTGGTGGACTTGAAGTTGTTTAATTGACCTCAGCTCAAAGGGTGTTAGGAAATGTCTTGTGTAGTAAAGGTGACGGGCTCGCTAGTGACCACATCACCTGCATGGGCCTGATTGCCTATTCAAATATGGGTTTGGCGCCATGTGGCCAAAACCTCTTTGGGCTTGAAAAATAGTTCTTTACTTACTTATCATTATAATTTAGAAGGTTCTTTGTAGAAAGTTGTTCTCACCACGGGCTGCCGGATAGACCGTTTCCCTGCCTCATATACAGGGTGTCTTTAGCGTCCTATGCCTTGCTACGTGTTGAGCGGTACATCGGTCAATAGATAACGTGCGTGTCCTAAGGCGAGCTCAGCGATGACGGATATCTCGGGTAGAGCAGAAGGGCAACAGTCCGCTTGATGTTTGCCCCTTCCAGGAACTATGCCATCCTGTAATATCCTTTTTAAGCCGCTGTGACCTTTATCATCGCTTTTGATTGATAAGCATCATCATTATCAACATTGTCATGATTATCAACATCGTCATAATCATTATCATTATTGTCATCATAATCGTCATGGTCAACATTACCATTATCGTCATAATTACCATTATCGTCATCATTATCATTATTATCCTCTTTATCATTATTGTCATCGTTACCATTATTGTCATCATTGTCATTTAGTCATAATTACCATTATCGTCATCATTACCATTATCATCATCATTACTATTATTGTCATGATTATCATTATTGTCATCATTATCCTCATTGTCATCGTTGCCATTATTGTCATCATTACCATTATTGTCATCATTAGCATCATCGTCATCATTATCATTATTTCTATCATTACCATTATCATCATCTTTACCATTATAATCATCGCCATCATCATCATCATCATTGTAACAAGTTACGTGGAGGGTCGCAAATACCCCTGTCACAATACTTCAGTATTATTCTTTAGCCCTGGCTGGTGTAGGTCTATGTCTGCCACCCCTCCTCCGTTCCCCGGACTCACTGTCACTCTCTCTTTTGACCCCAGGACCTACTCCCGGAGATGTCTTTCTGGCTGACAACAGATAACATTACGATAGTCATAGTAACATAGAACTTCCTCAATTTAATAACTTAATATGAGACATCACAGGTGGAGATTTAGGCAGTTAGAACAGGTAGTTATTTACAGACAAACAGAGGTGATGATTTTCTCAGTCCAGGCACAGAGCCTCATGATTCTATTCATCACAGGACCATGGAGTCAGACACTGTCCCGTCAGTCCACATCAACCTCACCGAGTGTGCCATCAGTTCCTTCCTTCCAGGTAAGTGGTGAGAACAACCGACCGTTGTAGAACCTGCCTTCAGGGTTTTAGTGGACCTCTCTGAGTATTCAATCAATTGTGCTTCGAAGCCGCTTGGATTCACCTAGCACGCTTTGGATAATAATTGGCACAAGGGGAACAGTTTGTGAATAGGGAATGGGTAGGTGCCTTTCGCCGTCACTGTCAAGGATGACCGAGAAATCGGTGTATGTCCAGCCAAGAATATAGGGTCACTCGACCCAGTCTCAATGAGTGGACTAGCGTTGAGCTGGCACTGAGGTGTGCCACATGTTCATGACTAGTTCGTTCCTCCATACCTTGGAGGGTGCATTTGGCCTGGTACAGCTAATAACTTGAAACAAACATTGGTGAGAGCTTCTCGCTTAAACTTCAGGTACAGCAAACATGGAGACTCCTAATGGTCTCAGTATGTCAGTTGGCAATAATGTAACTATATATAATAGAACTATAGAGGAGACCTGAGTGAATTGGCCTGACATGTTAGGAGGTCCTTGAATTGGCGGCGTCTTTCCTAGACTAGGCCTCCAGCTTGTATAGGTCGTGTCGTTTGACCCTATGAACTTTACATACTCTCTTCATACAAGATTCACTCTCTTCTCTCATGCCATGCCTTTATTGGTACTGGGCACATTCGTCTCCTGGCTTCCCTCTCACTTACAAACCCTTCCTTTCTCAAGCCAAAGCTCTTGTGGGTGTGTGTGGGTATTTATGTGTGCCCCCCCCCCTCCTTTAAGATGTGTAGGAGAACGTGTAGATTGTTCATACACAGTGTCCTCGGGACCCATCTTCGGTGCCCTACTTAATAGCCTCTTTTGGCTGATACGGTTCGGTGGTGCCCGCCCTTACTCCCTAGGTTTTGGGCACTACGTGGTTATTTTAGTTAACCCCCTTTCTAGCTTAAAGAGTATTAGATTGGTGGATCTGTATGGAACTAATAGTGGTTCCATGTCCCTATTAAGAATAGGAAAGAAGACACTACACTTTTCGGCCGCTGCTCTCGTCTGAGCCGTCGCCGCAATGCACAAACTGTGCCTCGCATAAACGAGTTTGTTTCGATGATTTATTGTTCTTCCCAGTGAGATGAAGTGGTCTATTTCTCTCACTGGAATCATCTTAACGACCAATTCCTATTTGGTCCACCTTGCTACTATATTTGCCAAAAGCTGAAAGATATAGCACAGTGCGGACCTTCTTCCGCCTTAAGTAAATAGAACAGTTGGGCTGAATCCGTCACCACGGAGCGTTCCCTTTATTCCGGCGGATAGTAGATATGCCGTGATATTTCAGTTAAAGCTGACACGATACAGAGTTTAGGACGTTGGACGAAAGATAACAACAGCCCATCTGCTGCGAAGAACAAGCAAAACCATCGGGTGAAATCTATTGCTCGGATTCGTTCCAATGCTAGGCAAATAATAAGACGCCTAGCCACGTTGGCCAGCTGTCGACCCACTCCCGACATGGCACGACCGGCTTTTCGCCAATTCGTCTCACCAGTCGAGACACCAGAGATTCGTAGGCAAAGGCCTGGTATGAATAAATAAAACCCACTCTTACCTTCAATCCCATTAAAATTTACACAAGAATCCTGCACCAAATATGTCGAAATCTTCAATTTTCCTAGACATAATGCAGAGTTCAAACCGTAGTGCTTAGTTGCATGCTTGTGTTCGTTGGCTTGAGCTCCAACGCGAAGTCCTGTATGTCGGATGAAGGCATCCTATTGTCCAACATCAGTGTGATGTCATACAGGACCTGAGTTTTGCGTGAGTATCCGTTGTCCCATGTCTGGCTTATTGGTGTGCAGACTGGTGGTTCCTCGCCGTACAGGCAGACACTCTCCGACTTCGGAGGAATCGGCGATCCTACTGACTTTAGCCAGGACCCCGAAGGGACCTGTTGCCCAGGACGCTCGACGAGGATGCGTCAATAGGTCTTGGCCAGTATATAACCCGGCCCTGGTGCCTTGGAAACACCTCTGCGTCCCTGGTGCTTAGTTGAGACGTTCATTTTTTCCTACGAAAAGTGCATAAGTGTGTATCCTGTGCAATGCACACTATCGGGTTTTCCCGAAGAAAAGTATGACTTTTAATCGTTCTCTTTAATTGACTTGGGTGTAAAATTAACCCAGAGAACAATCTTCTATCTAAGGGAGTTGAGCTGATATGTGAACTGAGGGTTTTGATACAATCATCGTAATCTTGGCGTTCATTGCTCGCCACAGATCTCTGTCCTTGGTGTTCTGAATGAACTCCGTAGATGATATTCCGCCATGACACATTCTCAGCCATCCCAGCTTCACTTCTCTTTCTGTGTCTTCATTTCCAACCTTAAATCAGTACCGGAGTATAGATCAGAAACATGGAGAGCATAGATAACTATAACAAACAAACTACAAACAATCACTAATTATAGTGCATTTACATTTGATTGCCTCCGTATGAAAATTAATATCTCAGTAACCAACTGAGGGAAAATGATGAGATTTAGCTTATAAACCTTAACATTATATCCACCCAACAACAAAAATGTTTGTTCTGGAGATTGTACAGCAGATCTCACAGTTTGTTTATATGCGGTATATAATTTACGGGTCAGGCATTAAGTCCATAATTTTAAATGTATTACACCTTCAGCCAGAAAATCAGCGTTCAATGTTAAATATTCTCCGTGGTTCACGGGATTGGCATTATATCAAGAACCCCGCACTGTTTAAACTGGGAGTGTTCAGAGGTGTCGTCAATGTGGGTTCTTTCCTGAAACCTGATTATTATTTTTTTTTTAAATCTTACCACTTATCGCTAACATTGGAATGTGTGAATATTGTTCAATGGGACTGAATGTGAAATTTGTACACTTCAAAGCATCGCTATGAAGTTGTACACATATTTTTGTCAAGAAGCTGATCGCAGAAAACTGTTTCATACTATTATAAAATAAAAATTTAGTTGCATGTCCTTCACAGGACGTAGCAGTCAACCCTGCATTTTTGCTGTTCGTGAATCCTGGGCAAATTTTACGTTCAGTAGTTTGCCATTGCTTTCTGAACGACCGGCACCTATACCTTTTTCGAAAAACCAGCACCGCTGTGTTTCGAACCCGGGTATACGGGCTCACAAACCGTGTTCGCAAGACCTTAGCGACGGCGACCGGCCGTACTATTTTACTATTACTATTCTATTATACTATTGCACTATTATACTATTACTATTCGTACTATTCATACTATTACAAATTCCGAAAAAAGAACAGTGCATGCATTGGGTTTGAGCAAACGGTCATTTCGTCGATGGGTGCAAGAATCTGGAATTAAACCACCACGCAATAACCAAACGGTAGGTAGAAAGGCTATTGTAGATAGCTTTGACAAGGATGTCATAAGGCGAGCTATTATAAAAATGCTGGATGCCAAAGAAACAGTGACTGTAAGAAAACTTAGGGTTTGGTTGAGAAAGAACAATAACATAGAGCTATCCAAAACAACTTTGTGGAAAATTATAAGGACATTAGGCTTCACTTTTAGAAAGTACAAGGGAGGTAGAAATATCCTTTGCGAGCAACCGCATTTAGGAGCCATGAAAAGCAGATAGCTACGTGAAATAAGGGATATGCGCAAAGAAAATTATGGCATAGTGTATTTGGATGAAACGTGGATCAATGCGCACCACACAAGTGATAAGGAATGGCAATCAGTGGATGGAAAGATAAAGCGATATGTGCCCAGTAGTATAGGACAGCATTTGGTCATGGCCCATGCTGGTAATACGCATAATGGCTTACTACAGAATGCTGGACTCGTGTTCGTATCAAAGCATACAGACAATAGGGATTATCATAATAAGATGAATGGTAATGTATTTAGAGATTGGCTCGAGAATACAGTGCTTCCATCCCTAGATAGACCGTCGTGTCCAATTATGGACAATGCATGATATCAATGTTGTTGCCCAAGAAGACAAAATACCTACAGCATCGAGCACAAAGGGAGCAATAAAGATATGGCTCCGAATGGAAAACATACCATTTCCAGAAACGTATTTCTAGCTAGAATTGTTGTCCCTTGTAAAACAGACGCCAAAAAGAAAGAAATATCAAATCGACAAGTTGATAGAAGAGCATCGTCATGGGTGCTTGAGACTTCCGCCGTACCATTCTCATTTTAACCCTATAGAACTTGTGTGGGCTAAAATTAAAGGACAGGTGGCAGCTGACAATACTATATTCAAATTGTCTGACGTCAAGATACTAACCCAGTTCCGCGCTATTAAATATTGATAAAAGTTAGTGGAAAAAATGTGAGGACCATGTGTTGAAAGAGGAGGATGACTATTGGAGAAAGGATGGATTGAATTTTATGCAACCGAGAGCAGTCATCAACCTACTGGAATCGTGCGACACAGATTAAGGTCTGGGCAGATCGCAGACATTAATCCACATGCACACCTACTTGGATATTTTTGCTCCAACTATTCAGAAGAAGAATTGCAGGCCCTTAACATGACAGCATCGGCACAAACAATACAACTTGTCAATAGCAACAGTTTGTATTCCACAGTGATGAATTTTCAATTCAGTAAGCCCTCAACGGTGACAAACAACTGGCATTGAAAAAAAAAGCTCTAGACGCATTGAATACCAACCGAAGAGTAATATTGTGGTGGGAACTGACATATTGTGGCATAACAAGAAACGTGAGAAGAAACACGTTGTCAAATGAGGGGACAACACACGAACATACGAATAATTCTATAAACTTCAATGAAAAGAGGACCAACATCTTGACCGTTATGAAGGAAGCCCACTACAGAGACATTCACAGCTATATTCGTCGTGCACAACAGGTAATTATGTTCCGTCTCAGCAGAGTAGACATTGCACCCACTCCCATACGAATCCGGATACGCCTTGTGTCGTCATCTGAATTGGCGGGGCATTCATTACTGTAAAACAAGTTTGTTAGCGAGAAATCACTAGTTTTTCACCAAACATCAAAGAAATGTTCCCGCTTTCCATGATTTAAGTTGCTTTTGGACCTATCAAAGATATTTTCCTTGGGTGGGGGTAAATATAAGACGGCAGGAAAAATTTCATACCGATGCAACAGACAGTTTTCAAAATAATTGATCGTGAATGACGGCATTCATTTCTGGACAGACTACAGTGCCTGTGGAAAATACAAGTAATAAAATGTTATGACAGAGTCACCAATGTGGAACTAAAGGAGAGAACTAGTTGAGTTGAGTTGATTTGAGCGAAGAACCGACATCATTGCACTCAGGACATTACCATACGCGCTACGTCCCCTTGTTCAACAGCCAGAGAAGGGTCACAATACTAATCGTTGTTTCACCGCTATCTGATTGAAAATTCTCCTGGTCTTCCCTTTCAGTTTTGAGTTTCTTCCAGAACCCTTGCCGATCCCCTGCAATCTCATCCTTTCCACATACAGGTTCTCAATCTGTTCCACTACCTTCTCCACATGGTCCCACAGGGGCACGAACACATCTCTCTTGTCCATAGGTAATCTACCACCAAGAGGTGCATTCCCTGCCAGCCTATAATCCGTGTTCATTCCCCCTTACTCCGGAATGGTCGGGGGGAAAATCCATACAGAAAGAACTAGACACACGCTATCGTATCAAGAGGTAAAAAAAAAGACGCTGGGGCTATATAGGCCATACATTGACAAAAAACATAAGGATACTATAATTAGATAAGCTTCGTCTGGAACCCAAGGATAAAATAAATAGAGGAAAACCTAAAAACTCAAGAAGAAGAGAAGTAGAAACAGAAACGAACAATATGTGAGAACATGGACAGAGTTGCATGGGAGAACTAAAGATAAGGGGGTTGGAGTAACCTGATTGAGGCATTCTGCTCTTATGGCGGATATAGGTCAAGAGAAGTAGAAGATTAAATGTGTAATGCCATGCTATCCTGGCATATGTATGGCTGTCCATTGATGGACATTGTCATCCGTTGTTTCTAAAGCGTCTGTTTTATTCGCCCTCCGCTTCTACCTCGTCATCTTCTGTACTTTTCCTCCTCTTCTACTTCTGCTACATGCTAAGAGAACTTGACTACTTCCAACTACCCGTTGCCAGATTCTATAGTGTCGGGGTCTGTGGCCAAGGGATAATGAACGCTTTTTAACATATCATATTACGAAGACACAGGTGATTTGGAAAGAGCGCTTTGCGTTGATCCCCACCAAAATATGAACGTCGGCTGCTCAGAAAGCAATGGCAAATTACTAAACAGAAAACTGCCTATCATATCATAAATAGCCAAATGTGATGTGAGATGTCCAAATCAAGCATTTTAAATACTGCAAAAATAGCATGTGGAACAAAGAAAACACGCAAAACACGGATTAAAAAAAATAACAAGTTGGTGGAACGAAGAAGTAAAGAACGCAGTAAAAGACAAAAAGGAAAAATATAAAAAGTTATTGAAGAGCAAACAGGAATGTGATTAAATAGAATGCAGAATAGTGAGAAGACATGTGGGTAGAATAGTAAAGAGGGAAAAACAAAATGACTAGGAAGGGTATGGAGAAACCCTAAATAATAAATACACGGAGGCAACTAGAATCTTCTACAAAAACATAAGTGCAATGCGAACCAGAGGAGAACCCTTTGACCCAACTGAAATAATTAACAGTGAATATGGAGGACCAATAAGTGAACAAAACCAAATTATAATAAGATGGAAGCAGTATTTCGAACAACTTCTCAACATTCCATTAGATGTCACAGGAATTCAAGAGACCTAAACAGATGTCACCGAAGAACTAGAACCAGACATACTAAAAGAAGAAATTATAGAAGCCATCAGATTATCCCCACTGAACAAATCACCGGGACAGAACGAATTACCAAATGAACTAATTAAAGCAGCAAGAGAAGTAGGAACAGCTTGGCTACATAGACTATTCAGCAATGTTTTGGGTAGAACAAAAGACACCACGAGACTGGTGAAACGCCATAATTATCCCAATTTGGAAAAAAACAAAGGCAGCAAAAGAGACTGCACATAATACAGATTCATTTCCCTGTTGAGTCATACTGGGAAAATATTTTGCAAAATTATTGAAAAAAGATTACGAACTACTTTAGAACCCCAGCTAAGCGAAACACAACTTGGATTTAGGAAAACCAAAGGATGCACAGATGCCATTTTTGCTCTTAGACAACTTATAGAAACATCAATCGAATTCAATGAAACACTCTACTTAGCCTTTGTCGACCAAGAAAAGGCATTCGATAGAGTAGATAGAAACAAGCTGTGGGAAATCCTTAAACAATATGGAGTGAGTGCACATCTAACAAACCTATTTAGAAGTTTATACAACAGTGAATGAATAGTGAGAGCAACTGGAGGACATTCAGAACCCTTCACCATAAGATCTGGAGTACGACAAGGTTGTGTCCTGTCCCCTCTCTTGTTCATAACATATATAGACAACATATGTAAAGAAACCAGCCAAACAGAGACAGCAAGAATACCGCATGACGAGAACACAGAAGAAGAACCATCTGCAAATCTAACCATTAGAGAACTCCTGTTTGCGGACGACCAAGCACTAATAGCAAAATCAGAAGCTGAATTACAAGACCACATGAATAGTCTAAACGAAATGTGTAGGGAACATAACATGAAAATTAGCACAAGCAAAACAGAGGTAATGACTATAACTAAAGAAGAACAAACAACAACAATTCACCTAAACGAACATCCCTTGAAACAAGTAAAGAGTTTCAAGTACCTAGGAAGTATAATATCAAATGGCAGATCAGAAGACGAGATCGAAAATAGGTGTAATAAGGCAAATCAACTCATTGGACAAATGGCACCAATACTAAAGAACAAACATGTATCAATAACTACTAAGAAAGCACTTTACAACACAATCTTCCTACCAACTCTATGCTACCAATGCCAAACCTGGACAATGACAGAAAAAGAGAAAAGAAAAATCACAACAACAGAAATGAGCTTCCTGAGAAGAATACTCAACGTATCAAGAAGAGATAAGATCAGAAATGAAGAAATCAGGGCTAAAGTGGGGTTAAAGCAGCACTAGATTTTATTAGAAAGCAGCAAGTCAAATGGTTTTGGCCATGAAAGTATATTACCAGTTAACAGCATACCACAACAAGCAATGATGTATAGACCAGATGGAAGCAGAGGAAGAGGCTGATCACATAAAAATTGGAAGGAGGGAATAGCAGAGTCCATGGGGATATCGATATATGAAGCTCATAATCGGGCACTGTCACGATGTTTATACTTCACCTCGACACCGCAAGGTACAAGAGGATCATGATGAGGTGAGAGTTGTGGTTATTTGCAATGTCATGTACAAGGTCATGCAACTAACTTGTATCCTATTCCTTTCTTGATTTCTGTTTCACTTCTTCGATCATCTGTTGTTATATGTTCAGGACTGACATTTGGGAAGACAAAATAATACACAACGAAGGCTCTGGCAACCCAGTAAAACATACACATCGTTAGCTGCCCTCGTTGTCGATAGCGGATCAACTTTTGGAAATGGGACACGTGATTGATAGAAACAATGCATTTCATGTGCTGTTTACGGACGTATGGACGTATATTAAAGGTGGCAGAAGCCATTGCTTTTCATATAGGAAAGCCAACTGTGAGCAAACAAAAAGATATGACATTATGATTAAAATCGCCATGATAGGCAAATTAAACTACTGTATGAATACATGTGGGGAGCGGAGTAGGGGTATTTCCTATCAAAGGAGAAGTAAGGTGCCTCCTTCCCTCCGCTAGCCTACGGGACACCCTTGGGCAAGGTGGAGTACCCGTTTAGCCCCCCGATCAGGGTTACATGAAGCCATGTGTGCAGGTGGTGGATGAAGCTGAAGAGCAGCCAACAGATAGTTGTAGTTTATGGCCTCCAGCTTCTCTACGGTAGGCACAGGATCTCTTTTTTTTTGAGACAATGGCTACGGTCATCGACCAGTATGGTCACTGCTAGGAAGGAAAGCAATGGCAAACTACCTTCTTTACAGATGCCAAGAATATAATGTACTGCAGTCCTATCGATAATCAGAGAAACGGCGTAAATGGGTGCTCCATAGGAGTAGCCTCGCCCGGCAGGGGTAGTCATGTGCACCATGTGACTCCAGACCGTCATCAGGCGACTGAGTGCAACAGAATATCAACATTGAAAGTAGGAACTTGGAATTTAAGAACTATGAATGGGAATGGAAAATTTGATAACATTAAGAATGAAACGAGAAGATTAAATATTAACCTGTTAGGTATATGTGAGACCAGATGAGAGAAATTTCCCAGGAATGGGCATTATAACATCTGAGGAATATAGAATAATCTATTCTGGTGGAGAGAAACAACAGCGAGAAGTAGCAATTATAATGGATACAGAGAGAGCAAAATCGATCAAAGGATATTGGACTGTAGCAGACTGGTGAAGTTGAGTGGATGATATCAACGTCATACAAGTTTATGCACCAACAACAGCAGACAGTAGTGGTGACAGCAATTTTATAATGATTTAGAGAAAGCCTTCAAGTAATGCAAAAACTCTGATGTAAATATCATAATGGTTGATTTGAATGCCAAAGTTGGGAATCAACAGGACGGATGCATAGTAGGCAAGTATGGACTAGGGGAACAGCATGAAAGCGGTTGCAGACTTCTACAGTGGGCAAAAGAGCATGATTTGATTATTGCAAACACCTGGTATCAACATCACCCAAGGAGATTATGGACATGGATGAGTCCTGATCATAAGATCAGAAATCAGATTGATTACATTCTCATCAACAGAAGATTTCAAAATGCCTTAAAAGTCGCAATAACTATACCAAGCGCAGACTGCAACAGCGACCATATATTAATCTCATGCAATTTACATATAAAATTAAAGTAAGTCAAATATTCACCACCAAGAAACACACAATTTGATCTACAGACACTGAAGAGTGAGGAAATAAAAGATAAATTCAACATAGAGGTAAAGAACAGATTCGATGCATTGTCCGATATGGAAATATTATTTCAAGACGTCAGTGACCAATGGGAAATATTAAAGAAATCAGTCAACCAAGCTGCAGAAACAACCATCCCAAAAATAAAGATAATAGGACGCAAGAAATGGATGACGGAAGACATCTTAAAACTCATGGAAGTAAGAAGGAATAACAAAAATAACAAGGAAAAATATGAAGAGATTCACAGGAAAATTAGGAAGCTATGCAAAGAGGCAAAAGAAACATGGCTTGAGGAAAATTGCAAGGAAATTGAAAACCAACACAACACCCGGAATACCAAATTAATGCACAAAAGAATTAATGACATCACTAACAAAAGAACACACACATCAACGGGTTGCCTAAAAACCAAAGATGGCAAAATCATAATAGAAAAAGATCAGATTTTACATGCGTGGTCAGATTATGTGAAAGACCTTTATGATGATACAAGAGAAGAACATGATCATCGGAATAATAATGAAGGACCATCAATTTTGAAGATGGAAGTTCAGAATGCTCTTAACCATATGAAAACTGGCAAGACCCCGGGTACAGATAACATCACAATAGAAATGATCAATGCCTTAGAAGAATATGGAATAGACCAAGTCACCAGACTGCTGAACGCAATATACGATACTGGAGATATACCTCCTGAATTATGTAATTCTATATTTATTGCAATCCCGAAGAAATCAGGAGCCTTGGAATGCGATCAACATCGAACAATTAGTATAATGAGCCACATCACGAAGATTCTGCTGAGAATTATCATGCAAAGAGTCAGGAAGAAAATACAACCCGAAATAGGAGAAGAACAATGTGGGTTTGTAGAAGGCAAGGGCACAGTAAATGCTGTGTATATACTGAGAACAGTAATTGAACGTTCTATAGAAGTAAACAAAGATCTATATCTTTGCTTTATTGACTACACAAAGGATTTCGATAAAGTGAGATATGACAACATGATAAGGATGCTTGAAGATCTACAAATTGATGGAAAAGACCTTAGACTTGTTAAAAAAAAAACATATATTGGAAACAACAAGCTGCCATCAGAATTGATAACAATGTAGGTCAATATCAGCCTATTAAAAGAGGTGTGAGACAG
>JACEFZ010006511.1:225000-280000 GCA_014155875.1 Cepaea nemoralis | reverse complement strand
ACGTTTAGTTCAAGCAGCTGAAACATTAAAAAATCCAGTGGTACTCTGTTGTATGCGTCCTCAAGATCAATCGCTGCAGCAACGGTTTCAGTGCCTGAGTGGAAACCTTCATAGACATCATGGGCAAAGACTGCTGCATTGGTCCAGGTTTCTCTGGGCAAGACACGTAGAGCGCCCTGGTCATCCACTGCATTGTGTTCGTCTCCTGTCTTCTTGACTTGTCTTGCTATTGGGCTCAGATGGACTCAGGCGAGAGAGTGTGCTCGACGATTGCTCAACTCTGATTACGACCATTAATCTATCCCCTGTGCATTATTTAAACCTAGTTGTTGTGACCTCGTATCTGGTGTTGTTAATTTATCCTGTGTATGATTTCATAATTCGACACTACATGCTACCTGCGGAAATAGACCGAGCCATATGGGATCAAACCCAGTGCAATGAAGTCGACCCTCATGGCTTTTTAACGCCTTGTTTAATCCTTAGGGTACTGATTTCCGACCAGATCCTCAGGTCATTCCCCGCCGCTCCATTCTCTCCAAGCTATGATAATGTATGTTCATCCACGCTATACACATTAAACTAATCAGTGAACTAGGGTATGCCTACCTAGCATGTAAAGACAGGATTCGACAGACTGCGCGGAAGAAATCATTGATGATTCAACGGGCAAGACGGTGTTTACCTGAAAAGCGTTGTGGAACGTAATGAGCATGGCAAGACACGTAGAGCGCCCTGGTCATCCACTGCATTGTGTTCGTCTCCTATCTTCTTGACTTGTCTTGCTATTGGGCTCAGATGGACTCAGGCAAGAGAGTGTGCTCGACGATTGCTCAACTCTTCCTCACTTTCATCCAATTAATCGCGCAAGTCATTCTTCATAACTTTCAACAGCACAGAATTAAATGAATGGTCATCAACACCACATAAGATTCCAAACAGCCCTGACACATCTGCCTTATGATGCACCGATACCTCACCCAAGGGTGCACATCCCGCCACAGGAATGAAAACGGACCAAGAAACTCCGAATTGTGTGTTTTCACTGCAGTTTATTTATAGTAACACATTAATTCATATCAACATACATTTATGTCAAATATCAGCATTGTAATACTGGCCGCCATAGTAGACGTACAGTTTAATATTGTACATATAATTCACATTTTGACGCTTTCTTCCAAAACCATTGTTTTGAAACATGCATTATCTTCAAGCTCATTTTAATTCTTATAGCATACGATTAACGTACATTTCACAGGCTTATTTGTTATGGTATATTTTGATCAGATAAATTACGGTGATATTTCATGTAAAAAATACTTCGTTTCTTATGAATGTGCAGGGCCAGAAGAGACACTTGGTTCCAATACTCTCTGTCAACTGATCAATTGCAGTCGCTGCTGTTTATATTATATTTGTTGTCCAGGTGTTTAAGTTACGACCATTAATCTATCTACGTCCTTGTCTGCCTCTCTCGCTTTATATTTTTCGGTATATGGCTTGTTTCTAGAATACACCTTTTCTGTCCAATTATGTGTCCTAGGTTAAGTCTCATTGTTCATAAATTGTTTTGTCTAATTATTTATACATTGTTTTGTCTCATTGTTCATAAATTGTGTTTGTCTCTTCCTTGTTGAACCGATGTGTGATTTTGTAATACCTGCAATTCTCATTAGATCGTCGTGTTATTATTTTTTGTTTTATTTCTCCTCTGACCTCGATATTCTCAACATTTTTCTTTGTCATTATCTCCTGAAATTTCTTCTCTTACTTGATATTCTCAATATTCTTTTGTGTCATTATCTCCTGAGCTTTCTTCTCCATTAAAAAATATTCATATATCAAAAGACAATTTTTAACCTATACACTATCTGTAGTGCTTGTATGACTGTCAATCGACATTTGGTAGCGAGACAATCTGAATGTAGTGTAGATAATTTACATTTGTCTGCCACTTGAGGGCCGTTTAGCAGATAAAGAGTTAATACATTCAGAGGGGATCATAGGATTGCTGGAAATTACATTAGCCAACAATATTTTATAAACTGTAAGGCATGTTAAACAACTGTGATAATTTTTTAGTCAACAACTTCAGAATGAGAAAATAATTCTTCATACAAATAAGCTACTGAAGGTTTGATCAACTGACATGATCATTGTTACATGTGGAATATCAGACTTAAAAGTTAAAATGAGCTTGAATTAATGCGTACAACAGAGGAGTTTATAACACTGTACAATTTAACAGGTGGAAATGAACAATAAGTTGAGAAGACAACAATGTCTTGTCGTGAAATTCAAGATAAAGAAAAGAATAATCTGCTTACACAAATTGGGCTATTTTACAACAAACATGGCGTACAATGTTCCATTCCAACAATGAACTTGAAAAAAAAAAAGTAAAATTTCGAGAATGTTTAGTGAACAGCAAGGATCAAAGTTTAGTAACTGGAAGTGGAAGCTCGAATTTTTATCTCTGTGAAAGAGACGCACTGGTCATCACTAAGGCCCTTCCAGATGACACCGCTATCGTCATCTGCCCCCCAGGCACCGTTGAGATTTGATTCGTAGCAGTCCTTATACCACCAGGCCCCGCCCTTGCTCTTGGCACAATTGTCGTTGGAGCTGTCGTTATCCTCGTCGTATGTGCTGAACTGGCAGCCGTCGTGGTAGCTTAAGCTGTCGGGTGCTGTGCCTTCGTAATCAGCAACGTGTAGTCGGTATTTGGACTCTTCTCCTTCAACCCTGAATGTGGCGTAGTGGGCATAGTATGACTTTCCTTTGAAGACCAATTCGATTCTCGCCTCCGTGAAACCCTGAAAGCACACATCACATGTCAGTTAGTATTGGCAGAGGCTGTTTGATTGGGTCTTAGTCAGAGATGACTACCGTATGACAGTAGACGGTAACACCTGCTTTCTGTTAACACCGTATGTTGGGCAGCGCTCACCAAACCCGACACCCCACATTGTGGCAACGGCTGCGGGCGGAGGAGGGAAAATGGGAGGGTACAAGAATTATTCTGGTGTGGCAGCTTCTGCAGATTGTTTTGTTCCAAATGTATTGATGTTACCTTTCCTCTGGAGTGAACTAGGCAGGCCGAGAGAGAGATCATGCTGCATGGACAACACATGATGTCTACAATTCAGGCTAGGCATTGTGCTATGGAGAGGTCATTATGTCTTTGTTATAGCATAATGTAACAAACTATCGTCTGTCAAGACGGCCATATGCCATTACCAGTAGCCTAGGAAACATATTTATTAAACAGGCGTGCACAAACATGTCACTGAAGACACGCATAGAATTAAATAGAGAGGCGTAATGCAGGCGACTATGGAACGGTATCATCAGGACTTTCACCTCTACATGTTTTTTCAGCGACTCCCTGAGTCGCGATGGGCTGGGCCACAAGGGAATGGCTTGAATATTCGAGGACTGACTGGTATATGTTTCAATTTTGTTGCCAGTGCGCGCGGCTTGAAGAGAAAACAAACGAGCAAATTGGCTTGCGGGAATGGGTGTTGTAGGAAGTGGCTGAGCAATGGACCAGGTTGACGCTATAAACGTTATCGAGAAGGCGGAAAGAGTAAATGACACAAGGGAGGAATTGTTGACATGTAACTTTGACCAGACCGCAAGAACAAGTCAAACGGGGTCAAGCTTTGTAAGAGCGTTATGCAAAAAGCCACACACACACACACACACACACACACACACTCACACATACACACACACACAATAACACACACACACTCACTCACACACACAATCACACGCACACACTATTCCACCAACACATAACTGGTGTCATTAGTTGCTAGACGATGAGGGAGATGTTGAGACGGGGATCTAATCACGTATGGTCTCATTGTTCTATGTGCAATGAGGGTGATCTGTTGACTAACAACTAACTAACAAACTAATCAGGAAGCTTAAACACACACAAAATGAGATATGCTCTCTGACAGGCAGGGAAAGCACATGATAACCAGTCTGCAAGAAGATCAAGTCAAATGGGCTGGAGGCAGGCAGGAGGGCTTCGCAGGTGGTCGAAGAAAATATTCGACCAACACAGAACAGTTGCCGTGGTCCACGACACGGTTGGGCGGGATACTGAGGAAGGAACCCGATAACTTTTGGACTGAATGCTTCGATGTGCAGTGTGGATAATCAGAGTACAGTCATAATACAGTTAGTTTCGTATCCTATAGAGGGTGTCGCAGTCAATCCCAGCATGTTTTAGCTGTTTGTGAATTTTTGGCAAATTTATGTTCAGTAGTTTGCTATTGCTTTCTGAACGACCTGTGATCATAACATTGTATGAAAACCAGCGCTTCTAAATGTCCGACAAACTGTGTGTCGAACGCGGTTTTCAGGATTACGACTTGTGTCCGTAAGCCCTTCGCCACAGAGTCGACTGATATACTAAGCGACTATGGGACTAAGATCCTAATACTGAAGACATACACAGAATTAAAGAGAGCGTCCCGGGACAAGTAACTGTGGCATGAGATCATCGATAAGTTTAAGCAAGATAATAATATGTAAAGCAGACATGCGTAGATTTATCGATGAAGCTATACAAAGATCTAAGCAAGATAGGAATGCACTGGACCAGAAGATGGAATCTCCGAGGAGGTCAAGATAGACTAATGTATGTTTAATTATTGTGCAAGGGCTCGCGGGTGTACGAGAGAGCCAATCAGCAGATAAGTTTGGCTGCCATGGGGAGTGGATGAACAATGGAAGAGGCTGACACATCAAGTGTCCTCAAGAAGGAATGACGAGAAACTGACAGAAGGGATGGAAGCGATTCTGTAACTTTGACCAGACTCCTAGAACATCAAATCAAACGGGGACAAGCTAGACTAGAGCGACATAAGGGACGCCAAAGACGAATAGTCCATCAACACAGAACTGGTATCGTCAGTCGCTACATGCTGAGGGAGACTCAGGTGAGTATCTGGGCACGTAGGAATAATAGTTCGATGTGCAATGAATATTATCTGTTGACTAACTAATTATACAATACACGAGATTAAAGAGAGCGATAAAAAAAAACATGTTGATGTTGATTCCTCAGCAGATACTCATACTCTGTGGTCTACCACCAGTGCCAATCAATACCCGAGCTATCGCGGTTTAAAACAAAAACAAAAACGTTTCACTTACTGCAGCAGTCAGTTTTGCTAGGTTGTCGTTTCCAATGTAATAGTTGCCAGATGGGTCTCCAAATCCCAGCTTGTAGTCGCTCCAGGTTCTGTAGAATTTGTCGTCGCCACTGGTTCGTCTCTGTAAGGAAACAGTTATATGAGATTTGGTAGCGAGCTAATGAACGTAACATTGCCTAGAAAGTAATTAATATTTGAATAACGAAGAAACACACACAATATATTGCACGATTTATTGCTTGGCATATTTCCCTGCATCTCGTCGTGTACATACTGCGGAATTCATACAACATAATGTAAAATAACTAGATAAATCCTTCAAGCTGAAATATACACATGATCGCACAGTAATGTCAATTGTCTACCAGGGTAATTTTAAACTGACTATCATGTCTTTCTGTTTGCACACAACTGACCTATGTAGATTAAGCGCTATGGCTTCTGCAAACTTTAGCATTATGCTACTTTGTGTATTAAACACACCCGAAAGAGACTATCCCTATCAATACCGTAGCCGGTTTTCAGCACTTGCCGTGCAATCTTCGTTATTCAATTTCACTACGGGAAAACATTGTTTTGATTTTCTGAAATAATTAACAGTCAAATGACCAAGTATAGCACCTGTGTTACTATTACTATATTACTAACACATACTACAATAGAACAGTCAGCGTCGTCATTACGTGCCTTATGGATAAGCGTGGGAGGCTTTGGTTCGCCATCTCACTCGATCACCAGACGGGATCTATGTGTCCTAACCACTTCATCAGATCTATGGACCGTACCCCTATTATATCACCTGCGCATTTATCTATTTGTCATGCGGGATTGCGGAGGAATGAACAGGTTGATAGGCTGGCAGGGAATGCACTCTCGGTGTTAGATTACCTATGGACAAGGGAGAGGTGGTCGGGTGCTTGTGTGGATCTGATAGAGAAAGCGGTGGAACAGACTAAGAACCCATATGTGGAGAAAATGATAAGGAGTGGGATCGGCAGGCGCTCTGGACGAATTTCACAACTGAGAGGGAAGATCAGGAGAACTTTCAATCAGGTGACTGTCGGAATGTCTGAGTGCTGCGATGTCGTTTCTGAGCTCAACTCAACTCTTTGTCTTTCCCTTGTTCTTTTCCCAAAATGTTTGGCTGCTTTCAGCAAGATTTCAAGCAAGTACAGGAGACGTTCTTACCGGACGAGGCTGCTTCTTGGGCTCAGTCATTCCCGCTGTTTGTCTGACATTGTGTGAACTAACGATCATGCCATTTTAGGCATTTGTAAAGAAGATAGTTTGCCATTATTTGACGTTTTGGCATACCGGTCGGTGTGCCATTGTTTCTGCCATTGTTTCTTTGCTTAGATCCTCTATCAACCGTCGCGAAACTTTAAAAACAAACGTCTGTTTTATGCTCCCGGTTCTGTCCGTCAACTTTACGCATCATTTCACATTACCCATCACGGGGTGGGGGGGGGGGGGGGGGGGGTGTGTGCACTCATCTACTAAGCAAGTACTCAACTAAACTAATAGTAAATACACACTCCGCTGTGAATAGTCATATATAATAACTCAGATTGTCCATATGTAGTAAATATAATTACCCAAAGAGAATGAATCACAATATAATTACATAATATGCAAGAATAGTCACACGCAATAAACTGTAATATTCTTACAGAATACAACATAATAGTTGTACATATTTCTTTGGCTCGCTCGCGTTGAACCCAAGCGTAGTCCGCACACTTCCTACGACTCTTAGTTGCTATTATTAATAAGTACATTGGACTGATTTGGATTGTAAATTAGCTTTCCTTATTATCAGTGTCCTCCGCCATCAGTCGAACCCACTCTCACTTCTGAGGTACGTGTTATTTACATCCCCAAGACAACTCATCATCATGTGCCATGCCGATAAGCGTGGGCGACATGCTTCACCATCTTACACGATCATCAGAGAGGTGGATCAGCTCAGTGTTCTTGTCTCGACCAAACAAGGATGACTGTCTACGTCTAATTTACCTAATATGTTTATGATTTTCATCTGTTTCTTGTAGGACTTGCTCATTGGTCTTTCTGCCTGTCTATGGTATTCTTTGCAATTTTCTCAGAAACCACATTCACACTGCCATTATGTGTTTTTTTTTTTTCCAGCCAAGTCAAATACGAAGAGTCAATATTTACAGCTCACTGACCGGTGTGTCACTTCACCCCAGTACCCCGCCATCAACTCACCGGAAGTTTAAGCCCGCGATCTTAAATGCTTTCGCCGACTTCGACCTCTCAAACCCACATACAGATACAAAACATACTATTCCTCAAGATGGCAAGCGGTTGTTGCTGAGAAAGAAGACAAAGTGACCAACCTGAACTACAATCCAACCTCCACCATCAGTCTCTGTGTCACACACGGCGGGCACCGAGCCGTAGAGCAGGATGGAAGCTCGTGCACTGTCGTGTGGCATCCCCCGTGTGCATGAGGTCAGAACCAGTGCCTGCAACACCAACAAGGAAATTACAATTACAATGTACACCCGCACGCCATCAATAAAATATTGCACGATGTCTTGGCTGGCATACTTTGCCACATCTCCTCATGGTCATACTGCAGAGTTATGCATCTTGTTATGTGATTCCATACACATCAAACGCGTTGCGTTAAGCGCTTAAGACATTAGTTCTTAACCTTTTTTGGCTCATGCACCCCTTCACCATATGTTCACAATGTTATTCCCTCCACCCCCCCCCCGCCCTTTTAATATGTCCTCCCTATAAATTCCCCCCATCCTACACAGTATACGTAAAAATGGAAGCTAAATTTAATAACACGTACTAGAAAAAGTGTAGGCGGCAGCATAAAACGTGATTTGCAGATCTACTTACGTTATAAAATAAATTTCAGAAGCACGAGAAGTTCAGAACTGTAAAGTATGGACGGGAAAACAATATCAAGTAATCGGTTCTTGTATTAACGCGATCTTGAAATAATTTCCCTTTCCCTCCTTCCCCGGAAACTCTAAAATTCCTCACAGGGGGCGGGGAGAGGGGGGGGGAATTCCACACCGTTTGAGAACCACTGGCTTAAGACGTATTCAGAAAAACAAGGATTCAGAAAGTAACCTTTGTATTTTCATGAAGTGTTTTTCGTGTAGTTGTGTGTCTGTTTGTGTTTGTTTGTTCTGTGCTGACGAAGGCTTTAGCCGCAACGTCCATTTTGTTTCTTGTAATCGTGTTCTAGTAAAGCTCACAATCTACTTCTCGTTGTGTGTGTGTGTGTGTGTGTGTGTGTGTGTGTGATTTATTCATTGCCTTATGTGTAACGATGAATTTTGCTTTGGCTGAAACATGATGTGCATGGCAGCTGACATTGCGCGAATGTGTAGAACATTATAGCCACGGAAGTCTCATAATTAGCAGGAAGTCCTTCTGTTTACATTGTAACGGTTGGAATCGACTAATATATAATATGTACATTGGTGACACCAAAATGTGACATAGAAATAGAAGGGACAATTCTTAACCAAGTGGATAATTTTAAATACCTAGGGGCATTTATAACATCAGGGCAGGGCTGTTAGAAGGGTGAGCAGAAAAGGGCAGGCAAATGCCGTATTTCAGAAAATGAAGAGTGTCTTATGCAATAAGTCACTATCAATGAGTGTAAGAAAGATAGTGCTGAAATGCTATATAGAACTAGTTTTGCTGTATGGCAGTGAATCTTGGAATGTATATGAACAAATTAGGAAGAACCTAGAAGCAACAGCGATGTGGCTTTTGAGACGAAAGTTGCACATTCCTTGGACTGCCAGAGTAATTAACAACGATTGCCTGAAAGTGGCTAAAGAAACTAGAATACTATATACAACATTAAGAAAGAGATAAACAGCTTTCTTTGGTCATGTGATGAGAAGAGAGGCACTGGAGAACATTGTGACAACTTAAAAGATTGAGGGGAAGAGAGGCAGAGGCAGACAAAGAGAAATGATGTAGGATGGATTGAGACGGTGGCGTGAAGGAATATCATCAGCAGTGTTGATCCAGAACACCAAAGACCGAGATCTGTTCAGAGCCATGAACGCCTACGCCAGCTGGTAGGGAACGTGATGGTTGATTACATAATATTTCAGCCACAGTATCATTCCTATTTCACATAAAATTACATATAACTCTGCGCTATGCACCTGACGAGATGCAGCAAAATATGCAGGTAAGAAATCGTGCAATAATTGATTTATGGATTGTGTGTTTACATTTACTATGGCAATACATTGCTTTCATTTTATAATTCCCTTCAGCGTAATATTTTCACCCAATCACCGTAGTCTATACATTTATTTACAAGTTTACATGTCCTTCACAACGCTGCTATCAACCACTGGTCGATTGATTCTCAAGGCAAATTTACTTTCACCAGGATTGCAAATTCTCTCTAGACCAGAAGTGAACGTTTAAAGTTCAAATACCAGTGTAGGGGATGATCCAGCTACCACGCCACCAGAGCATGCGACATTTAAGAGCTTAAAGCTCTTATCAATTCTGCCACGTCAACCGCCGCAGTGGAATTGTATGTATTATGTCCTGATTCTGCTAGTTGGTCAAGCATCCAGATACATATATCTGTAACTAACGCCGGCTATTCCAGACCAAATGTGTTAATTGTCACTAAGTGTTGAGGTGACATAAACCGCGGGAGAGTGCCCGTTTATGGGTCCGTGTAACACTATAGCATTCGATGCTAAAATGAAGAGAGAAAACAGAGGCCGAAGATGGAGAAGAAGAGGAATAGGAGGAGAATGAGAAAAAAGGAAAGTTGGTGAAGGCGACAAAGTAGTACAACTAAGACAGTTCTCTAGACTGTTCTATTGTTTAACAGTTTGAGAACCCCTGAGGCCATTAAGACAGCTCAAACATACACTTGTATAGAGTGACGCTCATAAATGTAGAAAATGAAAGTAGAGATTATGCAGTAGAGGTTGAGAAAAAAAGTAGGCGTACATTTTTGTTTAAATGTATACGGTGCGTAGTGTATCCTCTAATTTCTACTTCCATGAGCGCCAGTCAAAACTGTTTGTTTGTTAAAGAACAATTATGTTGTTTGTTTGGTGTAAACTAACATACAATATCATGACTTAATACCACAAACAGGTAGGACATCTTCATAAAATATCGTGGATTAATACAACAAACATGTAGGATATCTTCACACAATATCATAACTAAATACATGAAACATGTAGGATATCTTACCGACGTAGTTTTGGACACGGTTGTTATCTGGGCAGTTTGAACCTGGTTCTCGAGGACTAGCAGCTGGTTTGTGATCATGTCCAGCTGATTGCGAACATCTCGCTGCTGCACTTGAGCCACCTGTATCGAAGACCGCACGGCAGAACCACTGCTACTTAACTCGTTGATCAGGGTATCAATAACCCTGTCACTGACTAAAAGATCGGAGATCTGCAGTCCAAAAGCAGTATCGTTTCTGCTTAGGTAGTGGATGTTGTTCTGGTGTACATCATTGGCTGTCTGTAGCCCATCAATTGCTGTCCGCAACAGCACATCAACTCTGAGAAGAGCATTCAGTCCGTTTTCGATTTCAATATCCTTTTTGTTCAGCCCGTTAATTTGACGATCAATATTCTGATCGGTTTGCTTCAGTCCTGAAATCTCTGCTTCAATATCACTATATGTTTGACTTAGTTCATTGATTTCCCTGACTTTAGCTGCTGTTGTCTGTCGCGCTTGAGCGGCGTCTTCTAGTAATTCAACGTCATTGCGGTTCAACTCGGCAATCTGCCTATCTATCTCGTTATCTGTTCTCCTCAGTCCTGTAATTGCTCCTTGTATTTCTCCATCATGGGAACTGAGAACCGCAATATCAGCTCTAATACTGTTATCGTTTTCTCTCAACTGAACTATTTGATTTGTTAACGAACTACTTTCTTTGCTTAAATTTTCCACCTGAGCTTCCAGATCATTATCTTTTTGTTCTAAATTATTAATGTCGCTTTCGAAAACCCCATCGGTTTGCTGTAGTGATTCTATGCGGTCCAACTGAGAATTGTCATTACGGGTGAGTTGAGTTAACTGCTTGTCTGTGTTTTTATCGTTTTGCCTGAGAGCAGTAATTGTCTGTTTTATGTCCTCATCAGCATGTTGCAGATCACTGATTTGCGACTCTAGGACAGAATCGGTGTGCCTTAATTCATTCATCTGGCTGTCGATCTCTCTGTCAGTTTCCCTTAATTCGTTGACAGATACCTGGATGTTCTCATGACTCTCCTGTAACCGGGCTATGTCCGAGGACAATTCTGTAGTGCCGTTTGTGACACCGTTGAGGTCCACCCGTATATTCTCCAGGTTGAGCGTGAGACCATACAACTGGCGCGAGGCCCCATTGGCACGGTTGGTCAGTCTGTCTAGATTGTATGTGATAGATGCTGGCAGAAATATACAAATGATGATTTTAGTACACAGAACTATAAGTAAGGGAAATGACGAATGCATTAAGGTTAATTTAGTTGCATATCCTGTGCAGGACGTCGAGTCAACCCCATCATGTTTTGGCTGTTTGTGATTTCGTGGCATGTTAACTTTCAGTACTTTCAGAACGACTAGCACCCATACCATTGTATGAAAACCAACGCAAGGCGGTAAGCTGCAAAATGGCCCGCGGCTGTGTTTCGAACGTGGTATGCAGGATTACATTTTTTTTTTAAAATTCGCACATCCTTTACAGGACACCGCTGTCAACAGCAGAATTTTTCAGCTGTCTGTTGATTTATTGGCAAGATTACGCTTAGTAGTTTGCCATTGCTTTCTGAGCGGCCAGCTCAGTTATCCCGCAAGTCACTAGCGGGGGTAGAATTGCTTCCAGTTCTCGCCAGCTACGAGACTCTGCGTGATAAACGGGATTACGGAGAAAGTGGTCTAACCCCTCGGCCAAAGAGACCGGCGGATTACAAATTGCGTCCATAAAATCCTTCGCCACGAAGCCGGCATTAGGGTATGAGAACATAACTTGAAGGTCAAACGACTGGCCCAGAGAAACAACAGGGGGAGACAAGCTGTGGGCCCCCCAGTGAACACACACAGACATTGTAGCTTATACCAGAGACAACAGTGCAGACGTAGACAATACATTTCAAGCGAAAAGAAGAAGGGGAAGAAGAGGAATGTATATGTGACTACTGTGAGAAAAGGGAGTTATAAAGGGAGTTACAGCCAAAAACGGAAGTAATGCAAGTTAGCAGATCACCCGGTCCACTAAATATACAGATAAATAACACAACTCTGAAACAAGTTAAAGAATTCAAATATCTTGGAAGTATGATCACAGAAAATGACAGAGAGGACAGAGAAATCGAAATCAGATGTCAAAAATCTAGTGCACTTACATATCAACTATCACCCATATTGAAACAGCCAAATATACCCTTGTCCGCAAAACGACAGATAATAAACAGCATATTCACACCAACCCTATGCTACCAATCTCAACCTTGGACTTCATCCAAATCACACTCTCGCAAAATCAACACCTGTGAGATGAGATGTCTGAGGAGAGCTGCCAAATTAACAATCCGAGACCGAGTAAGGAATGCTATTATTAGACAGACAGTAGGATCAACAACTTAATTACCATCAACACCATTAATTACCATAACTGGCCCTACATCAAAGATCATCTGCGACGAGACCAAGAGGACATTCAGGAAGAAAATGGATTGACGACATTAACGACATTGTAAAATCACACGGAATGACACTATCCAGTGCCGCCCATCAGGCGCTGGAGCGCAAATTATACCTCCCCACGCCGCTTGATGGCAGAAGTGGAAGATGATGATGCTGATGATGATGATGATGATGATGATGATGATGATGATGATGATGATGATGATGATGATGATGATGATGATGAAACAGAGGGAGAGAGATTATAATACAGAACATTATCAATGGGAATTAATTCGCCCTACCTGCGGTTGGTTACAACATCCTGCAATGGACGTGCAATTTTTTTTAAAGGCATTTACACTTTGTCCGTGTTTATTCTCTCTCTCTCTCCTCTCTCTCTCTCTCTCTCTCTCTCTCTCTCTCTCTCCCTCCCCCCCTCTCTCTCTCTAGTTCTCTCTGTGTCCCTGTCTTTCTCTGTCGGTCTCTCTCCGTGTCTCTCTCCGTGTCCCTCTGTGTGTCTCTCGCTCCTCTCTCTCTCTCTCTCTCTCTCTCTCTCTCTCTCTGTCCGTGTCCCTCTGTGTGTCTCTCGCTCCTCTCTCTCTCTCTCTCTCTCTCTCTCTATATTATATATATATATATATATATATATATATATATAAATATATATATATATATATTATATATATGTGTGTGTGTGTATGTGTGTGTGTGTGTGTGTGTGTGTGTGTGTTGTGTGTGTGTGTGTTCGTGCGCGTGCAGTTAGCATTCACAGCCCATATATTATGTTATACGAATGGTTCGACAGGGAATCGCCAAGGGATCTGGCCGATAGTCAGGAATCTGGGGGGGGGGGGGGGGGGGGGGGGAATGACACGCGGACATATAATCAGAATGCAACATACACCATTAGTACTGGACTCTTCGCTGCCTGCTGAAGATGAGGCATGAGCCCTATGAGAATGTACCGAGTGCGTCTCAAACGCGCTCCGTCTTCATCTGCAACAGCCAGGAAATAGTCCCAATACGAATGGTACCATCAGCAGTATGATTATTTGTCCGTCTGGCCTTACCTCGGAGTCCCGAGTGTAGGCTAGATCCTCGGCAGCACCATTCTCTCCAAGCCGTGATGACCTACCCGTTCTTCTGCATTATATGCATGATTTCAAAGGACCCCGACCTCATCGACCTCAATATACACCAATAACAAACCGAGCGGTGCAGACCCAGCCAATATGTCCACATGCTCATTTCCCACCACACCAGCATGTCCTAGAGGGAAAATCCAACAGCTACTCTCTATTTTTGACTGTTGAATAGAAGCCTCTGTCAGAAGCATGCTTGTCTTCGCCTGCCTCATCATACTTTGTGAGTCCGTTACAGTCACAACATGCCTGTCTTCACCTTTCTCATCATACTTTGTGAGTCCGTTACAATCACAACATGCCTGTCTTCACCTTTCTCATCATACTTTGTGAGTCCGTTACAATCACAACATGCCTGTCTTCACCTTTCTCATCATACTTTGTGAGTCCGTTACAATCACAACATGTCTGTCTTCACCTTTCTCATCATACTTTGTGAGTCCGTTACAATCACAACATGCCTGTCTTCACCTTTCTCATCATACTTTGTGAGTCTGTTACAATCACGACATGCTTGTTGTGTTTGTCCTCCAGATCAGAATGTCCTTGCCAAACATCAATGTTAACATAATAGTGGTAGATGTTCAATACAACTACAATATAGATTATGCCAGTGTAATATCGTTGTAAGTGAGCCACCAGAAACGAATACCAATTTGGCACAGCGCGGCTTGGTAGCGGTGTTAGAGTTGTAGCTAGGTGCTAGCCTGGGGGGACCTGTGGCTCTGGACTGGAATCCGAGTTGAGTCAGAATGTGACAAATGACCTTGGCTCCATGGGATCGACCCAGCCTAAATTTGGTGACAGGAAACCTCTTGGGAGACTGAAGATGGCGGTGTTATATTATCACATCAATACACGAGTACCGATTGGTTTATGAACATATGGACCTGGCACCATATACCCAGTACACATTAAAGCACGTTAAAGTGTCGTATACTTACCTACTTGACTGACTGACTGAATGACTGACTGAATGACTGGCTCCATGAATCATGATAGTTTGTAAAATAGAGTTATACCTCTCAATAGCACGAAGCCTGGCCTGAATTTATAAACCAGAAGAACAAGAAGAACAAGAACAAGAATAGAAATACAAGAACAAAAAGAACAAGAAAAATTACAATAAGAACAAGAAGAATATGACCTTGATGAAGATATACAAGAACAAGAAGAACAAGAACAAGAAGAACAAGAAGATCAAGAGGAACAAAACAACAAGAACAACAAACAGAACCAGAACTAGAAGAACAAGAACAAAAAATGAAAAACGAGACCAAGACAAGAATGACTAGATGAACGAAATGATGAACATCGAAAACAACAAGACCAAGAAGACCAAGAACAAGAAGAACAAGAAAAACGAGAACAAGAACAAGAAGGACAATAACAAGAACACGATGAAGCAGAACAAGAGCACTGAAAAGAAAAAAAAAACAGCAAATGGAAGATGATAAATTCCTACTGTGACCAGAGAGTTTGATATTTCTATTGCTTACAACGTCATCATATTTACTGTCCTTTCCTTTACCTAACATCAGTGCCAACCAATATCTTTGAAGTAATTAGTTTTCTAAGTAACGCTATCAAAATCCCAAATGAGACTTACAGCAGCTGCAATCATTGTCAACGTCCGGAGTGTCTGGAGCGATTGTCCTCCTCTCCGTTTTCTTCTTGCCTGAATCATCAACATACACGACCTCGCACACATAGGTCTCGTACAGGCAGTCCGTTGGATTACGGAAATTCAGTACGGATGTCGGCATGGAACTTGCTGACTCCTGATGTCCCGTTACAGTCGTTGAGTTTGGTGGGATCCACATAGGTGTCTGCGTCGCCAAACTTGCGATACGCCAACTGGAACTTGTTCCCTGGTTGGGTGACGTCGTAGATGGAGATCTGTTTAACGCTGAACGTGTCGCTTTCGTGCTCGATGGCGTCGTAGGAGCATTCCGTGTTAGCGCAGTAGTCGTGGCCAGGTGACCTAGTTATGAAAAACTGAACACCTGGAACACAGAGAAAGTAATACATCTTTATCGCGTGGCATCTTTGATACAACGAGGAGAGAATATTTATATAGACAGTGCCAACTTATGCAGATTAATATGTTTTGCTCAAACATCCACCTCCTCCTCATTCTTCTTCTTCTTCTTCTTCTTCTTCTTCTTCTTCTTCTTCTTCTTCTTCTTCTTCTTCTTCTTCTTCTTCTTCTTCTTCTTCTTCTTCTTCTTCTTCTTCTTCTTCTTCTGCTGCTGCTGCTTATTCTTCGCCTGCTTCTCGTGCTTCTTCGTCTACTACATCCTCATCAGCTACTTATACTACCACTTCTGATAAAAGAAAAATTACTACTACTACTACTACTACTACTACTACTACTACTACTACTACTACTACTACTGCTACTACTACTACTACTACTACTACTACTACTACTACTACTACTGCTGCTGCTGCTGCTGCTGCTGCTGCTACTACTACTACTACTATTATTATTATTACTTCTACTACTACATTAATTAGCCGGTCTCTCTGGTCTAGGTGTTACACGACTTTCTCCGTAATCCCGTAGACTCTCGCTATTTACGTGACGTGTGTGAGAATTGGTAGCCGTTCTCTCCGCGTCGGTAACTTACGGAATATGTGAGCTTGCCGCTCAGAAAGCAATGGCAAACTACTGAGCGTCATTTTGCCAAAAAATCAACAATCAACTGATGTTGACAGCGATGTCCTATAAAGGATATGCAAGGGGGGAAACAAAAAACGACATTAACTGTGAAAAAGAGTGGTTAAAAATACCGGAAGACATGTCTGACTGGGACACGTTAATAGTCACACTTGCACGTGAATGATGAGAATGGGCCGCAAAGAGTTTGTGGTTCAACAACTAATGCAAGGCAAAACACGTCAGGGTGACATAGTCATCTATACCGATGGGTCAGTGGTGAGAAACAGACGTAGTGGTTGGGGTTCACCGCGAAGGCTAGTGGACGATGCTTGAATAAAAAAGAGATTCTGGCATATGAGACTACAACTTCAAGCATGAAAATGGAAGTGGAAGCAATAACAGCAGCCTTCCGAGGGTTGGGGGAGACCATTGCAACGACACATTGTATTCATTCCGGACTCACGGAGTATGCTTAGTAAGGTGGTGAAAGGAATGTTTTGTGTAGAATGGCTTGCCACGCTTCAGGGGTCACAGATTGTGATAATGGTATGGCTTTCCTGGCTGGCAATGCGGGAATAGGCGATGAACAGGCTGAAAGGCTGGCATAGAGTGCACTACTTGGTGGTAGATTACTTATGGACAAGGGAGAGGTGGTCGTACGCCTGTGGGACCAGTTGGAGAGAGAGATGGAACAGACTAAACACCAATATATGTAGAGAAAGATATGGCCGGGGATCGACAGGGACTCTGGATGGATCTTGATAACAGAGAGTGAAGACCAGAACTTTCAATTAGATGGCAACTGGAACCATTAGCAGTATGACTCTTCGTTGGCTGTTGAACGAGGGGACAAAGTGCGTATAAGAATGTCCTGAGTGCAGTGATAAGGTCATTTTTAGCTCAACTACAACAACAACTACTACTACTATTACTACCACTACTACTACTATTACTACTACTACTACAACTACTATACTACTACAACTACAACTACTACTATAATAATAATAATAATAATAATAATAATAATAATAATAATAATAAGAATAAGAATAAGAATAAGAATAAGAATAATAATACTTTCATTTTTTTTTTTTTTTGCATATCCTTTACAACACCAGCATCTTTCAGCTGTATGTTGATGTCTTGGCAAGATTACGCTCAGTAGTTTGCCATTGCTTTCTGAGCGGCCGGCTCACATACCCCGTATGTTACCAATACGATTCGAACCACTGCTGATTCTCACCGTCATCACGTTACCCACGAGAGTATACGAGATTACGGAGAAAAGTCGCTAAACTCTAAGCCACGAAGCCGGCCACTTTCATTTCTACTAGTAACTAATATATCAGGAGTTTGCTGTGGTACTCTACGGAAGTAAGCAGGACAGTTTCTAGGACCTATTTTGGTAAAGACGTTCAAAGTTCATAGTCCATGACCTGAAGACCCTGACCTCCAGTGTGACCTCTGTGCAATGCTCTATTCTTTTTTTTAGTTTAGTTTAGTTTAGTTTAGTTTAGTTTAGTTTAGTCGACGGATCCACATCACGGCACACGGGTGTAACCCATAAGTGCTCCGTTCTACTCCTAACTCAAGCTTGAGTCCGGAGAATCTCAGCCCAGTGCACGAAATCCGTAGCACTTGCGAGGATCATGAAATACTTTGGGTAGATCTTTAACTAGAAATTTTGCCCTGGCAGCACTGTTAGGCTACTCTTTTTCGATTTCCAATTGCCAAGGGATTTTTTTAACGCGCGCAGTAATACACACGGGCGTCCGATCTCTCTACCCAGAGACCTGGGGACATTTTATTACTAGAAGTCCACGTGAAAAAAGTCCCGGCCCTCACCGGGGCTTGAACCAGGGACCTCCAGCACTGGAGGTGAACGAAATACCTTAATACCACTCAGCCCCCTATATATATATCCATTTCAAGGTAATGTACCTTTGCATTCAAACACTTTTTATTTTGTTCTATTGGGGCCAGCATGGCCGAAAGGATAAGGACACTAGCTCTTAAATATCTGGTGTGCTGATGCCGAAGTAGCGAGTTCAATCCCTATACATGTAGGTTGGACTAAAATGTTGACTTCTCGTCCTTTACATAAGGATGTAAATTACAAGTTCCTTGAATTGGAAGTCGGAGTGGGTTCGCCTGATGGCGAGGGACACGTGTAATAGGGAAAGCTAATCCACACGCAAAAATCAGTCCAGTGCAGTAAATGTAATAGCATGCCCATGGACTACGCTTGAGTTCAAATCGAGTGAAGCACACACACACAAATGGTTTTATAACGAAGTGATCATAAACTAAACTAAACTATTAGCTTGTAGAACAAACAAAGGAAACTGATTTTACTTGTATATATATATTGGGTGTATTTTTAACGATTGTGCAGTGGTTGAAAATTTTGCCGGTCCAAGTTTTGTATTCACCCTCTGCAAAGTTCATTCAACATAATAGGTAAATACAAAACTTGGACTGGCAATATTTTCAAACACTGCACAGTCATTTTCATTACACCCTGTATCAAAGCTGTTCGGCTGTGTGGCAATCAATATTGAAACGTGAAGAATAAATTAGGAAGAGCTTGGATACAGCCAATATGGGGTTTCTGAGACGAATGTTGAGAATATCTTGGGGAGTCAAAGTAACAAGCAACGATTGCCTGAAAGAGGCTTACGACAGTAGAACATTATATACAGCTGTAAGAATATGATAAACAGTGATCTTTGGTCATGTAATGAAATACGTGGATTGAATTTCTGTGGAGGTCTGTTGTCCGTAGAGACACTTTCATCTTCGTTCCGGGTCATCTAGGAGTTGAGGGAATGAACGAGCTGATAAACTGGCTGGTTCTGCATCCCCTGCAGATGGCCAACCCATGGACGTGCCGATGTTATTAATGTCCTTAGAGCAGAGGACCTCAGCTTATGGCTTTGGGCACGACAGATTTGTTCCCAGACATTGATAAACTGGCATCTGAACTTAAGTAACTGGTAATGAAGAACAGTTACAATTGTAAATTAATTACATCAATAGCGATTTTCTAAACTGATTTAAAATTATAAGTTAAGAAAGGTAAGAATGATATTGCATGATTTTTATCATTTTATAACGTTGTGGCCCGCTTAGCTACCGAAAATAGTAGATATGGCCCTCTGCTTGAAAAGCTTGGGAACTATCGCCATAGAGAGATGTGGAGAGCGGTGATCTTGGACGTCACTGAATCCACATCGTTGTCCAGAATGACAGACTTGGGAATAAGAATTGGCACCGCCAGCCACGCATATCAGGAGAACAAGGGGTCTCTTCAACCAACACTTAACTGCACTCTGGGCACATATGGACTTGTCTGGAGTGCAATGATGATACCCCAAAAGCAACCAACTAACTAATAATGAGAAGAAAAATATACAGAGAATATTGGAACGTTAGCAATAGAAAAGACAGACACAGACAAATAAGGCGTGTTGGTCAAATATGATGAATTGAGGAATGTAATAAACATAATGATTTACGAAGCCAAAAACAGAAGTGTATGGAGAGAAATAACCATCTGCGTCACTCGGCAAGACACGACATGATGATGCTGCCTGTGGTATAGCCTTACCTGTGATGCAAGGAACTGCCGAGAGAAGCGTACAGAACAGCAGAATCCAAGTAAGGGACGCCATGGTGCTTGGATCCTTAACACTGAGCAGTGCTGTGTGCAAAATAAACACAAGATACATTCAGAACATCATAAAAAGAAGTATATATATATATATTTGTCTTTCCACAAATCTTGAAGGTTCTCACAAAATGTTCCAGTCTATGTCTTCTTTTAACGTGGCGAAAACATGATGCTTCATTCATTCTAGTGTTTGTGATACGTTGCATTGGCGATTTAACCTCCCTCAACATGTCAAGATTGTTCATTTTAGCTATCTATCTAAGTTTCAGCATTCTTCTATAAAACCACATCTCCAAGGCTTCTGGGGATGTTTTGACATGTTTACTAATTGTCCAGGATTAATATATAAATAAATAAAGAATAAAGAAAGCCTGCGGTCCAGTGATCAAAAGAAGTGCACCATTGAAAACCTTGACTGGAGAAATCATCACTGATAAGAAACAGCAGATGGACAGATGGGTAGAGCACTATTTGGAGCTTTACTCAAGTGAGACCAAACTAGCGGATGATGCCCTCAACGCCATAGAGGCTCTACCAACTCTTGACCACCTGGACACACTTCCCACCATAACAGAAGTTAAGTGTGCTATAAATGAACTTGCATCTGGCAAGGCTCCAGGTAAGGATGGGATTCCAATAGAGGTTATCAGGAGTGGGCAAGACACACTCACTATACAGATCCACCAGCTAATAGAGCTATGCTGGCGTGAAGGACAAGTCCCACAGGATTTCAAAGATTCAAGCATCATAACACTGTACAAGAACAAGGGCGATCGGAGCGACTGCAACAACTATAGGGGTATCTCACTTCTGTGTATTGTTGGAAAAGTATTTGCCAGAATTGTTCTGCGCAGACTTCAAGTCCTAGGAGATCAAGTCTACCCCGAATCACAGTGTGGCTTTCGACAGAACCGGTCTACCACTGATATGATATTCTCATTGCGACAAATGCAAGAAAAATGCCGTGAACAGAATCAACCACTGTTTATTGCCTTCATCGACCTCACAAAGGCATTTGATTTGGTCAGTCGTGAGGGTCTGTTCAAGGCACTAAAGAAGATTGGCTGCCCACCAACTCTTCTGTCCATTGTGGAATCGTTCCACACAGGCATGAAGGGTATAATCAAGTTTGATGGTGCAACTTCTGAAGAATTTGAAATCAAGAGTGGAGTTAAGCAAGGTTGTGTACTAGCTCCCACCCTCTTTGGAATATACTTTTCACTTCTACTGAAATATGCATTTCATGATCAGGATGGTGGTATATACATTCACTCACGCTCAGATGGCGGCCTCTACAATGCTCAGAGATTGAAGGCTAAGACCAAAATTAGGAGGGTACTGATCAGAGAGTTGCTTTTTGCAGATGATGCTGCAGTTACGACCCACTCTGAGGAAGAATTGCAATGTCTACTATCTGCATTCTCCAATGCTTGTTCTGAATTTGGTTTAACAATTAGCAAAAAGAAGACACAGATTATGTCACAAGGTGCACATGGGGTACCATCAATCTTTATTGACGACGCCGAACTAGAGATAGTAGACCATTTTACATATCTAGGATCAGTGGTAAATAGCAAATTATCCCTAGATCAGGAAATCAACATCCGGATTGGTAAGGCAGCAACAACAATGAAAAGGTTAAGAAAAAGAGTCTGGGAGAACAGGAAGCTTACTGCCAAAACAAAAGTCCTTGTCTATCAAGCCTGTGTCCTTAGTACTCTTCTCTATGGCAGTGAAACCTGGACAACTTACTCACACCAAGAGAACAACTTAAACAGCTTTCATATGCGGTGTCTGCGAAGAATTCTTGGTATTAAGTGGCAAGACAAAATCACAAATACTGAAGTATTGGAAAGATCAGGTTGTGTGACAGTTTATTCCATGCTCAGTCTTCGTAGACTTAGATGGATAGGACATCTTAGGAGGATGGATGATGGTAGAATACCAAAGGATATCTTTTTTGGTGAATTACAGATGGGTAAGAGATCTCAGGGTCGGCCTCTACTACGATACAAAGATGTGTGTAAGCGGGACATGATTGATACAGGCATTGATAATGCACATTGGGAGCAAGTCGCCGCTGAACGTGTTGCATGGAGGGCAAATATCAGAAATGGAATAAAGTCAAAGGAGAAAATTATTGCAGAAAAGTCACACACCAAGCGTTTGAGACGTAAGATGGTGCATGATGGTGGAAATGACCACGTGTTCACATGCACCCACTGTGAACGGACATTTACAGCGCAAATTGGCCTTATCAGTCACACTCGCTACCGCCATAGTTAAAAGTTATTATGCCTTTTTAAAGCACAAACTATCGTCTGTCAAGACGGCAAGGTGCCAATGAATATATATCTATATACGAAGATAATAATAAAGGTCCCTGAAGTTCTCTACCTAATTAGATAGCCAGTCCGACCCATCCCTCCTTATTGCCTTTCTACGCCACGCATGTTACTTAATTTAACAGTGTTACTAATCTGTCTTACATTATGAGCCTCGGCCAATCATTGACCATCTTGATGTAAATAAACAAACAAACAAACAAGTAAATGATCATTGATACCTTGGGATGTGTGGGGCATATACAGTGTTTTTTTTTAATGCATGTGCAGTGTTTGAAAATATTGCCGATCCAAGTTTTGTATTTACCTATTATGTTGGATGAAATTTGCAGAGGGTGAATACAAAACTTGGAACAGCAATACTTTGAAACACTGCACAGTCATTAAAAATACACCCTATAGTTCACGACCAATATTTGTAGTGACCAATCGGCACTTGAGATGTGTGTAATATCACACAGGTAGATTTTACTTCCCAAAATATTTCCGGCTACCAATGTTAGGCTGGGTCTACCGGGGAGCATAGACTAATTTAAAGACTCGAACCCATCATCTTCGGACCGACATGTCGGCCAGCTAGCCACTGCACTAACTACGCTCTATGATATCATCATTATCATCACGTGCCCTTCCAGCTGACGTCGGCTTTCATGTCTCTCCACAGATCTCGGTCTTTAGTGATGAGCGCAGGATACATTTCAGTTTTCACCTTCACTACACAAAACAATGTCTGCTCTGTGGCCAAGGAGTTATGGGTGCAGTTGGTAATCTGGCATACCGCGTTCGAAACACAGCTGTGGGAGATTTGGCAGCATACTGCCTTGCGTTGGTTTTTATAAAATGGTATGAGTGTTGGTCGTTAAGAAAGCAATGACAAACTACTGAACGCCAACTTACCCAGGAATCACAAACAGCCAAAAAATAACGGGATTGACTGCCACGCCTTGTAAAGGATATGCAACTAACTAATACACGAAATGTATTGGCTTAACGAGGATTGTCTGTATCTGTAGCTCGGGAGCAGTGAACGCATTCTCATAATCCCAAACACCGGGTTTTAAATCAACAGCGGGTGATTTGGAAGCAGACTCCTTGCTTTGATTTCCACAATAGCATGAATGTCGGTCGATCAGAATTCAATGGCTAACTAACATGTTAGCAACATGTCCTTCTTTTGCATGATGTTTCAGCGAACCCCAGCAGTTTTTCTTTCTTTGCTATTTGGGATTTACTCGGCTATTGTACTTTCAATAGTTTGCCATTGCATTCAGAACAGTTGACGCATTATGTCGTCGAAATCAACGCATAGCGTGCTGTTTCCAAATCGCTCACGGTTGATATCTAAGCCAGGCTCGGATGTTGGTAGCATGCCCTATACAAGTCGTAGAGGTCAACCCCGGCATTTTTTTAAATTTTGTTTTAATTTTTGCTATTTGCGATTCCTGGGCAAGTTTTACGTTCAGTAGCTTGCAATTGCTTTCTGAACGACCGGCACGCAAACGATTGTATTGAAACCAACGCAAGCCAGTCTGCTTCCAATTCACCCGCAGCTGTGTTTCGAACATGGTATGCGGGATTACGAATTGCATTGGTAACCCCATTGACCACATAACCAATCAGTTAGATTCGGTACGACTGGTAATTGTGAAACAGTGTGTAACTATCCCCTCAGCCAGGAATACCGGCAATGGCAAACTGCTGAATGTACTATTGCCTAGAAAATCTCAAACAGCCAATAAATGATGGGGTTGATCGCAGCATCCTGTAACAGACACGCTTAACTAGGACTGAATTCAGCTCTTCTGGATCACAAACTGCTTCCATAGCCGCGCGGTTTCTCCACAACACGATGAACTTTATTTCTGACACGCCCACTTAGAGATCTCCATGGGTGAAATGATAGGAGTGCTTGCTCTTAGACTTCTGGTGAGCTGATAGTGGGGTATCAGGTTCAACCCCAACACCGGACAGTTGGACTACAATGTTAACTTCTCGTCTTTGACTTGGGGATGTAAATTACGAGTACCTCAGAAGTCTGATAGTGACGGACACGTATTTGGGAGAGCTAACTCACAGGCGAAAGTAAGTCCACTCCACTCACTTGTAATAGTAACTGCTAGCAGTAGGAGCACGTAATGAACAACGCTTAAGTTTGTGGTTTGAGACTACAATAAAAATTAAAAAATACGTCAGCTTCAGTTGCATTACCCAAATGCTAGGTCTCGAGTACAGAAAACAGACAGAATATAGAGAACATTCAAAGTAGAGAGAACAGACAAGGTATAGAAAACAAAGTATAGAGAACAAACAGAGTATAGAGAACAGAAAAGCAGAGAGAACAGAGTATAGAGAACAAATTATAGAGAAAAGACATAATATAGAGAACAAAGTAGAGAGAATAGTAAGAGTATAGAGAACAGGCAAAGTAGAGGGAACAGACAAAGTATAGAGAACAGAGTATAGAGAACAGACAGAGTATAGAGAACAGATAGGGTGTAGAGATTTGGTCTCACAGAAGCGCAGACAGATTTCTCTCACACAAACTCTAGGTATGGCAGAAGCACAGGAAGATCTCTCTAACACAAATGCTACGCCTCACAGAAGCACAGACAGATTTCTCTCACACAAACGCCACGTCTGACAGAAGCACAGACATATCTCTCTCACACAAACGCTAGGTTTGACAGAAGCACATATAGATCTCTCTCACACAAACGCTAGGTCTGACAGAGCACAGACAGATCTCTCTCACACATACGCACCAGGACTTACCAATCTCTGCTTGGATGTTCCACTAATGTCCATCCCTGGTATTTATACCCCCAAGCCCGCATGTTTACTGTAGATATCACACATGGGCAATTTAAATGCCAAATTGAGCGAACGCACGATCACAGGCGTGGAAGTAACATAGTCTCTGTTCTTTTCTTTTGATCGCTAGGTATATCCCTCTCATACCAAACCCCCTTCACCTTTGTTCCGTGTTGTGAAGGAAAACCAGAGGATACGTTGACAACGAGATGCCTAAACCGCGGGGAGGAAATGTTGCCAGACAAGGGCAATTCCCAAACAGATCTAGCGTGCTGTGCTACATCTTGACCTACTTATATTCTATGACGCCTCTCTTCAGATTTAAAGAGTTTTAAGATGTTCTTACCAGGACTTTGCAATCAACCCCACACGCAATCGGATTTTCTAGGCAATATTACGTCCAGTAGTTAGCCATTACCCGCTCCGTGGCGAAGGTGTTACGGGAGCAGTTCATAATCCCGCATAACGAGTTCGTAACACAGCTGCGGGCTATTTGGCAGCAGACCCACTTATGTGTGTGTTTTTTTTTTAATGAAATAGTATGGTTGACGGTCATTCAGAATTCAATGGCAAACTGCTGAACGTAAACCTACCGATGAATCATGAACAGCCAAAATATGCAGGGGTTGACTGCTATGTCTTGTGAAGGATATGCAACTAACTTTAACTAAGTTTGCCATTGCTTTCTGAACGAGAAGTCGGCGTTGAAGTCCAACTGACCAGTGTAAGGGGGTGAACCCCGTACCCCGCCATCACCACACCGGAAGGGGGTTAAAGACGTCAGATCCACTTCATTGCACCTGGTTTTAACCCGCCTCTCCTCACATGTGATACCCCACTTCAGGTCTTGCACACCTCACTGGTTTCTGAGCAGCGGGAAGGGGAATGAGATATTTGCCATACAGTCCACATGGAGAGTGTATCGGTGAAGGAATAGGAGGAACGCTTTAGTAGCAACCTCGTGTTTTTAGATGCAAACCCTTTTCAGAGCTCATTCGGCCCGTACTCCACAGCATTGGTCTTAAGAGTTAAAACTCAGTTTAAGAAGATTGAAAAACAAATAATCCAACCGTGCAACTCCCCTCCCCCACCCCCTTCCATTTTTTAAGAGAATCTCCCACCCACACAAACACTCACGAGCACGCGCATGCACAAGCACACAACCACCACCAACATACACACGCACGCGCACACACACACACACACACACACACACACACCAGAAATCCCATTTCAAACAAGTGATTAATAAAACACTGCCTGATTAGATCAACTAATCTTCGACAGCCGACTATATTTATTTATTTATTTATTTATTTATTTATTTATTTCTTTCTTTCTTTCTTTCTTTCTGTTTTATTATTTCTTGCTATCTTTCTGTCTGTCTTTCTTTCTTTCTTTTCTTTCTTTCTTTCTGTCTTTCTTGTGTAAATTATGAAGTGCTTATGCTTTATTCTATTTCTTCAAGAGACGCTCCGTGGCGATGTCGTTACGCCACTTTCCTTGCGCACCGAAGGTTGATGGTTCGATTCCGGCCTACGTCGTTCTGTTCATGAGTGCAGTTTACTCGGAGACTCCTGGAGGTCGTCATTGAATCTATGGAGTTCGTGCTTAGTGCGACGCTTTCGGCAGGACGTCTTGTAGAAAGAAACCGAGCCACATAGGATAAAACCAAGTGCAGTGAAGTGGATTATCTTGCCTTTAAAAACACATTTTTAAATCTATTTCTACGAGCAGTATGACAAATTCCCTGCCGGCATGCTAGGCCAGTCACAGGTTTAGGACAGAAAAATCTGACCAAGGGGAGTCCGTCACCCCTGGCGAGACAGAGCTCCGTTGGTCCATGACATGGTGGTCATGGTTCCCCGGTCTACAGCACGGGGAGGTGAGATTGACTTGTGTAGTCTGCAGGTCATCAGCAAACTACTAATTTTTTTTCTTTTCACCCCTACTGGGAGAGGCTAGCCGACCCCAAACCTGCTGGCTGCAGGGCCAGGCGCAGCCCACACCTTGTAGACATCGTGTATATGCCTCGACACCGCAAGGTACAAGAGGAACACAATAAGATCAGATTTCTTGTCGTTTATGTGCTCGCTCGCTTTGAACTCAAGCGTAGTCCATACAGTGCCACTACAGTTAGTACACTGAACTAATGCTTGGATGTGGATTAGTTTTCTCAATTACCATTGTCCCTCTCCATCAGGCGAACCCACTTCGACTTATGAGGTACTTGTAATTTACGCCCCTAAGTAAAGGACGAAAAGTCAGCATTTTAGTCCAACTGACCAGGGGCACAAACAATGCAATTTATACATTGCGGACACTAATAGAAAGGTCAATAGAGAAACAGAGGGACATATATTTGTGCTTCATAGATTATACTAAGGCATTTGATAAAGTAAAACATGATGAACTGATTAAAATGTTGGAAGATATCAACACTGATGGAAAAGATTTAAGAATAATAAAGAATATTTACTGGAACCAAGTAGCAGCAATTAAAATGGGAAATAAAGAGGGTAGTTACGAACAGATAAAGCTAGGAGTACGACAAGGGTGTGTCTTGTCACCAGATCTTTTCTCCCTGTATAGCGAAGTAATAATGAGAGAGATCAAAGAGATGCCAGGAATACTAGTTGGAGGTTATAATATAAATAATATACGCTATGCAGATGACACAGTATTGGTGGCGGATAATTCAACAGACCTACAACAATTAATTAGACGTTGTAGTAACAGAGAGTGCAAGGAAAGGACTCAACTTGAATATCAAGAAAACAGTAACAATGGTAATATCAAAGAAAATGGTGACACCAAAATGTGACATAGAAATAGAAGGGAAAATCCTTAACCAAGTTGATAATTTTAGATACCTAGGGGCATTTATAACATCAGATGGAAGATGTACAACAGAGATTAGGAGCAGAATAGGGCAGGCAAAAGCCGCATTTCATAAAATGAAGAGTATCTTATGCAATAAGTCACTGTCACTGAATGTAAGAAAGAGAGTGCTGAAATGCTATGTAGAACCAGTTTTGCTGTATGGCAGTGAATCTTGGAATGTAAATGAACAAATTAAGAAGAAATTAGAAGCAACAGAGATGTGGTTCCTGAGACGAATGTTGCGAATTCCTTGGACTGCCAGAGTAACTAACGACGACAGCCTGAAACAGGCTAATGAAACTAGAACATTATATACAACAATAAGACAGAGACAAACAGCTTTCCTCGGTCATGTGATGAGAAGAGAGGCATTGGAGAACATCGTAACAACTGGAAAGATCGAGGGGAAGAGAGGCAGAGGTAGACCAAGAGAAGTGATGCTGGATGGATTGAGACGGTGGCATGGAGGAATATCAGCAGCAGGGTTGATCCAGAAAACCAAAGACCGAGATCTATGGAGAGCCATGAACGCCTACGCCAGCCGGCACGGCACTTGATGATGATGATGACCAGTGTAGGGATTGAAGCCGCCACCTCGGCATTTGCACACTAAATATTTTAAAACGAACGCTATTATCAATTCTGCCATGCTGACATAAACTAGATTAGATGAAGTGTATATTTCTTTGGCATTGTTGTTGAAACTCTTGTATCGCTCTGTGAGGTCGGCAGGAGGATAACAACGCCCTGGTCTGTTGTATGCTTGTATACATGTTCCTCAGACACACCAGACTTAACTTTTGTTGACAGACAACAGAACTGAAAGAACTGTCAACAGCAAAAAAAAACTGTCATTTTACTGCCAACATAGTAACTTGCGGTATATAGCAAGGGGGTCTTGAGTCTGAGGAATTAAGGCCACCTGGGTAGTGCATTAGCCGCGAACTGTGCAGGTTAGAGTTTTCTTTTTGCCCCCGACAGAAAAATATCCACACCTTACCAAGGATTCAAACCCGGGTCTCCCGAAGGAGAATCCGGCATTTTAGCTAATCGGCCAGCTGTTCCCCTGAAAAGAGCGAGTAAACAAAACTGAAAACGAAAGAAAGGAAAGTATGATAAATTAGTTAGACAACGAACGATAGCATATACAAACGATCTTATACTCGAAAGACACAAAACACGAAAATACACATCGAGACAAGAACAACGGAAATGTTTGGAACAGTGAACATATCTGGTCGGAAAACATCTCAAATTGTCACAATCACACAGGATAATTAAATGTTTAGAAAATAAAATCAAGTAATCAAGAAGACGAAGAGAAAGAAGAAGAAGAAACCACTTAATCACCCTCTCGTATTTGTGGCTTGCTTTGAACTCGAGCATAGCCGGTCAACATGCTAATACTCCTGGACTGATGCTTGCATTTGCGACAGTGTTACCTTTTCTTATAAGTAGCAGGTGATCCCACTCCGACATCAGAGGCACTTGTAATTCATGTCAAGGAGGAGAAGTAAACTATAAGTTCAAGTATCCGGAGTTTGGAACAAACCCAGCTACGCGACGGTCAGAAGAGAAAGTTTAAACGTGTTACACTTCTCAGCTACCATGAACCACCTTCCTCTTGTTTAAGCTCAACACTTGGTTCGCAGACGAAGAAGAAGAAGAAGAAGAAGAAGAAGAAGAAGAAGAAGAAGAAGAAGAAGAAGAAGAAGAAGAAGAAGAAGAAGAAGAACAACAACAACAACAACAACAACAACAACAACAACAACAACAACAACAACAACAACAATTTGAGAACCACAAATCAACATTTTTCAAGCTGTCTAACGAACCATCAACTACCAGAGAGACTCTGGGATAAAACATCTACAGATTTTCCACACTCAAAACTTATCTTTCTTGTCTATCTATCTCACTTTAAATCTGAAACAATCATCTACATTTCCCAACACCCCTCTTCTCCATCCAAACTAGTCACACGTGAAATTGAATAGTAGAAATACCAGTGCATAAACTGAAGAAGTTATCTATTTATACACCCATAAAGCGAAATGAAATTGGTATGCATTGTCTTTGAAATATATTTTCATGAAAACGTTTGCTTGTACACTAAAATGGCTTGTGAATTGTAGCGTTAGTAATGATGGTAAATTTGCACTTTATCTAATTCGCAATTTAAAATGGTTTTTCAGGCGAATATATTTGCAACAGGTGTCATCAAGAAAGATTATATGCGTCTACCAGATTGTAAGGACATTTGGGCCATGTTGTCAGTGCCAGTCGGTAAGTTAGTAAGTGGCCCTTAACAGGCATTAAGTCGCGTTGGGTATATGATCATCATTATCAAGTGCCCTGCCAGCTGACGTAGGCATTCACGGCTCTCCACAGACCTCGGTTCTTTGGTGTTCTGATCAACTCTGCCGATGGTATTCTCCATTCCGCCGTCTCAATTCATCCAGCATAATTTCCCTTGGTCTGCCTCTGACTCTCTTCCCCTCGATCTTTCCAGTTATCAACTATGTTCTCCAATGAATCTCTTCTCATCACATGACCGAAGAAAGCTGTTTGTCTCTTTCTTATTGTTCTATACAATGTTCTAGTCTCATTAGCCTGTTTCAGGCAATCGTTGTTAGTTACTCCGACAGTCCAAGGAATTTGCAACATTCGTCTTAGAAACCACATCTCTGTTGCCTCCAAGTTCTTCCTAATTTGTTCATTTACATTCCAAGATTCACTGCCATACAGCAAAACAGGCTCTATATAGCATTTCAGCACACTCTTTCTTACATTCAGTGATAGTGACTTATTGCATAAGATACTCTTCATTTTCTGAAATGCAGCTTTTGCTTGCCCTATTCCGCTCTTAATCTCTGTTGAGCACCTTCCATCTGATATTATAAATGCCCCTATGTATTTAAACTTATCCACATGGTTAAGAATTGTCCATTCTATTTCTATGTCACATTTTGGTGTCACCTTTTTCTTCGATATCACCATTGCTACAGTTTTCTTGATATTCAAGGAGAGTGGGTATATGGTGCTAGACACATATGTATAAAGACCAGTCGATGCCTGGCGGGTAGTGTTGGCAGTGTCATGTTGGTCGACTTTACTTCCCTTGACATGTCCTAGTGCCTATGTTTGTTAGGTTGGTCGGCCAGGAAACCAGAACGATTTTAGCTGGACATGAGGCGTCAGCAGTTCAGAAAGTTGTGGCAAACTACTGAAGTGACAATTGATAATAGTAATTGCATGCTTATTGTTTCACATACACTTATCACATACTGATATCCCACCACATTTCAGAATAATTAATTGACTTTTAGAGATTGAATGTATAATGCCACAGCCCAGAGATTGTCAACGAGATGGAGAGAGAGAGAGAGAGAGAGAGAGAGAGAGAGAGAGAGAGAGAGAGAATGAGAGAATGATACAGCCAAGAGATTTTGAGTAACATATGGGACAGACACAGAGTTGAAAGTGTAATAGAGTGAACAAGTTGTTTAGAACGTGTAATTGAACAAGTGGTTGAGAACGTGTAATAGAGTGAATACGTTGTTGGAAACTTGTAACAGAGTGAACAAGTGGTTGGAAACTTGTAACAGAGTGAACAACTGGTTGAGAACTTGTAATAGAGTGAACAAGTGGTTGCGAAGTGGGTGAGAACCTTTGAAAGAGAGAAGGATTCTGTAGTGTGATTGCTTTGAAGATGAGATAATACTATTAAAGTGCTGGTGAAGATAGGGAGAGAAAATATAACTGTGTGAAAGGGTGCTGAAAACATGTAAGATAATACAACAGAGGAACAGAAGGTCTGCATGAGTTGTGTTTTAGGGAGACAGAAGAGAGAGAGGGGGAGTGGGGGGAGAGAGTGGAGAGGGGGTGACGAGCTGACAACGAACTTTATTTTCAAGGGTCACAATGTGGACACACATATTAATATTACAGATAGGGAGCATATGTTGTATCTTTTCTCCCTGGACATGCTGGTGTGGTGGGACTGACTGGCTGGGTAGTGTATTGGTAAACGGTAAGGCAGATGTGGTCAAGGCTCTTTCGGATAATGTATACAGCACAGATGAACAGAGATAGAGAGACAGGGGATAGGGAAATTAGAGAGATGAGAGAGGAGAGAGAGGAGAAAGAAAGGAGAGAGGAATGAGAGGAGAGAGGAGTGCTGGGAGAGAAGAGAGAGAGCAGAGGGAGGATAGATGGAGAGAGGAGAGAGAGCTGAGAAAGGAGACAGAGACAGAGGAGAAGGGAGAGAGAGGAGATAAAGAGGAGTGTGAGAGATAGGAGAAAGAGAGAGGAAAGAGAGAGAGAATAGAGAGGTGAGAGCGGGGGAAGAGTATTAGTAGCTATAGAGAGAGGAGAGAAGGGAGAGAGGAGGAGGAAGGAATGAGACATATGGGAGAGTAAAGAGTTGAGAAAGACAGGGGAGAGGGGAGAGAGGAGCGTGAGATGCCAGCGCGAGGGGAAGGGTATTAGTAGCTATGTGTAGCACATGAGAATGAAATAAAGGATTTAGTAACTAATTGTGAGAAATTGTAGAAGCGGACGGTAGACAGCAAGAACGGGTTGTGAGGTCAACATAATATAGGACTTTTAAGTGAGGAGCATTGTGTGTGATATTCACTGGCACATAGACGGAGCATAATGGAACGACCCATTGTCGCGAAGCTGGAACTAACGACTAACTAACTAATATAGGACTTGTAAGAGACATTCAGTGTGCGCCAAAAAAAGATGTACAGTGAAGATGAGAAACGTAGCGGCCGCAACAGGATATGCCAATACGAAATAAAATATAGAAGGGTATGTGTGGCATGGTAGCCAGTGCCTAGCCGCTAGCTTGTAGTCCCGTGGATCACGGGTTTGAATCCACATGGGGGAGTATGTTTAATATTGATTTAGGCTCCCAGGTTGATCCAGCTTAAAATAGGGACCAGGACATGTCTTGGGAAGGGAAGGTGGCTGGTGTGTTTTTGGCTGGAGTAAAAGTGAGAGAGGGAGATACAGAGAAAGACAGAGAGAGAGACAGAGAGACAGAGGCAACGAGAGGACGAGACAGGCAGACAGAGAGAGACACAAAGAGACACAGAGAGAGAACGAGACAAAGAGACACAGATACAGAGAGACAGAGAGAGAGAGAGAGACAACGAGAGGCCGAGAGACAGGCAGACAGAGAGAGACAGAGAGAGACAGAGAGAGAAAGAGACAAAGAGACACAGAGACAGAGAGACAGAGAAAGAAAGACAGAGACAAAGAGTAACAATGAGACAGGCAGAGAAACAAACAGAGAGACAGACAGAAAGACAGAGAAAGAGAGACAGAGAGAGACAGAGAAAGAGAGACAGAGTGAGAAACAGAGAGACAGAGTCAAAGTGACAGGCAGAGGCAGAGACAAAAAGAGACAGGGACAAACAGAGAGAGGAAAAAAGAAACAGAGAGAGAGAGGGACAGAGAGAGACAGAGACAGACAGACAGACAGACAGACAGACAGACAGAAGCAGACAGAGAGAGAGAGAGAGAGAGAGAGAGAGGGGGGAGGGAGAGACCAAAATAGACAGACAGACAGACAGAGACATGCAGAGATATAGAGCACAAGAAAACGGAAAACTGTAACATCTGGCAGATAGTAATTTATTCTAGACCTTTTGTATATGCGGGAGAAGGGAAAGACTGTGTAATCGGGTTTTTAAATGGATGTGGCGTTTGTCCATCAAGAATTATGCTGATCATTCATTTGAACAGTCATGAGTTCAAAGGTGGCTGTTAACGCTTATTTTGGCTCCAAATGTTCTATGACAGTGTGGGCAAAGATTGCTTGAGTTCCAGGAGGAGGATCTCCTGCTGTTTTTTTTTTTCCAGTCTTTTTGTAACAGCTCTGCAGTCATGTCTACTTTGCAAGTGACTACACACTTGCGTAAGGGTGTACGCCATTAATATCGGTCTTTGGCTGCAGTCCCCCATACGTAGTGATGAATTCCAAAAGCTTTGAGCGAAAACTTCAGTGTCTTTAAAGCGTTTCCTCTATCCACCTTAGTAGCGTTTACCACAACGGAATACACAGTAACAATTTTCTTTTAAGGAGCCTGTGATCTGGCATGTGAGTCAGGTGACCAGCCCAGCGAATCTGATTCTTCATTAGTAGAGGTGGATACTGGGCATGGACTCTCTTTCTAAGACTTCAGTGTCTGGGATCTTGTCTTGCCATTTATCTTCAGTAGTGTTATAGGGCAGACTGTATAGAAGTGGCTTAATTTCCTAGCGTGTCGCTGGTAAACAGTCCAGGTTTCAGCATATAACAATGTGGATAATACGACTGCTTCGTATACTTTCTTTCAGCTTTGTTTGCAGGCTTATTCCATTTCTCTCCCACATATTTTTGTTGTCTGCTGGCCTTGTAGATTCTTGCATTCACTTCGTCGTCAGTTGTGGCAACTTGTGACACAGTGCTGCCAAGATAGGTGAATTTGTCGACAACACTTAGCCTACGACCATTTACTTTGATATTCGCCTTGGTGTGGTTAATCCCTGGAGCTGGCTGGCACATAACTACAGTCTTCTCCAAGAAATCTAAAACGTTGTGTTGCATGTTTACCTCTGAGTTGGCATATAGAGCGCAATCATCAGCAAACAGGAGCTCTCTGACGTTGTTGTTGTTAGTTTTGGTTTTAGCTTTCAGCCTTCTGAGAATGAACAACTTTCCATCCATGCGGTCGTTCGTTTCGAAGGCATTCGTCGCCATAGCTGAAAATATGAGGCAGAACAGTGTTGGCACCAGGAAAGACAATCCGCAGTTATCCTGGACTCTTGCCTGCATACCATCATGAAATATTTGGACAAACTTTTGTGGACAGCCATATTTCGCCACAGTCTTCCACCGTCCTTCTCTGCTGACCATATCAACGGCCTTGGTCCATCCATCCATCCATCCATCCATCCATCATGTGCCATGCCTATAAGCTTGGGCGGTCATGTTTTGCTATCTCATTCGATCACCAGAGTCGTGGATTAGCTCCGTGTTCCTGTCTAGACCATGACACGTGGCCAAGCATTCCAGATATTTACTTCTCGGTCTTCCCCTTGGTCTCTTCCCTTCGATCTTGCCAGTTGTCACCAAGTTCTCCAAGTCATTTCTTCTCATAACATGCCCACAAAATTTTTACTGTCTACGTCTAATTACTCTAACCAGTTTACCACCTTCATTTGTTTCTTGAAGGACTTGTTCAATTGTATTTCTGTCTGACCATGGTATTCTTTGCATTTTCCTCAGAAACCACATTTCCACAGCCATCAGATGTTTTTTTCAGGTTGACTGCTCATTGTCCACGCTTCACATCCATACTAATGTATAGGTTCTATGAGCACATCAACACTCTTTTTCTCTTTTCAGTTGATATCATTTTATTGGTCAGTATGTTTTTCATCTTGAAAAAGACTACCTTCGCAATGCCAATTCTTGTTCTAATCGCTTCAAGAAAAGCCTTGGTAAGATCAATGAAAGTGGAGAACATTTCGCAGTTCTGTTCCTGACATTTCTTTTGCAACTACCTTGCAGCGAAAATCATGTCAACAGTTCCTCGTTCTTTTCTGAAGCCACATTGGCTCTCAGTAAAAAACAAGACCTTTGTCGAGATGGGCTGTGAAGTTATAATGTAGCGAAGGAGGAAAGACTGGTCGTTCAGAAAGCAATGGCAAACTACTGAACGTAAAACTTGCAAAGACTGTTTTTGAAACCCAAAAAAATGCTGGCGCTGAGTGCGTCGTCCTTAAAGGATATGAAACTAGCTTTTTTTTCTGACCAACCAGCGGGTTCCATAGTATCATCTCAACGCAAGCTGTGCTGGAAAGCTCTCTCTCTCTCTCTCTCTCTCTCTCTCTCTCTCTCTCTCTCTCTCTCTCTCTCTCTCTCTCTCTTTATTTTTTTATTTATGTCTTTGTGTCTCTCTCTGTTATCCTTCTCCTTTCCCTTTGCTCTGCCTTTTTTTCTTTCCCTCCATCTCTTTTTCTCTCTCGCTTTCTATTTTTCTCTCTATTACTTTTTTTCTTCCTGTATTCCTTCCTTCCTGTGGCCAAGCCTTCCAGGTATTTATTTCTCGGTCTTCCCCTTGGTCTCTTCCGTTCGATCTTGCCAGTTGTCAACAAGTTCTCCAAGTCATTTCTTCTCATAACATTCCCAAAACATTGTGACTGTCTACGTCTAATGACTCTCTTTCTTTCTTTCCCTTTCTTTCTTTCTTTCTTTCTTTCTTTCTTTCTTTCTTTCTTTCTTTCTTTCTTTCTTTCTTTCTTTCTTTTATTTCCTTCTTTCGTTCGTTCTTTCTTTCTTTCTTTCTTTCTTTCTTTCATTCTTTTACTCTCTCTTTCTTTATGTCTCTCTTTTGTTTGTTTGTTTGTTTGTTTGTTTGTTTCTTTGTTTCTCTTTCTTTCTTTCTTGCTCTCTTCTTCTTTTTTTTCTTTCCCTCTAGTTTTCTTTATTTCTCACTCTCTTTATTTCTCTCTCTCTCTCTCTGTCTCTCTCATTTCTGTCTCATTCTCTGTTTCTATTTTCTTTTCTATTTCTTATTTTCTCTCTATTATTTTATTTCTCTCTAGTTCTTTCTCTCTCCCTCTTTCTCTCTTTCTTCTCCTCACTCTCTCTGTCTCTTTTTCTTACTCTTTCTTTCTTTCCTTCTCTCCCTCTTTCTTTATCTCTATCTTTCTCTCTCTCTTTATTTTTGTCTTTCTCTCTCTTTTTTCTCTCTCCTTCTTTCTCTCTCGCTCTTCCATTTTCTCTCTATCTCTGTCTGTCTGTCTGTCTGTCTGTCTGTTTGTCTGTCTGTCTCTCTCTCTCTCTCTCTCTCTCTCTCTCTCTCTCTCTCTCTCTCTCTCTCTCTCTCTCTCTCTTCATCTCTCGCCACAAGAGAAACCGCAGCGGCATTATTAGGATATAGCCTGGTTATGGTCAGTGCCGCATATACAGACTGTGGGGAATTACTCCAATCTATTTTAATGGGTGGTAAGTATTCCATTGCCAACAGACTTCAAACTAATACCCAGAGGGAGTTGTAAGCACCAGCAAAACAGCGTGTTGCGATTCACATTGCAGAGAATTAAGTTCATACAGGAAATCTAGTGTGTTATAAATTTACAGCTGGTTTAGTGGGGAATAATCCTTAAAATAATTAGAGCCATAATTCTAAAGTCTTCGCTCCCCTGAGTATAAGGTTTCGTTCGCTCAAAAGAAGGCCATCGTATCTTAATGAAATCTGTGTTGTCTGTGGCAATAGCAGGATAAACGAAAACATTACTCGGAACTGACTGTCACGAACACAAGAGGTCATACTGACAGTAAATGCACAATTGGATGTTTCAGTGTGGGTGGATAGTTCACTTGCTTGTTGACATCTGATTTTGATTTCTCTGTCTATTATTTCATCATGTGTAATCATACTTCCCAGATATTTCAATACACCGGTGGGGAATTTATTTCTTCACGTAATATTGCTCTCTGGTCTAGAGGTTTCACGACTTTCTCCGTAATCTCGTGTACTCTTGTAAGTAACGTGACGTGCACGAGAATTGGTAGCGGTTCTCTCCGCGTCGGTAACTTACGGGGTATTTGGGCCTATCGCTCAGAAAGCAATGGCAAACTACTGAGCGTAATCGTCCCAAGAAATCAACAATCAGCTGAAAGATGCTGATGTTGACAGCGATGTCCTGTAAAGGATATGCGGAAAAAAAAAATATTGCTCTATAATTTTAGGTAACATTGAAAGAAAATCGTGACTCTAATATCATCAATGATTATCACGAACGAAAGAGATCAGACTGGCAGTAAATGTCTCAAATATGATTACGCACCGAAAGAAAAAGGGACATTTCGAAATGCTAATTCCCTTGTCTCTACAATAACAGACTTACGGGGCAAAAGGGCCTACTTCACCGCACCAGGGTTTACAGTTAACTACCTGTCCACAGCGTTAGACGGGGCATAAACAGCTTTATCTCCGGTGACCCTAGGGGGTAAAGGGGGGGGGGGGGATAAGTATAAAAAATAATGCAATTGAGACCCGGGCGACGGTGTCAGAAAACATAACCATGAACTTCTGGGCACGTGGATGACGGCTTTGCCACTCAGCCACGGAGACCCTCTCATACATACTTCTTCTTCTTCTTCTTCTTCTTCTTCTTCTTTCGTATCGTTCCTTACGTCTTCTTTTCTTGTCTTCTTATTCTTCATTTTTCTTCTTTCTTACCTTCTTTCTTGTAATCTTATTAGTTATTATTATTAGTATTATTATTTATTATTATTATTGTATTATTATTATTATTTATCTCTGGCCTTCTTCTGCTTCCTATTCTATCTCTTCTCATTTTCCTTCTTCTTCTTCTTCTTCTTCTTCTTTCTTCTTCTTCTTCTTCTTCTTCTTCTTCTTCTTCTTCTTCTTCTTCTTCTTCTTCTTCTTCTTCTTCTTCTTCTTCTTCTCCTATAGGGGCATAAGCCTTCAACCAAATCACACCAATCCATTCCATGTTATACTATCTCCTGCATCTCTTTCCCTTCCATGTCTTTGCAATATTAATCATATTTGGCTGTAATGTTCTCCGAGTGCTTTTTTATTTTTGTATGTTGCATAACCCTTACATGACGTTGCCGTCAACACCAACATATTACAGCTGTGGTTGATGTACTAGGCAAGTTATACGTTCAGTAGTTTGCCATTGCTTTCTGAACGACCGGCTCACATACCCCTTTAAGTTACCAGCGCGGCACGAACCGCTCCCGATTCTCGCAGCTGCTGTTTTCCGCACGTGGATACATTGGATTCCAAATAATGTCTTTAACACCTTGGCCAGGGAAACCGGTCTTATAGGTTTCCCATTATTGCGTTTACCTTGTGGGTTCCAGGCAAGAGTGTCTAATTATATTGCCTTCAGGTTTCTCTCAGTACGTGTTCTATTCTGTGCCAGTGTTTTTCTTCACCTCTTGGTTCGCTAGACTAGAGTAACATGCGCGTCAACCAACACAGAACATGTTTTGTAAGTTGAGGGAGATACCGAGTAGTGGATCTGAGCAAGTTTGGTTTGGAATAATAGTATTATGTACAATGAGAATGGTCTGTTGAATAACTAACTAACTGAATCAAACAGCAGGAAAAGCATAACACTGCCCAAGTACAACTGAGAAGCAAAAAAAAAAAAATACCGGTGGATGAACAACAACGTGAAATATGAGTCAGCGAAACACCAGACAGCAATGCATGCATTATAGACAACACCAAGTGATAAGGGGCACATGTAAACCACATAAGTGCAATAAACTGAACAAGCGAACCTAAATCGTGCAAAGGTGACACGAATTTGTCAGACTACAAAAATCTGCCATGTCACAATAATAGTCGCGTCTGTCTTTCTAAATCGGTGATTCTAACTAAATATAGACGACCATGACGGAATGCTCACGAAGTTAAGGGCATACATCTGACCTGTCACAGATCAAGTGTACTTTTATGCCGATGAGTACAACTGTTTGTTTATGTATGGTGAACTTTAACAGTAACACATACAAGATATTACGTTTACTTAAAGGGTTCCTAAACTGATGGTGTCAGGAACTCTACATTATTGTTTCTTACAGTCGATGAACTGTAAACATGCAAATAAAACTACAAGTATGTGCGCTAAACGACAGATTATAAATAGAATATTCACGCCAACCCTATGTTTGTTAAACGACATATAATAAATAACATATTCACACCAACCCTGTGACCGATAAACGAGAGATTATGAATATCAATCATATTCACACTAACCCAATGCTGCCAATGTCAAACGTGGACATTATCCAAATCACACTTACGCAAAATCAACCCATGCGAGATGAGATGGATGATGAAAGCTGCCAACTTAACAATCCGAGACCGAGTAAGAAATGATGGTATCAGACAGACAGTGGGATCAACACCTTGTGCCGCATACACTGAAAGGCAGAAGATAGTTGCATTGGGGCAGATTAGAATGTTTCTCACATGGACCGAGCCTAAGATGGGTACCAAGTCATGCCTGAGGAAGTAAATGCAGCACGCATGAACCTGCTCACATTACGCACGGGGTGCCGGTTGCTGTGTAAGGATATGGGTCTGGCACCGTGAGCCCTGTGCGTCTGACGTGTGTACAAGGCACAGTGCATACACCTGCTAATACTTCTAGTACACGGGACTGGTTTTTGCTTGTGGATTAGATTTCCATATTATCAATTTCCCTCACCATCAGGTGAACCCACTCCGAATTCTGAGGTACTTGTAATTTACGTCCCCAAGTCAAGGATGAGAAGTCAACATTTCCGTCTAACCGACCAGCGTGTGTAACGAACCCTCTAATGCGGTCACCGGAGACAGTTTCAGAGTGTCCACTTTAAACCATTCGGTCAGGTCAACTTCAGTTCTTTAGTGACCTACGGCTGGAGGTCTGAGCACTTCCAGTGGTATACGATTCCAGTGGAAACTGACTCTTTAAAAAACAAATGCAGTGGTTTATTAACACTTGAGGACAATACCAACCATGGAACATTGATGCACCAGACCCCAGAACGACCACAAGAGGCAGCTGTGTGTCATGAACATAATCTAAGGCTGGTGTAGTTAAAGAGACTTTCCTTGAATATCAAGAATCGTTAATTGTAAAAACTCCGCCTCGGAGCAAACACTGCAGGGGCTTCTGGTCGTCAGAAGTAACCCCTTTCCCCAAGTATTTCGGACCTTTAATCTCTTAATACTCTCTGGTGACAGTCCCGTCCGGGTCATGACTCCGGGTCGTTTTACCCCTGCCGTGGAGACGTTTGGTCACAGTCGTTATCCCTGCCGTTGTGCTTGCCCCTTCGCTGTTATCATGTCCACTCTCGAGCCCCTCCCTCCCTCGGTGAGGCGAGCCCGTGCAGACTGTGCTTGCCCCTTATCACGTGTGGTCGTGGGTAGCCAGCTTCATCCCCCTCCACGGCCTCTGTCGCCTCTATTCGTCTCCGTTGCGTATTCCTTCACCATGCCCCGTTCACGGTGCTGGACTCTACTAGGAAGCTGGTTCTTTCTTTCCGTTTCTAGACCGACCTCTTGGGCTCTGCAGCTGAGTGTGACCTACGGCCGATTATCGCTATGTTACGGAGCTTGGACTTCTGCCGGCATTTGCATGATTGACTGCACTCAGAGTCACCACCCACGCTCGTAAGAAAGGCTAAAGATCTGACACGAGACGATTCAAGTTCGTGGTATTGGTTAAGAGATAGGTAGCGCCCTGCAGTTACCGCTTCTAACCATACTAGTTCCGAGACTCATTCCGCTTTAGGTTCCGACAATTCCATAGCCAGCGCGAGGTCTTTTCGGCCGCCTCACACAGTTGTTTCTGGGCCCGAGTTCTTGCTTGTCCTTTAATGCCCATTCGCTTCGGCATATCAAACACGGAGTGGGAGACTAAGCCTCTGGCGCCTGCCTCAACGGCGAACAGCCTGGCGGTGTACTCCTCCCGCCTAAGACTTCCACCATGTCATTGTACTTCACTAACTTGTACAGATGGTGCTCCTCAATATTTGATTTGTAAGGGGCTGTCAGATCAATCAGCGTTAGCTGCTTGGCTGACGAGGAGCTAAGTACTATGTCAGGTCGCAAGCACAACTTTCGGATCACCTCAGGGTATTTGCCACAACCCTTCAGATCCACGGTCAAATCCCAGTCTCTCGCACCATTGAACACCGTCGCAAGCGGCAAGTCTTCAGTTCCACCTCCGCTGCGCCCTTCTCGGACGAAGGAAATCTCCATCGGCCTCGGCCTGTACCCCTCTTAGTTCGCCTTCATTCTGGCTACATCCACTATGACGGCTAACTCAGTGAGGACTTTGATATGCCGCCACGTGGAACGGCCTTGGGCCAGGGCGACCTTACACCCGTCAGTACATGTTCCACTGTTAGAATCATTTGACCCTTTGTACAGAGGGGACAGAACGGGTCGATGGTTTTCCCCCACTTGACCAAGTTGGCAGCTGATGGCAGGACATCGTAGAGGGATCGGATGACGAAACTTAAGCGCAGTGGTGCCATTCGCCAGATCTCATTCCAGGTAATAGATCTCTGCACTACCGCTTCCCATGACGCCTGCTGCGCCTGTTGGGCAGCCTTTTGGACTCTTTCAACATCTTCCCCCTTGAGGGTCTCCTTAAATACCAGTTCCCTGCGTTCCTTGGTTGTCGCCTGGGACCACATCGGACCATTGCCTTGGAAGCCGAACCCTTTCCTGTCGGACTGGGTATAGCCCATGACCTCCTTCAGCTGGAGTGTTGCTTGGGCCTGTTCGATCGCGCTGACGACCTTCCACCTCCTTCCCGTCTTCAGTGTGGAAACCGAGGCACATAGCGTTATATCTGGAGACTCGCGCAGCAGCATTGGGAGTCTGGTTTTGTCCGGCTATGAACTCTTCCACGAGGGACGTAAACGGGAGGACGAGCTTGCTCTGCTTACAATACAGTGCGAAAGTCGTGAGGAATGCTGGAACTCCAAGCCACATTCTTATATACCTGCTTATCTTCCCCTCCATGGTGCTCACTGTGTACGTGCCAATATCATATATCAGCAGCGGTCACAAGAGTTTCGGAATAAGCATAAATTTGAGGCACCAGATTTTGAATTTGCCTATCAGCCTGGTTTTGTTGATGGTATCCAGACCGTTCGTCAGCATTGCTTGTATCTCCGGGCTTCCTGTCCGTCAGGGTTGAATCGTACACATGACCGAGACTCTTCACGGGTTCCGCTATCACCGTGAGAATAGCTTGTCCAGCAACCACGAACACCCTTTCCGCTGCCTTACCCTTCATGATAGACAAAGCTTCTCGATTTCCTAGGCTTGAAGTTCATCCTTCACCAGCGAATCAGATCGTCCAGTCTGAGGAGAATACTGTGAGCATTACTCTCCTTCGATGTCAGGATTGTCGTATCGTCCATGAAGGCCTTCAGCGGCGGAGTGTTCTTACCTTCGCTGAGTTTCGGATCGTGTGCGTAGCCGGATGCCCCATCCAGGATGACCTGCATGACCATGATAAATAATATCGACGAAATCGTTTAACCCATGGCAATACCCACTTGCAGGTCGATCCATCTGGTCGTAAACGTTTTGGTCGAGAACCGAAGAAAGAAGCCCGAGAAGTACTGCACAAGCATTTCCGTGATGTTCTCGGGCACGTGATAGGCCTTGAGTGCATGCCACAACAACTGGTGGGGCACTGACCCATAGGCGTTGGCCAGATCCAACCATATCACGTGGAGTGCCTCCTTCTCCGTCTTCGCTCTCTGGATAGCGTCTCCAGATCATGGTGCTGTGTTCGAGACAACCGGGGACCCCAGGTACCCCCCCCCCCCCCCAATCATTTTTGAACCGCTGTCTATGTACTTGTTCCCCATCACGTACTTCGTGATTCGACTGGCCATGATCGAGAAGAATATTTTCCCCTCAACGTTCAGGAGAGAGATCGGCCTGAATTGGGCAATTCCGGTTGAGTTTTTCTCTTTGGAAATGTAGATTCCGTTGGCAGTCTTCCACTCCGTGCTGACATGCTTCTATTTCCACGCGGATCTCAGTATTCGGTGTAGCTTCATGAGGACTTTTGGGCATCTTTTGTAGAGTGTATAAGGCACACAGTTGGGCCCCGATGCCGACTTACCTCTCGCGTTCTTCACTACCACAACCACCTCGTTCCACATCGGACGCCTGACACTGAACTCCACCCTTGGTTCTTCCGGGCATTTGAGCCCTTCAATCGCTCCGAGTCGGATGTTTCGTTGGATTTCGGAGTACGTCGTCACAAGGTGGCTCTCCTGTCCCTCTTTGCTGACATTGAGAAAGCCGGATCGCGGCTGCTCGAACAAGTCCCGTGCAAACTTGTATAGTTCCCGGAAGGATCTCTCACGTTCCTTCCGTGTTTTCCGCCTGTTCCTGCAGAAACGTTCCGCTCGGGATAGGGCATTGTGCCTGGCCTTTAGATGTTGCCACACCTGGCGCAAGCCCTCTTTCTCATGATCTGCCGCTTTTTATCCACCGTTTTCAAGCGTCGTTCGTCTGTTTTCTTACTTCCTCCAGCAGTCACTGCCGCCTGGTCTTCTGCTGCATAGCTGCTTCCTTCTTCTCGCTGCTACCAAATTGAATCAGCAAGTGGAGGTAGACCATCTCTCTGAACTTTATCAATTTTTTTTTCAAGGGATTTGTGCTTTACGGAACTTGATCTTCACCCCGAGACTTTCAGAAATACGTCACAGGTGACATCGGCTTGAGTCTTTTCAGCTACAGAACTTTGGGGTTCTCTGTGGGGTTCTCCCTGGCTGAGGTCGTCTTGTGTCTTATCCTGTTCCCAGGAGCACTGCCGTGCCTCCTATGACGCACTCTCGCACTTCTTACGTCCAGCATGAATTCTCATTCCCCGGAAGTAGTCGAAGCTTTTACCACACACACATGGCCAGCCCGGTCGGATCGCTGAAATCATGATCGTTTGGACTGATCTGGCCGTCGCCGTGTGGTCGGCAAAGGATCCTTCATGCTCTCCCGCTTTCGCAGGATCCTGGGGCAATCTTTCTTTATTTTGTGACGAGACAGGCTACAGCATACAGCGTTAGGGGTTATCAGCCCGGTCCGCTGTCGGCCCCACCTAGAAAAGAAATAGAAGCCAAGGTTATACCAAAGAAAGAGATAACATCACAATGTAGTATAGGAATATGCTGAAGAATGTTTACATATGTAAATACATAGTGGCAATCATAACATACTTGAAAGATGTCTGACGGAGATTAAGGGCAGAACATGTCAATGAAAAGATTACATTTAGAGTACTGAAATGGTATGAAGAACCAGTTTTAATGTATACAGCGAATCACTGAGCGTGAATGAGCAAAGTAAGAAGGGCTTGGAAGCAATAGAGGTGTAGTTCCTGAGAAGAATGTCGCTATTATCTTAGTTTGTCAGAGTAACTAAGAACGATTGCCTGGAAGAGGATACTGGAAACGTAACACTATACACAACTATAGGAAAGAGGCAATAAGATTGGTGTGTGAGTGTTTGTGTGTGTGTGTATGTGTGTGTGTGTATGTGTGCGTGTGTGTGTGTGTGTCTGTGTGTGTGTGTGTGTGTGTGTGTCTGTGTGTGTGTTCATACAACAGAAGCATTTGAAAACATTGTGATAATAGGTAGGATCAATGGTAGAAGGAACAGAGACAGAACGAGAGAAATGATGCTGGGATGGCTGAGACGGTGTCATGGAGGTACATCATCTACGGAGTTGATTCAGAACCACAAGGACAGAGATCTATAGACATGAACGCCTTAGCCAGCTGGCAGAGTTCCATGATGTTGATGATGACGATGAAGATAATCATGATGATTATGGATTAAAAGCCATGTTAAACGTTACAGCGCCTTAGAAAAAAATATGAATGGAAGGCATAGTTCCAGGAGGAGGCAAACATCAAGCGAGCTTTTGCCCTTTTACTCTACCCGAGACTTTCCTCCTCCAAGAGCTCACCTTAGAACACCTGCGTTACCTGTTCACAGATATACCGCCAAAACATGAAGCTGGGCACAGGACGTCAAAGACACCCTATCGTGATGTGAACACTTTCTACAAAGAACCTTCTAAATTGTAATGATAAATAAGTAAAGAACTATTTTCAAGCCCAAAGAAGCATTGCACACATGGTGTCAGACCCATATTTGAACAGACCTGTCGGCCCTATGCCGGTGATGTGGTCACTATCGCTCCGCTCGTCTTTAGTTCCCAAGACATTTCCCAATACCCCTTAAGTCTGTGTCAATATGACAGTCCAGGACAATTATAACACTTGAAATGCGCCCCTATTTGGATCGAACCCAGACCATCCGTGCCGGCAGGCGTAAGTCTACCACTACACCACCGACGGTACACGATGCTGGTTATGATTCAAAATTAAGTGACGAAACACTTTCAATGCAAAAAGGATCAGTTAAAATCAACACTATCTGTATTATATTACTTGCTGATCACGATAGCCTATTGTTAGATTAACTTTCCCAAAAAAGATTACACGAAGTTGTAAAATTATTCCAAAGATAAAGGTAGTGTAAAAAAAAATTAAGTAGCACTTTGAAAATACGTCAATCTGTACGCGTGTGAATCAGTCGTGTGTTCTTAGGTTTGCTCTATCATGATTGTGCTGAATGTCAACTTGCAGAAATGTTCGTTATCTATTGCCAGAAAACGTGTTGAACTAGTCACGGCTTCTTGAGCTCCAAACATATATAAAGTCGGACATTGCTGAGTGTGTCCTCACTTTATTCCCAGGCTCTCATCTCACGTTGGTCCTTGACAGGTGCTACAGATACAGGTGTATATACTAGGTTGATAGTTGTAGCGGTTTCTCGTCATTTTGTTCATCTTATTCTTCCCCTTCTTCTTCTTGTTCATCTTGTTTTTCTTCTTATTGTTCTTCTGTTATTTTATTATTTTTGTTCCTCTTCTTCCTCGTCATTTTCTCCGTTCTTCTTCATCGTGTGTCTTCTTCTTCTTCTTCTTTTTCTTCTTCTTCTTTTTCTTCTTCTTCTTCTTCTTCTTCTTCTTCTTCTTCTTCTTCTTCTTCTTCTTCTTCTTCTTCTTCTTCTTCTTCTTCTTCTTCTTCTTCTTCTTCTTCGCCATCTACATCTTCAACCTCTTCCTCTGTTTCTCCATCTTCTTCAACTAATATCATAATAATCACCATTACCTTCAGATGTTTTCCATAACTATTACTCGGAAGTAAAGAACGAATGAACGAAAGAACGAACTTTATTTTAAAAGGGTCAGAAATTGGTAAAAGGTAAAGAGGTAAATGGAGCCATGAATGGTGGCGCAGTCGCTAAATACGCTTTACCTTGCGGCCAGGTGCTCATGTGTTGGAAGCGAGCAGAGCCGGATGTTTTATACTGAACTAAGTTCCCAGTCCGAGACAACCCTACATGGGCATCAAAACGTGTCGTGATTGGTTTAGTCATCAACGATGTGACACCGACAACATTGTTCATCCAGGGTCAACAGATCTAAACAAATATGGGGTTAGCACCATTTAACCGATACGTTTCATGACGTTTCAAAGGTCATTTACTTTTTCTATTGTGTAAAGAGGTGGAGAAACCCATTACCATGCTAAGTTGCCATATTGTAGATTCGATGAATGATCTATCCTTTGACCACACGCTGCCCGAGCTGTATTGTAATATGGTATACAGAACCGACACCCTCGTTAAATGCGGGAAGTAAATGTTGTTATATATAAACATATTACAGAGAAGGAGATGCTCTTGGGTAAACATAGCTGAAGTATTTATTATTGCTTATAACTTTAAGATATGTCTTAAATATGCAAGGTTGCGAATAACCTGAGCTGTCTGAGTAACTAACAGCTCATGCGCGGAAAAGAATATTGATAGTGGAACATTATATACAGCTATAAGAAAGATAGAACTATTGTTGTTTGGTCATATGATGAGAAGAGAGGCAATGGAACCGTGAAGACTGGACCGATCAAAGAATAAAAGATAGAGACAGAACGATTGAAATGATGTTGGATGGATTGAGACAATGACAAGATGGAAGATCATCAGTATATCCGGAGTACCAGAGAGCGAGATTTTTCAATTGACATAAACATCTACACCTGCCTATAAGATAAACGATGAGTAAAGATAGAATAGTAACAGTTGGAACAATCGGTATGATTTATGTTGTTCGAGATAGTGGTCGACAGACAGAAAGGAAATTAAATACAGTTTGGCAGTTTAGTATCAATGACAATGCATGCAACCAACGAGAGTCTCTTCAATAAGTAATGAAAACCTGTATCTTTACTTGTGAAGCTTAACCTCGCAATTCACGATGGGAATTTATATTTTCCGATTTCTCATTGTCAGATATGTTATTGTTCTCACATATCAAATCGATGCAAACACGACAGAGATTCCATGTTGCTGGTGACATAATACAATACTGTAGAGGGGTTTTCCACCAATGTTTTCCACAACTGCTAAACATTGACTTCATTGTGTTGTTAATGAAGAGAACTATTTTGAGGGGAAATGTAATCCATCTGAAAGTGTTCTGATGCAATTAGCAATCTGCAAGAACATGTGGAGCTAACTGTTAAATTGATGTTGTGATGTTCTAGGAAGATGTTCAAGTTCGTCCTATTGCTCGTCCTGCCAGCCGTCCTGTTGGGACAGCCTGGAGGAAACGTTCTCAGCCGTGCCATCCAGACTCTATACAACGAAATTGACGTCAGCGACGACAACAGAGCTGTTCTTGTCGAGTTTGATGGATACTTCCTGGTGAGGTTCTTCTCCTACCAACCTGTTTACTACCTGTCTAACCACCTGTCTATACGCTTGACTCACCTGCATATTTATTAAACACCACCATAACAGTCAACGTATTTGACTGTTTGAAAGTTTGTCTATCTGTCTTCTCTTACAGTCATATTATCTCACAGCTGCTTGTGCAATCAAGTCTTTTATCTTCATAACAAATGACCAGACTCATTATTTGCATGTCTCTCTGTCTGTTTTGTTTTTGTTTGTTCTTTTGATGTTTTTGTTTGTTTGTTTGGTGTTTTTTTTTTGGGGGGGGAGTGGTGGGTGGAAGGGGGGGGGGTGTCTGTATGGCTGTCTTTATGTATGTCTTCCTGTATGTCTTCCTGTCTGTCACTCTATAAATGTAATTGTCTACCACCTCCATCAATTTATCCATACATCAATCCCTCACTCTGTCTGTCTGTCTGTCTGTCTGTCTGTCTGTCTGTCTGTCTGTCTGTCTGTCTGTCTGTCTGTCTGTCTGTCTGTCTGTCTGCATATAGTTGTATAAATTGGACAGATGGAATATACTAATATGATATAAATAACATATGTATTCTTGGTGACACATTTCTATTTGGAACTTGTTGAGTGTTGTTGCTGGAAGGGAGCAACCAATATGGCTGTTGGAGTGGGGAATCGGGTATGGCTGTTGGGGTGGGGAATCGAGTGTGGCTGTTCGAATGGAGAATCGAGTATGGTTATAGGAGTGGATGATTAAGTTTGGCTTCAATAGTGTAGAGATTTATAGCTCTGTTTAAAGTTTAAATTAGGAATCATGCATGTGACTGGTTGCATTGAAATTTGCTAGGACCGTTCCGAAATGTAGTTAATAGTTTGCACTAGTAACACTCAGCACCCACAGCCTTCGCAATCCCTTGAAAGAGACTGACCACTTATAGATGTGTCCAGTTTATGTGGTGGCGATTGTTCATAATAATGAAAATAATTTTGTTTGTTGTCAGAGTTTCGACAGAAACGAGGACGAGAAGCTTTCACACCTTGAGTTCTATCGGGCCTTGCATCACGCCAGCAACGGATTCTCTGGTGAGTTTGTGATGTGAACAATTGATTTATGACTGGATGCCTTGAAACATTCACTATTAAATTTGACAGTACAATATTTCTTTTTTATTTCTAAATTTGACATCAACAATAGCATGTTCTTAAATTTGAAAATAATATTAACATGTTATCAGACTATAAATTTAATAGACGTGTTTTCAACTGTGAAAGTAACGATAACATTATGTCAAATTTGAAAGCAATAATAACATTATATCACATATGAAAGCACATATGGCAATTTGTAAAAGCGACATTGTGTCCAATCTGAAAGTAACAACATTTTATAATATTTGATTGCTACAACGACATGATATCCACTCTGAAAGTAACAGATCTTATAATGCTTTCATTCGTTTTCAGGGCACGAGGGACAACTGTTCGGTCTCTTTGACCAGAACGATGACAGCAACATCACCAGGTCGGACATCGAGGACTCTTTTAGGGCCGCCGACAGAAACAACGACACGCACCTGACAGAGTTCGAATTCTACCAGTAAGTTGTTCTTCTCTTGAGCCATTTCGTACAAGTGTACATGTTATATACACACCTGGGATGGGAGTAATAAATAAATGTTGCATTTCTTTTGTAGGACGCGGCGATCAACCTCAACACTAGGTTAATTTTCTAGTCAAATTTACGTTCCGTAGTTTGCCATTGCCGGTCTCTCTGGCCGAGGGGTTACAACACTTTCTCCGTAATCCCGTTTATCACGCAGAGTCTCGTAGCGGGCAAGAGCTGGAGGCGGTTCGACCCCCGCTGGTGACTTGCGGGATAACTGAGCCGGCCGCTCAGAAAGCAATGGCAAACTACTGAGCGTAATCTTGCCAAGAAATTAACAGACAGCTGAAAGATGCTGCTTTTGACAGCGATGTCCTGTAAAGGATATGCGAATTTAAAAAAAAGTTTGCCATTGCTTTTTAAACCGGAAGTCAACACTGAATTCAAACAGTGCAAGAGTTAATCCCTCAACCTCGCCATCTCCGTACTGGAAGTTCAATTCCAAACGCACCAAGCCTGTAGCCATGCAGACTGCAATAAGATCAATGGTTTGGCATAATGAAATTAAATCAATCGTCTAACAACCCAATTATGTTTCATAAATAGTGTAAATTGCTTTGTTATTCCATTATTTCTTGATATCATCATCATTATCATGGGCTATGTCCTTAGGTGTGGGAAGCCATGATTCGCACTCTACAATACAATCACACAAAAAGGTGCATAAATGGTGGGACTCATTTTCCCAAAAGAGTAACAAGGAATTTGAAAAAGCACATTAGTTGTTTAGTTAGTCGCAGTTCCAACTTTACGGCATAGGGTCGCCCCATTATACTCAGTTCCTATGCCAGTGAATATCACACAAAATGCTCCTCACTGCCTCAGTAGAACAGACAGGAGTCTTGAGAAACCGCTCAGGTATGCTAAACAAAATACCGCTGCCTGATAGCCAACACCAGTCAACAACAGTCTGCCATGAAAAATACAGCTCATCGTCGATAGAAGCCGCAGTCACTAGAAAACCAGCATCCACACATTACTGCATAAGGTAACCCAGCTAGTTCAGTGACCGTTCGGCCGCCATTTTCTGAAAATGCAGTTCACGCTACAAACAACAGCTGACAGGTGGAAAAGCACTCCACACGAAATTCACAGCTCACAGTGTCGCTCAATGCACTCAACTCAGTAGCAGGGCGATGGAACCATGCACTTCCAGTCCAACATGAGGAAAATGCGTAAGCAAAAGGTAGTCATAAGCATAAACACTCCAGAGGCCATACCAGCTCAACCGCCTATCCTTCATGTTGGGGATCGGAAATCCTGAGGAAACACAGGACGCACTTCCATCGACAGAAGAACAAGGAATTCGAAGAAACACGGGCTGACATGAGAAAGACACCTGGACGTACAACAGACGAAGGGAAAAAAGGAGACAAGAATGAAACTAACAAGTAAAATAAATACATCACAAACAACAGCAGTCATTTAACACTTAATGCAGTACACGGTAGTTCTTAATTACTGTAATTTGGGGAATAGTTATAATAAAATGTCTTGAGATATGGACCACTTTATTTACTAACACAAATATGTAAATATCAATCATTTTCATTCGCCTTTCTGAAAAATTAACCGTGTTGATTTATGTTTATGTATTTACAGATTTATTCACGGAGCCACTGTCATCGTTGGGTAATTCTATCCACCCACATTCACAAACACGGCACTTAACTAGGGATGGATGCCCTGTGAAGAATGGTTCCATAAGGTTGTGATATTGAACCACCACATCCTGCTTCACAATATATGTTAATGAATTAACTTATACCAAATAAAGTCTCATGTGGAAGTATACCTAGTATGTGTTTGTGTTTTCTTACAAGAGAAAGTTTAAATGTAGTGAAAACAGAGGTGGTTGCTATTGGAAGTGATGTCATCCTGAATGAACGTGAAATGTGAAAGGTGTGCTCCACAATCCAATTATAGAAACAGATACAAAACTCAGCACTTCGATCATATTCTTTATCAACGAAAGAAACCATATAACAATAATACTTAGCTGAACAATACATATCCTAATTCATTCACAGAATGTTATACGAATTTAATTTACTTTGAGTGGAGTCAGAACCGATATCACATCATTCAGGACATTCCAATACGTGTTTTATCCTCATCCTCAACAGCAAGCAAAGAGTCCCAAAAATAATGGCACTAGCTGCGATTTGATTATATGTCTTTCCTGCCTTTCCTTGGAGTACTAAGTGTCCGCTAGACCCTCTTCAGGACTATTCTCTCCGGGAAATGATGGTATATCTGTTCTTCCACAATGTAGACATAATCCGAAATGGCCCTGATCAATCTCCTTTACCGGGACCAAACCCCACCCAGCGGTGCAGACCCAGCCAATCTGTCCGCCCGCTCGTTTCCTAAACCACAAGCATATACTGGGGCATTCGAATATCACAACAACACATGATAGTAGTGTGTGATATTTCAGTGTCAATTTCAGATATCCGTCAGTGAATTAGTAGCTAGCTACAATCACGCGTTTGTCATAGTAACACAGAAATCTAGAAGGCCGCACTGCCTTAAAAATACCAAGCGCCGCTTCATTTTGCTGGAAAATTGCTCACTCTTTATCACCCTAATGTAGAGCAGCTCCTGTTGCCGGGATTATACAGGTCAAAGTCCGTTTTTTTTCTTTCATATCCCTTACAACATTTTTTTTCAGCTGCTGTTGATGTACTAGGTAAGATACGCTCAGTAGATTGCCATTGCTTTCTGAGCGACCGGCTCACAAACCTCGTATGTTACCATCGCGGCGAGAACAGCTACCGATTCTCGCACAGGTTACGTTACTCACGAGATATACGAGATTACGGTGAAAGGCGTTAACTCCTAGACCAGAGAGACCGGAAAAGTCAGGTACCTAATCAAAATCAGATACAGTCGTCAAAGGCAGGTACAATAATTAAATTCAGATACAATAGACAAAGCCAGGTGTAATCGTCAAATTTAGGTACAATAATCAGTTAGGTACAACAGTCAAAGTCAAGTACAATGATCAAAGTCAGGTACAAAAGTCAAATTCGTGTACAATAGATGAAGTCAGGAAATAGCCTTCTTACCTTCTGCGTTCTGGGCAAATAAATCTGATTTTTCATTAGTAGTGTGGATACAGGGCATGGAAGCTCTTTCTAAGACTTTAGTGTCTAGAATCTTATCTTGCCATTTCATCTTCAGTAGTGTCCCAGGGCAGACTGTGTGGACGTGATTTCATTTCCTAGCGTGCCGCTGGTAAACAGTCCATGTTTCACAAGCATACAGTAGTGTGGATAATACGTCTGCTTCGTAGACTTTCTTTCAGCTTTGTTTGCAGGCTTATACCATTTCTCTCCAACATATTTTTGTAGTCTGCCAAAAGCCGCGCTAGCCTTAGAGATTCTTGCATTCACTTCATCGTCAAGTGTGGCAACTTGTGACACAGTGCTGTCAAGATAGGTGAATTTATCCACAACACTTAGCCTATGACCATTCACTTTGATATTCGCCTCGGTGTGAACAAGCCCTGGTGCTTGCTGGCACATAACTACAGTCTTCTCCAAGTTGATATTGTGCCCAGGGTTGGCACAGGCATACGAGAAATCTAAAACGTTGTGTTGCATGTCTGCCTCTGAGTTGGTATATAGAGCGCAATCATCAGCAAATAGGAGCTCTCTGACGGTAAGACGATATTAGTTTTGGTTTTAGCTTTCAACCATCAGAGATTGAACAACTTTCCATCCATGCGGTAGTTCTTTTCGGAGACATTCGTCACCATAGCTGAAAATATGAGGCCGAACAGTGTTGGTGCCAGGATACAGCCTTGCTTCACTGCACTGGTGACAGGAAAGACAATTCGCCATTATCCTGGACTCTTGCTTGCATACCATCATGAAATAGCCGCAATATTTGGACAAACTTTTGTGGACAGCCATATTTCGCCATAATCTTCCACAGTCTTTCTCTGCTGACAATATCAAAAGCCTTGGTAAGGTCAATGAAAGTGGAGAACATTTCGCAGTTCTGTTCCTGACATTTCTCTTGCAGCTGCCTTGCAGCGAAAATCATGTCAACAGTTCCTTGTTCTTTTCTGAAGCCTCATTGACTCTCAGGAAAAAGACCTATGTCGAGATGGGCTATGAAGATATAAAACGTAAAGTATAAAAATCGTATAAAATGTAAAGATTTAACACCCAAGAAATGTTGGTGCTGACTGCGTCGTCCTTAAAGTATATAAAACTAGCTTTTTTCTGACCAATTAGCGGGTTCCCTGGCATCATCTCAACGCAAGCTCTACTGGAAAGCGCTCTCTCTCTCTTTCTCTTTCGCTTTCTCTTTTTCTCTTTCTCTCTTTCTCTATCTATTACTTTCTGTTTTCCTGTATTTCACTCTCTTTCTTTCTCTCTATTTCTTTCTCTCTATCTTTCTCTCTCTCTCTCTTTCTTTCTTTTCTCTTTGTCTTTCTTTCTTTTACTCTCTCTTTCTTTCAGCCTCTCTTTCTTTGTGTGTTTGTTTGATTGTTTGTTTCTCTCTATCTTTCTCTCTCAATGTCTCTGTTTCTATCACTTGCTTTCTTTCTCTCTGTCTTTTACTTTCTTACCTTCTCTTTTTTTCTCTATAATTTTCCTTCTCTCTCATTCTCT
>JACEFZ010006511.1:192500-222500 GCA_014155875.1 Cepaea nemoralis | reverse complement strand
AATAGTATTATGTACAATGAGAATGGTCTGTTGAATAACTAACTAACTGAATCAAACAGCAGGAAAAGCATAACACTGCCCAAGTACAACTGAGAAGCAAAAAAAAAAAAAATACCGGTGGATGAACAACAACGTGAAATATGAGTCAGCGAAACACCAGACAGCAATGCATGCATTATAGACAACACCAAGTGATAAGGGGCATATGTAAACCACATAAGTGCACTAAACTGAACAAGCAAACCTAAATCGTGCAAAGGTGCCACGAATTTGTCAGACTACAAAAAACTGCCATGTCACAATTATAGTCGCATCTGTCTTTCTAAATCCATGATTCTAACTAAATATAGACGACCATGACGGAATGCTCACGAAGTTAAGGGCATACATCTGACCTGTCACAGATCAAGTGTACTTTTATGCCGATGAGTACAACTGTTTGTTTATTTATGGTGAACTTTAACAGTAACACATACAAGATATTACGTTTACTTAAAGGGTTCCTAAACTGATGGTGTCAGGAACTCTACATTATTGTTTCTTACAGTCGATGAACTGTAAACATGCAAATAAAACTACAAGTATGTGCGCTAAACGACAGATTATAAATAGAATATTCACGCCAACCCTATGTTCTGTTAAACGACATATAATAAATAACATATTCACACCAACCCTGTGACCGATAAACGAGAGATTATGAATATCAATCATATTCACACTAACCCAATGCTGCCAATGTCAAACGTGGACATTATCCAAATCACACTTACGCAAAATCAACCCATGCGAGATGAGATGGTTGATTAAAGCTGCCAACTTAACTATCCGAGACCGAGTAAGAAATGATGGTATCAGACAGACAGTGGGATCAACACCTTGTGCCGCATACACTGAAAGGCAGAAGATCAAATGGCTCGGTCATCTCGTTAGAATACAACACATGACCCGGGGTTCATGGGGTCGAGTTGCTTTGGGGCAGATTAGAATGTTTCTCACATGGACCGAGCCTAAGATGGGTACCAAGTCATGCCTGAGGAAGTAAATGCAGCACGCATGAACCTGCTCACATTACGCACGGGGTGCCGGTTGCTGTGTAAGGATATGGGTCTGGCACCGTGAGCCCTGTGCGTCTGACGTGTGTACTAGGCACAGTGCATACACCTGCTAATACTTCTAGTACACGGGACTGGTTTTTGCTTGTGGATTAGATTTCCATATTATCAACAGGGGAACCCACTCCGAATTCTGAGGTACTTGTAATTTACGTCCCCAAGTCAAGGATGAGAAGTCAACATTTCCGTCTAACCGACCAGCGTGTGTAACGAACCCTCTAATGCGGTCACCGGAGACAGTTTCAGAGTGTCCACTTTAAACCATTCGGTCAGGTCAACTTCAGTTCTTTAGTGACCTACGGCTGGAGGTCTGAGCACTTCCAGTGGTATACGATTCCAGTGGAAACTGACTCTTTAAAAAACAAATGCAGTGGTTTATTAACACTTGAGGACAATACCAACCATGGAACATTGATGCACCAGACCCCAGAACGACCACAAGAGGCAGCTGTGTGTCATGAACATAATCAAAGGCTGGTGTAGTTAAAGAGACTTTCCTTGAATATCAAGAATCGTTAATTGTAAAAACTCCGCCTCGGAGCAAACACTGCAGGGGCTTCTGGTCGTCAGAAGTAACCCCTTTCCCCAAATATTTCGGACCTTTAATCTCTTAATACTCTCTGGGGACAGTCCCGTCCGGGTCATGACTCCGGGCGGTTTATCCCTGCCGTGGAGACGTTTGGTCACAGTCGTTATCCCTGCCGTTGTGCTTGCCCCTTCGCTGTTATCATGTCCACTCTCGAGCCCTCCCTCCCTCGGTGAGGCGAGCCCGTGCAGACTGTGCTTGCCCCTTATCACGTGTGGTCGTGGGTAGCCAGCTTCATCCCCCTCCACGGCCTCTGTCGCCTCTATTCGTCTCCGTTGCGTATTCCTTCACCATGCCCCGTTCACGGCGCTGGACTCTACTAGGAAGCTGGTTCTTTCTTTCCGTTTCTAGACCCACCTCTTGGGCTCTGCAGCTGAGTGTGACCTACGGCCGATTATCGCTATGTTACGGAGCTTGGACTTCTGCCGGCATTTGCATGATTGACTGCACTCAGAGTCACCACCCACGCTCGTAAGAAAGGCTAAAGATCTGACACGAGACGATTCAAGTTCGTGGTATTGGTTAAGAGATAGGTAGCGTCCTGCAGTTACCGCTTCTAACCATACTAGTTCCGAGACTCATTCCGCTTTAGGTTCCGACAATTCCATAGCCAGCGCGAGGTCTTTTCGGCCGCCTCACACAGTTGTTTCTGGGCCCGAGTTCTTGCTTGTCCTTTAATGCCCATTCGCTTCGGCATATCAAACACGGAGTGGGAGACTAAGCCTCTGGCGCCTACCTCAACGGCGAACAGCCTGGCGGTGTACTCCTCCCGCCTAAGACTTCCACCATGTCATTGTACTTCACTAACTTGTACAGATGGTGCTCCTCAATATTTGATTTGTAAGGGGCGGTCAGATCAATCAGCGTTAGCTGCTTGGCTGACGAGGAGCTAAGTACTATGTCAGGTCGCAAGCACAACTTTCGGATCACCTCAGGGTATTTGCCACAACCCTTCAGATCCACGGTCAAATCCCAGTCTCTCGCACCATTGAACACCATCGCAAGCGGCAAGTCTTCAGTTCCACCTCCGCTGCGCCCTTCTCGGATGAAGGAAATCTCCATCGGCCTCGGCCTGTACCCCTCTTAGTTCGCCTTCATTCTGGCTACATCCACTATGACGGCTAACTCAGTGAGGACTTTGATATGCCGCCACGTGGAACGGCCTTGGGCCAGGGCGACCTTACACCCGTCAGTACATGTTCCACTGTTAGAATCATTTGACCCTTTGTACAGAGGGGACAGAACGGGTCGATGGTTTTCCCCCACTTGACCAAGTTGGCAGCTGATGGCAGGACATCGTAGAGGGATCGGATGACGAAACTTAAGCGCAGTGGTGCCATTCGCCAGATCTCATTCCAGGTAATAGATCTCTGCACTACCGCTTCCCATGACGCCTGCTGCGCCTGTTGGGCAGCCTTTTGGACTCTTTCAACATCTTCCCCCTTGAGGGTCTCCTTAAATACCAGTTCCCTGCGTTCCTTGGTTGTCGCCTGGGACCACCACATCGGCCATTGCCTTGGAAGCCGAACCCTTTCCTGTCGGACTGGGTATAGCCCATGACCTCCTTCAGCTGGAGTGTTGCTTGGGCCTGTTCGATCGCGCTGACGACCTTCCACCTCCTTCCCGTCTTCAGTGTGGAAACCGAGGCACATAGCATTATATCTGGAGACTCGCGCAGCATCATTGGGAGTCTGGTTTTGTCCGGCTATGAACTCTTCCACGAGGGACGTGAACGGGAGGACGAGCTTACTCTGCTTACAATACAGTGCGAAAGTCGTGAGGAATGCTGGAACTCCAAGCCACATTCTTATATACCTGCTTATCTTCCCCTCCATGGTGCTCACTGTGTACGTGCCAATATCATATATCAGCAGCGGTCACAAGAGTTTCGGAATAAGCATAAATTTGAGGCACCAGATTTTGAATTTGCCTATCAGCCTGGTTTTGTTGATGGTACCCAGACCGTTCGTCAGCATTGCTTGTATCTCCGGGCTTCCTGTCCGTCAGGGTTGAATCGAACACATGACCGACACTCTTCACGGGTTCCGCTATCACCGTGAGAATAGCTTGTCCAGCAACCACGAACACCCTTTCCGCTGCCTTACCCTTCATGATAGACAAAGCTTCTCGATTTCCTAGGCTTGAAGTTCATCCTTCACCAGCGAATCAGATCGTCCAGTCTGAGGAGAATACTGTGAGCATTACTCTCCTTCGATGTCAGGATTGTCGTATCGTCCATGAAGGCCTTCAGCGGCGGAGTGTTCTTACCTTCGCTGAGTTTCGGATCGTGTGCGTAGCCGGATGCCCCATCCAGGATGACCTGCATGACCATGATAAATAATATCGACGAAATCGTTTAACCCATGGCAATACCCACTTGCAGGTCGATCCATCTGGTCGTGAACGTTTTGGTCGAGAACCGAAGAAAGAAGCCCGAGAAGTACTGCACAAGCATTTCCGTGATGTTCTCGGGCACGTGATAGGCCTTGAGTGCATGCCACAACAACTGGTGGGGCACTGACCCATAGGCGTTGGCCAGATCCAACCATATCACGTGGAGTGCCTCCTTCTCCGTCTTCGCTCTCTGGATAGCGTCTCCAGATAATGGTGTTGTGTTCGAGACAACCGGGGACCCCAGGTACCCCCCCCCCCCCCCCACTCATTTTTGAACCGCTGTCTATGTACTTGTTCCCCATCACGTACTTCGTGATTCGACTGGCCATGATCGAGAAGAATATTTTCCCCTCAACGTTCAGGAGAGAGATCGGCCTGAATTGGGCAATTCCGGTTGAGTTTTTCTCTTTGGAAATGTAGATTCCGTTGGCAGTCTTCCACTCCGTGCTGACATGCTTCTATTTCCACGCGGATCTCAGTATTCGGTGTAGCTTCATGAGGACTTTTGGGCATCTTTTGTAGAGTGTATAAGGCACACAGTTGGGCCCCGATGCCGACTTACCTCTCGCGTTCTTCACTACCACAACCACCTCGTTCCACATCGGACGCCTGACACTGAACTCCACCCTTGGTTCTTCCGGGCATTTGAGCCCTTCAATCGCTCCGAGTCGGATGTTTCGTTGGGCATCGGAGTACGTCGTCACAAGGTGGCTCTCCTGTCCCTCTTTGCTGACATTGAGAAAGCAGGATCGCGGCTGCTCGAACAAGTCCCGTGCAAACTTGTATAGTTCCCGGAAGGATCTCTGATGTTCCTTCCGTGTTTTCCGCCTGTTCCTGCAGAAACGTTCCGCTCGGGATAGGGCATTGTGCCTGGCCTTTAGATGTTGCCACACCTGGCGCAAGCCCTCTTTCTCATGATCTGCCGCTTTTTATCCACCGTTTTCAAGCGTCGTTCTTCTGTTTTCTTACTTCCTCCAGCAGTCACTGCCGCCTGGTCTTCTGCTGCATAGCTGCTTCCTTCTTCTCGCTGCTACCAAATTGAATCGGCGAGTGGAGGTAGACCATCTCTCTGAACTTTATCAATTTTTTTTCAAGGGATTTGTGCTTTAGGGAACTTGATCTTTACCCCGAGACTTTCAGAAGTACATCACAGGTGACATCGGCTTGAGTCTTCTCAGCTACAGAACTTTGGGGTTCTCTGTGGGGTTCTCCCTGGCTGAGGTCGTCTTGTGTCTTATCCTGTTCCCAGGAGCACTGCCGTGCCTCCTATGACGCACTCTCGCACTTCTTACGTCCAGCATGAATTCTCATTCCCCGGAAGTAGTCGAAGCTTTTACCACACACACATGGCCAGCCCGGTCGGATCGCTGAAATCATGATCGTTTGGACTGATCTGGCCGTCGCCGTGTGGTCGGCAAAGGATCCTTCATGCTCTCCCGCTTTCGCAGGATCCTGGGGCAATCTTTCTTTATTTTGTGACGAGACAGACTACAGGATACAGCGTTAGGGGTTATCAGCCCGGTCCGCTGTCGGCCCCACCTAGAAAAGAAATAGAAGCCAAGGTTATACCAAAGAAAGAGATAACATCACAATGTAGTATAGGAATATGCTGAAGAATGTTTACATATGTAAATACATAGTGGCAATCATAACATACTTGAAAGATGTCTGATGGAGATTAAGGGCAGAACATGTCAATGAAAAGATTACATTTAGAGTACTGAAATGGTATGAAGAACCAGTTTTAATGTATACAGCGAATCACTGAGCGTGAATGAGCAAAGTAAGAAGGGCTTGGAAGCAATAGAGGTGTAGTTCCTGAGAAGAATGTCGCTATTATCTTAGTTTGTCAGAGTAACTAAGAACGATTGCCTGGAAGAGGATACTGGAAACGTAACACTATACACAACTATAGGAAAGAGGCAATAAGATTGGTGTGTGAGTGTTTGTGTGTGTGTGTATGTGTGTGTGTGTGTGTATGTGTGTGTGTGTGTGTGTGTGTGTGTGTGTGTGTGAATGTGTGTGTGTGTGTTCATACAACAGAAGCATTTGAAAACATTGTGATTATAGGTAGGATCAATGGTAGAAGGAACAGAGACAGAACGAGAGAAATGATGCTGGGATGGCTGAGACGGTGTCATGGAGGTACATCATCTACGGAGTTGATTCAGAACCACAAGGACAGAGATCTATAGACATGAACGCCTTAGCCAGCTGGCAGAGTTCCATGATGTTGATGATGACGATGAAGATAATCATGATGATTATGGATTAAAAGCCATGTTAAACGTTACAGCGCCTTAGAAAACAATATGAATGGAAGGCATAGTTCCAGGAGGAGGCAAACATCAAGCGAGCTTTTGCCCTTATACTCTACCCGAGACTTTCCTCCTCCAAGAGCTCACCTTAGAACACCTGCGTTACCTGTTCACAGATATACCGCCAAAACATGAAGCTGGGCACGGGACGTCAAAGACACCCTATCGTGATGTGAACACTTTCTACAAAGAACCTTCTAAATTGTAATGATAAATAAGTAAAGAACTATTTTCAAGCCCAAAAAAGCATTGGACACATGGTGTCAGACCCATATTTGAACATACCTGTCGGCCCTATGCCGGTGATGTGGTCACTATCGCTCCGCTCGTCTTTAGTTCCCAAGACATTTCCCAATACCCCTTAAGTCTGTGTCGATATGACAGTCCAGGTCAATTATAACACTTGAAATGCGCCCCTATTTGGATCGAACCCAGACCATCCGTGCCGGCAGGCGTAAGTCTACCACTACACCACCGACGGTACACGATGCTGGTTATGATTCAAAATTAAGTGACGAAACACTTTCAATGCAAAAAGGATCAGTTAAAATCAACACTATCTGTATTATATTACTTGCTGATCACGATAGCCTATTGTTAGATTAACTTTCCCAAAAAAGATTACACGAAGTTGTAAAATTATTCCAAAGATAAAGGTATTGTAAAAAAAAATTAAGTAGCACTTTGAAAATACGTCAATCTGTACGCGTGTGAATCAGTCGTGTGTTCTTAGGTTTGCTCTATCATGATTGTGCTGAATGTCAACTTGCAGAAATGTTCGTTATCTATTGCCAGAAAACGTGTGGAACTAGTCACGGCTTCTTGAGCTCCAAACATATATAAAGTCGGACATTGCTGAGTGTGTCCTCACTTTATTCCCAGGCTCTCATCTCACGTTGGTCCTTGACAGGTGCTTACAGATACAGGTGTATATACTAGGTTGATAGTTGTAGCGGTTTCTCGTCATTTTGTTCATCTTATTCTTCCCCTTCTTCTTCTTGTTCATCTTGTTTTTCTTCTTATTGTTCTTCTGTTATTTTATTAATTTTGTTCCTCTTCTACCTCGTCATTTTCTCCGTTCTTCTTCATCGTGTGTCTTCGTCCTTGTCATCTTCTTCTTCTTCTTCTTCTTCTTCTTCTTCTTCTTCTTCTTCTTCTTCTTCTTCTTCTTCTTCTTCTTCTTCTTCTTCTTCTTCTTCTTCTTCTTCTTCTTCTTCTTCTTCTTCTTCTTCTTCTTCTTCTTCTTCTTCTTCTTCTTCTTCGCCATCTACATCTTCAACCTCTTCCTCTGTTTCTCCATCTTCTTCAACTAATATCATAATAATCACCATTACCTTCAGATGTTTTCCATAACTATTACTCGGAAGTAAAGAACGAATGAACGAAAGAACGAACTTTATTTTAAAAGGGTCAGAAATTGGTAAAAGGAAAAGAGGTAAATGGAGCCATGAATGGTGGCGCAGTCGCTAATACGCTTACCTTGCGGCCAGGTGCTCATGTGTTGGAAGCGAGCAGAGCCGGATGTTTTATACTGAACTAAGTTCCCAGTCCGAGACAACCCTACATGGGCATCAAAACGTGTCGTGATTGGTTTAGTCATCAACGATGTGACACCGACAACATTGTTCATCCAGGGTCAACAGATCTAAACAAATATGGGGTTAGCACCATTTAACCGATACGTTTCATGACGTTTCAAAGGTCATTTACTTTTTCTATTGTGTAAAGAGGTGGAGAAACCCATTACCATGCTAAGTTGCCATATTGTAGATTCGATGAATGATCTATCCTTTGACCACACGCTGCCCGAGCTGTATTGTAATATGGTATACAGAACCGACACCCTCGTTAAATGCGGGAAGTAAATGTTGTTATATATAAACATATTGCAGAGAAGGAGATGCTCTTGGGTAAACATAGCTGAAGTATTTATTATTGCTTATAACTTTAAGATATGTCTTAAATATGCAATGTTGCGAATATCCTGAGCTGTCTGAGTAACTAACAACTCACGCGCGGAAAAGAATATTGATAGTGGAACATTATATACAGCTATAAGAAAGATATAACTATTGTTGTTTGGTCATATGATGAGAAGAGAGGCAATGGAACCGTGAAGACTGGACCCATCAAAGAATAAAAGATAGAGACAGAACGATTGAAATGATGTTGGATGGATTGAGACAATGACAAGATGGAAGATCATCAGTAGATCCGGAGTACCAGAGAGCGAGATTTTTCAATTGACATAAACATCTACACCTGCCTGTAAGGTAAACGATGAGTAAAGATAGAATAGTAACAGTTGGAACAATCGGTATGATTTATGTTGTTCGAGATAGTGGTCGACAGACAGAAAGGAAATTAAATACAGTTTGGCAGTTTAGTATCAATGACAATGCATGCAACCAACGAGCGTCTCTTCAATAAGTAATGAAAACCTGTATCTTTACTTGTGAAGCTTAACCTCGCAATTCACGATGGGAATTTATATTTTCCGATTTCTCATTGTCAGATATGTTATTGTTCTCACATATCAAATCGATGCAAACACGACAGAGATTCCATGTTGCTGGTGACATAATACAATACTGTAGAGGGGTTTTCCACCAATGTTTTCCACAACTGCTAAACATTGACTTCATTGTGTTGTTAATGAAGAGAACTATTTTGAGGGGAAATGTAATCCATCTGAAAGTGTTCTGATACATTTGGCAAGCTGCAAGATCACGTAGAACTAACTGTTAAATTGATGTTTTGATGTTCTAGGAAGATGTTCAAGTTCGTCCTATTGCTCGTCCTGCCAGCCATCCTGTTGGGACAGCCTGGAGGAAACGTTCTCAGCCGTGCCATCCAGACCCTATACAACGAAATTGACGTCAGCGACGACAACAGAGCTGTTCTTGTCGAGTTTGATGGATACTTCCTGGTGCGGTTCTTCTCCTACCAACCTGTTTACTACCTGTCTAACCACCTGTCTATACGCTTGACTCACCTGCATATTTATTAAACACAACCATAACAGTCAACGTATTTGACATTTTGAAAGTTTGTCTATCTGTCTTCTCTTACAGTCATATTATCTCACAGCTGCTTGTGCAATCAAGTCTTTATCTTCATAACAAATGACCAGACTCATTATTTGCATGTCTCTCTGTCTGTTTTGTTTTTGTTTGTTCTTTTGATGTTTTTGTTTGTTTGTTTGGTGTTTTTTTTTTGGGGGGGGAGTGGTGGGTGGAAGGGGGGGGGGTGTCTGTATGGCTGTCTTTATGTATGTCTTCCTGTATGTCTTCCTGTATGTCTCCTGTCTGTCACTCTATAAATGTAATTGTCTACCACCTCCATCAATTTATCCATACATCAATCCCTCACTCTGTTTGTCTGTCTGTCTGTCTGTCTGTCTGTCTGTCTGTCTGTCTGTCTGTCTGTCTGTCTGTCTGCATATAGTTGTATAAATTGGACAGATGGAATATACTAATATGATATAAATAACATATGTATTCTTGGTGACACATTTCTATTTGGAACTTGTTGAGTGTTGTTGCTGGAGGGGAGCAACCAATATGGCTGTTGGAGTGGGGAATCGGGTATGGCTGTTGGGGTGAAGAATCGAGTGTGGCTGTTCGAATGGAGAATCGAGTATGGTTATAGGAGTGGATGATTAAGTTTGGCTTCAATAGTGTAGAGATTTATAGCTCTGTTTAAATTTTAAATTAGGAATCATGCATGTGACTGGTTGCATTGAAATTTGCTAGGACCGTTCCGAAATGTAGTTAATACTTTGCACTAGTAACACTCAGCACCCACAGCCTTCGCAATCCCTTGAAAGAGACTGACCACTTATAGATGTGTCCAGTTTATGTGGTGACGATTGTTCATAATAATGAAAATAATTTTGTTTGTTGTCAGAGTTTCGACAGAAACGAGGACGAGAAGCTTTCACACCTTGAGTTCTATCGGGCCTTGCATCACGCCAGCAACGGATTCTCTGGTGAGTTTGTGATGTGAACAATTGATTTATGACTGGATGCCATGAAACATTCACTATTAAATTTGACAGTACAATATTTCTTTTTTATTTCTAAATTTGACATCAACAATAGCATGTTCTTAAATTTGAAAATAATATTAACATGTTATCAGACTATAAATTTAATAGACGTGTTTTCAACTGTGAAAGTAACGATAACATTATGTCAAATTTGAAAGCAATAATAACATTATATCAAATATGAAAGCACATATGGCGATTTGTAAAAGCGACATTGTGTCCAATCTGAAAGTAACAACATTTTATAATATTTGATTGCTACAACGACATGATATCCACTCTGAAAGTAACAGATCTTATAATGCTTTCATTCGTTTCCAGGGCATGAGGGACAACTGTTCGGTCTCTTTGACCAGAACGATGACAGCAACATCACCAGGTCGGACATCGAGGACTCTTTTAGGGCCGCCGACAGAAACAACGACACGCACCTGACAGAGTTCGAATTCTACCAGTAAGTTGTTCTTCTCTTGAGCCATTCCGTACAAGTGTACATGTTATATACACACCTGGGATGGGAGTAATAAATAAATGTTGCATTTCTTTTGTAGGACGCGGCGATCAACCTCAACACTAGGTTAATTTTCTAGTCAAATTTACGTTCCGTAGTTTGCCATTGCCGGTCTCTCTGGCCGAGGAGTTACAACACTTTCTCCGTAATCCCGTTTATCACGCAGAGTCTCGTAGCGGGCAAGAGCTGGAGGCGGTTCGACCCCCGCTGGTGACTTGCGGGATAACTGAGCCGGCCGCTCAGAAAGCAATGGCAAACTACTGAGCGTAATCTTGCCAAGAAATTAACAGACAGCTGAAAGATGCTGCTTTTGACAGCGATGTCCTGTAAAGGATATGCGAATTTTTAAAAAAGTTTGCCATTGCTTTTTAAACCGGAAGTCAACACTGAATTCAAACAGTGCAAGAGTTAATCCCTCAACCTCGCCATCTCCGTACTGGAAGTTCAATTCCAAACGCACCAAGCCTGTAGCCATGCAGACTGCAATAAGATCAATGGTTTGGCATAATGAAATTAAATCAATCGTCTAACAACCCAATTATGTTTCATAAATAGTGTAAATTGCTTTGTTATTCCATTATTTCTAGATATCATCATCATCATCATGGGCTATGTCCTTAGGTGTGGGAAGCCATGATTCGCACTCTACAATACAATCACACAAAAAGGTGCATAAATGGTGGGACTCATTTTCCCCAAAAGAGTAACAAGGAATTTGAAAAAGCACATTAGTTGTTTAGTTAGTCGCAGTTCCAACTTTACGGCATAGGGTCGCCCCATTATACTCAGTTCCTATGCCAGTGAATATCACACAAAATGCTCCTCACTGCCTCAGTAGAACAGACAGGAGTCTTGAGAAACCGCTCAGGTATGCTAAACAAAATACCGCTGCCTGATAGCCAACACTAGTCAACAACAGTCTGCCATGAAAAATACAGCTCATCGTCGATAGAAGCCGCAGTCACTAGAAAACCAGCATCCACACATTACTGCATAAGGTAACCCAGCTAGTTCAGTGACCGTTCGGCCGCCATTTTCTGAAAATGCAGTTCACGCTACAAACAACAGCTGACAGGTGGAAAAGCACTCCACACGAAATTCACAGCTAGCAGTGTCGCTCAATGCACTCAACTCAGTAGCAGGGCGATGGAACCATGCACTTCCAGTCCAACATGAGGAAAATGCGTAAGCAAAAGGTAGTCATAAGCATAAACACTCCAGAGGCCATACCAGCTCAACCGCCTATCCTTCATGTTGGGGATCGGAAATCCTGAGGAAACACAGGAACGCACTTCCATCGACAGAAGAACAAGGAATTCGAAGAAACACGGGCTGACATGAGAAAGACACCTGGACGTACAACAGACGAAGGGAAAAAAGGAGACAAGAATGAAACTAACAAGTAAAATAAATACATCACAAACAACGGCAGTCATTTAACACTTAATGCAGTACACGGTAGTTCTTAATTACTGTAATTTGGGGAATAGTTATAATAAAATGTCTTGAGATATGGACCACTTTATTTACTAACACAAATATGTAAATATCAATCATTTTCATTCGCCTTTCTGAAAAATTAACCGTGTTGATTTATGTTTATGTATTTACAGATTTATTCACGGAGCCACTGTCATCGTTGGGTAATTCTATCCACCCACATTCACAAACACGGCACTTAACTAGGGATGGATGCCCTGTGAAGAATGGTTCCATAAGGTTGTGATATTGAACCACCACATCCTGCTTCACAATATATGTTAATGAATTAACTTATACCAAATAAAGTCTCATGTGGAAGTATACCTAGTATGTGTTTGTGTTTTCTTACAAGAGAAAGTTTAAATGTAGTGAAAACAGAGGTGGTTGCTATTGGAAGTGATGTCATCCTGAATGAACGTGAAATGTGAAAGGTGTGCTCCACAATCCAATTATAGAAACAGATACAAAACTCAGCACTTCGATCATATTCTTTATCAACGAAAGAAACCATATAACAATAATACTTAGCTGAACAATACATATCCTAATTCATTCACAGAATGTTATACGAATTTAATTTACTTTGAGTGGAGTCAGAACCGATATCACATCATTCAGGACATTCCAATACGTGTTTTATCCTCATCCTCAACAGCAAGCAAAGAGTCCCAAAAATAATGGCACTAGCTGCGATTTGATTATATGTCTTTCCTGCCTTTCCTTGGAGTACTAAGTGTCCGCTAGACCCTCTTCAGGACTATTCTCTCCGGGAAATGATGGTATATCTGTTCTTCCACAATGTAGACATAATCCGAAATGGCCCTGATCAATCTCCTTTACCGGGACCAAACCCCACCCAGCGGTGCAGACCCAGCCAATCTGTCCGCCCGCTCGTTTCCTAAACCACAAGCATATACTGGGGCATTCGAATATCACAACAACACATGATAGTAGTGTGTGATATTTCAGTGTCAATTTCAGATATCCGTCAGTGAATTAGTAGCTAGCTACAATCACGCGTTTGTCATAGTAACACAGAAATCTAGAAGGCCGCACTGCCTTAAAAATACCAAGCGCCGCTTCATTTTGCTGGAAAATTGCTCCCTCTTTATCACCCTAGTGTAGAGCAGCTCCTGTTGCCGGGATTATACAGGTCAAAGTCGTCCGTTTTTTTTCTTTCATATCCCTTACAACATTTTTTTCAGCTGCTGTTGATGTACTAGGTAAGATACGCTCAGTAGATTGCCATTGCTTTCTGAGCGACCGGCTCACAAACCTCGTATGTTACCATCGCGGCGAGAACAGCTACCGATTCTCGCACAGGTTACGTTACTCACGAGATATACGAGATTACGGTGAAAGGCGTTAACTCCTAGACCAGAGAGACCGGAAAAGTCAGGTACCTAATCAAAATCAGATACAGTCGTCAAAGGCAGGTACAATAATTAAATTCAGCTACAATAGACAAAGCCAGGTGTAATCGTCAAATTTAGGTACAATAATCAGTTAGGTACAACAGTCAAAGTCAAGTACAATGGTCAAAGTCAGGTACAAAAGTCAAATTCGTGTACAATAGATGAAGTCAGGAAATAGCCTTCTTACCTTCTGCGTTCTGGGCAAATAAATCTGATTTTTCATTAGTAGTGTGGATACAGGGCATGGAAGCTCTTTCTAAGACTTCAGTGTCTAGAATCTTATCTTGCCATTTCATCTTCAGTAGTGTCCCAGGGCAGACTGTGTGGACGTGATTTCATTTCCTAGCGTGCCGCTGGTAAACAGTCCATGTTTCACAAGCATACAGTAGTGTGGATAATACGTCTGCTTCGTAGACTTTCTTTCAGCTTTGTTTGCAGGCTTATACCATTTCTCTCCAACATATTTTTGTAGTCTGCCTTAGAGATTCTTGCATTCACTTCATCGTCAAGTGTGGCAACTTGTGACACAGTGCTGTCAAGATAGGTGAATTTATCCACAACACTTAGCCTATGACCATTCACTTTGATATTCGCCTCGGTGTGAACAAGGCCTGGTGCTTGCTGGCACATAACTACAGTCTTCTCCAAGTTGATATTGTGCCCAGGGTTGGCACAGGCATACGAGAAATCTAAAACGTTGTGTTGCATGTCTGCCTCTGAGTTGGTATATAGAGCGCAATCATCAGCAAACAGGAGCTCTCTGACGGTAAGACGATATTAGTTTTGGTTTTAGCTTTCAACCATCAGAGATTGACCAACTTTCCATTCATGCGGTCGTTCTTTTCGGAGACATTCGTCACCATAGCTGAAAATATGAGGCCGAACAGTGTTGGTGCCAGGATACAGCCTTGCTTCACTGCACTGGTGACAGGAAAGACAATTCGCCATTATCCTGGACTCTTGCTTGCATACCATCATGAAATAGCCGCAATATTTGGACAAACTTTTGTGGACAGCCATATTTCGCCATAATCTTCCACAGTCTTTCTCTGCTGACAATATCAAAAGCCTTGGTAAGGTCAATGAAAGTGGAGAACATTTCGCAGTTCTGTTCCTGACATTTCTCTTGCAGCTGCCTTGCAGCGAAAATCATGTCAACAGTTCCTCGTTTTTTTCTGAAGCCTCATTGACTCTCAGGAAAAAGACCTATGTCGAGATGGGCTATGAAGATATAAAACGTAAAGTATAAAAATCGTATAAAATGTAAAGATTTAACACCCAAGAAATGTTGGTGCTGACTGCGTCGTCCTTAAAGTATATAAAACTAGCTTTTTTCTGACCAATTAGCGGGTTCCCTGGCATCATCTCAACGCAAGCTCTGCTGGAAAGCGCTCTCTCTCTCTCTCTCTCTCTCTCTCTCTCTCTCTCTCTTTCGCTTTCTCTTTTTCTCTTTCTCTCTTTCTCTATCTATTACTTTCTGTTTTCCTGTATTTCACTCTCTTTCTTTCTCTCTATTTCTTTCTCTCTATCTTTCTCTCTCTCTCTCTTTCTTTCTTTTCTCTTTGTCTTTCTTTCTTTTACTCTCTCTTTCTTTCAGCCTCTCTTTCTTTGTGTGTTTGTTTGTTTGTTTGTTTCTCTCTATCTTTCTCTCTCAATGTCTCTGTTTCTATCACTTGCTTTCTTTCTCTCTGTCTTTTTCTTTCTTACCTTCTCTTTTTTTCTCTATAATTTTCCTTCTCTCTCATTCTCTCCCTCTCTCTCTCTCTCTCTCTCTCTCTCTCTCTCTCTCTTTCTCTCTTTCTTTTTGTCACTCTCTCGTTTTTCTTTTTCTTACTCTTTCTTCCTTTCCTTCTCTCTCGTTCTTTATCTCTATCTTTCTCTCGCTCTTTCTTTTTGTTTTTCTCTATATTTTTCTGTCTACTTCTTTCTCTCTCTTCCTTTCTCTCTCTCTCTCTCTCTCTCTCTCTCTCTCTCTCTCTCTCTCTCTCTATCATGTTCTCTCTCTCTCTCTATCATGTTCTCTCTCTCTCTCTCTCTCTCTCTCTCTTCATCTCTCCCCATCTCTTCCCACAAGAGAAACCGCAGAAGTGTGCAATACTGGCATTTGAAACTACACATCTACACAGAGGCATTATTAGGAAATAGCCTGGTCATGAGTCAGTTCCGTATATACAGACTGTGTGGAATTACACCAATCTATTTTAATGGCTGTTACGTATTCCATTGCCTACAGACTTCGACCCAATACCCAGAGTGAGCTGTAAGTACCACCAAAACAGCGTGCTGTCATTCACTTTGCCAAGAATAAGTTCAACAGAAAATCTACCCTGATATTAATGTACAACTGGCTTAGTGGGGAATAATCCTTAAAATAATTAGAGCCATAATTCTAGTCTTCGCTCCCCTTATCGTCCACTATAAACAGGGACATAACTTAATGAAATATGTGTTGTCTGTGACAATAGCAGGAAAAACGAAAACATTGCTCGGAATTGACTGTCACTAATAAAGGAGGTCATACTGGCAGTAAATGTATATTTGAATGTTTCAGTATGTGTGATATTTCACTTGCTTGTTGACATCTAATTTCGATTTCTCTGTCTATTGTGTCATCATGTGTAATCATACTTCCCAGATAATTAAATAAACCGGTGGTGAATTTATTTCTTCACCTTATATTGCTCTATAATTACATGGAACATTGAAAGAAAAGCTATAACATAACATCAGCAAAAACTATCACGAACGAAGAGATCAGATTGGCAGTAAATGTCTCAAATCTGTACACGCACCGAAAGAAAAAGGGCATTTCGAAATTCGATTGCCTTGTCTGTACAATAACAGGCTAACGGGGCAAAAGGGCCTACTTCACCGCACCAGGGATTACAGCTAACTGCCTGTCCACAGCGTTGGACGGGGCATGAACAGCCTTGTCTCCGGTGACCCCAGTGGTCCCATCAAAAACACTGCACTCGAGACCCGGAAGACGATGTCAGAAAACATACCTATAAACTTCTGCGCACTTTGATGACGGCTTTACCACTCAGCCAAGAAGACCCTTTTCCTGCAGACTTCTTCTTCTTCTTCTTCTTTTTCTTCTTCTTCTTCTTCTTCTTCTTCTTCTTCTTCTTCTTCTTCTTCTTCTTCTTCTTCTTCTTCTTCTTCTTCTTCTTCTTCTTCTTCTTCTTCTTCTTCTTATTATTATTATTATTATTATTATTATTATTTTCTCTTGTTCTTCTTCTTCTTCTTCTTCTTCTTCTTCTTCTTCTTCTTCTTCTTCTTCTTCTTCTTCTTCTTCTTCTTCTTCTTCTTCTTCTTCTTCTTCTTCTTCTTCTTCTTCTTCTTCTTCTTCTTATTCTGTCTCTTCTTCTTTTTCTTTTTCTTCTTCTTCTTCTTCTTCTTCTTCTTCTTCTTCTTCTTCTTCTTCTTCTTCTTTTTCTTCTTCTTCTTCTTCTTCTTCTTCTTCTTCTTCTTCTTCTTCTTATTATTATTATTATTATTATTATTATTATTATTTTCTCTTGTTCTTCTTCTTCTTCTTCTTCTTCTTCTTCTTCTTCTTCTTCTTCTTCTTCTTCTTCTTCTTCTTCTTCTTCTTCTTCTTCTTCTTCTTCTTCTTCTTCTTCTTCTTCTTCTTCTTCTTCTTCTCTTCTTCTTCTTCTTCTTCTTCTTCTTATTCTGTCTCTTCTTCTTTTCCTTTTTCTTCTTCTTCCTCTTTTTCTTCTTCCTCTTATTCTTCTTCCTCTTCTTCTTCTTCCCCCATAGGAGTATACGCCTTCAACCAAATCACACCAATCCATTCCATGTTATATTTTAATGTTTCATATCCCTTACCAGACGTCGCAGTCAACACCAGCATTTTTCAGCTGATGTTGATGTACTAGGCAAGTTTTACGTTCAGTAGTTTGCTATTGCTTTCTGAACGACCGGTTCACATACCTCCAAAAGTTACCAGCCGGCGCGAACCGCTGCCGATTCTCACTGCTGCTGTTTTCCCTACGTGGATATACGGGATTACGAACATATCTTTAACCTTCTTGGTCAGGGAGACCGGTTTTTTCGGTCCTTCATTATTCCGTTTACCTCGTGCGTTCCAAACAAGAGTGTCTATTTATATTGCCCTGAGGTTTCTCTCAGTATGTGTTCTATTCTGTGCCAGTGTCTTGTCTTCACCTCTTGGTTCGCTAGACTAGAGTACCATGCGCGTCAACCAACACAGAACATGTGTCGTAAGTTGAGGGAGATACTGAGTAGATGGATCTGAGCAAGTTTGGTTTGGAATAATAGTATTATGTACAATGAGAATGATCTGTTGTCTAACTAACTGAATCAAACAGCAGGACAAACATAACATTGCCAAGCACAACAGAGAAGCAACAAAAAGATACCGGTGGATAGAAAAACGTGAAATATGAGTCAGCGAAACACCAGACAGCAATGCATGCATTATAGACAACACCAAGTGATGAGGAGCACATGTAAACCACATAAGTGCAATAAACTGAACAAGCGAACCTAAATCGTGCAAAGGTGCCACGAATTTGTCAGACTACAAAAATCTGCCATGTCACAATAATAGTCATATCTGTATTTCTAAATCCGTGATTCTCACTAAATATAACGGAATGCTCACTAAGTTAAGGGCATACATCTGACATGGTGTAGATCAATTGTAGTTATATGCCGATGAGTACAACTGTTTGTTTATTTGTAATGAACCATAACAGTAACACATACAAGATAATACGTTTATTTAAAGGGTTGGGACGCTGAGGTGTTTCCAAGGCACCAGGGCCAGATTCTATACTGGCCAAGACCTACTAGCACGTCCTCGCACCGTGAGCCCTGGGCAACAGGTCCGTTCGGGTTCCTGGCTAACGTAGTATGATCGCTGATTCTTCCGAAGCCGGAGAGTATCTGCCTACACGGCGAGGAACCACCAGTCTGCACACCAATAAGCCAGACATGGGACAACGGATACTCACGCAAACCTCAATCCGGTATGACATCACGTTGATGTTGGACAACAGGATGTCTTCATCCGACATACAGGACCTTGCGCTGGAGTCTATAGCCAGCGATCACAAGCAATCAAGCATTTAAGGGTTCCTAAAGTGATGGTGTCTGGAACTCTGTATGATTGTTTGGTATAGTCGATGAACTGTAACATCTAACTATGTAAGCTAAACAACAGATTATAAATAGAATATTCACGCCAACCCTATGTCTGTTAAACGACATATAATAAATAACATATTCACACCAACCCTGTGACCGATAAACGAGAGATTATGAATATCAATCATATTCACACTAACCCAATGCTGCCAATGTCAAACGTAGACATTATCCAAATCACACTTACGCAAAATCAACCCCAGCGAGATGAGATAGATGGTTGATGAAAGCTGCCAACTTAACAATCCGAGACCAAGTAAGAAATGATGGTATCAGACAGACAGAGTGATGAACACCTTGTGAAACATACACTGAGAGGCAGAAGATCAAATGGCTCGGTCTTCTCGCTAGAATACAAGACATGGCCCGGGGTTCATGGGGTCGAGTCGCATTGGAGCAGATTAGAATGTTTCTCACATGGACCGAGCTTAAGCTGGGTACCAAGTCATGCCTGAGGAAGTAAATGCAGCACGTATGAACCTGATCACATTACGCACGGGGTGCCGGTTACTGTGTAAGGATATGTTTCTGGCACCGTATGCCCTGACGTGCGTCTGACGTGTGTACAAGACACAGTGCATATACCTGCTAATACTTCTAGTACACGGGACTGGTTTTTGCTTGTGGATTAGATTTCCATATTATCAATTTCCCTCACCATCAGGGGAACCCACTCCTAAATCTGAGGTACTTTTAATTTACGTCCCTAAGTCAAGGACGAGAAGTCAACATTTCCGTCCATCCGACCGGCGTGTGTAACGAACCTTCTATTGCGGTCACCAGAGAAAGTTTAAGAGTGTCCACTTTAAACCATTCCGTCAGGTCGGACTTCACTTCTTGAGTGACCTACGGCTGGAGGTATGTGCTCTTCCAGTGGTATACGATTCCAGTGGAAACTGACCCTTTAAAAAGCAAATGCAGTGGGTTTTTTTTTTAAACTTCCGGAGAATACCAACAATGGAACACTGATGCACCAGACGCCCAGAACGACCAGAAGAGGCAGTTGTGTGTCTTCAACCTAATCAAAGGCTGGTGTAGTTAAAAACAGCGCAAGAAGGACTTTCATTGAATATCGAGAAAATAGAAGCCAAGGTTATACCAAAGAAACAGATAACACCACGATGTAGTATAGGAATATATGGGAAAATGCTGAAGAATATTTACATATGTAAATACATAGTGGCAATCATAACATAAATGAAAGATGTCTGACGGAGATTAAGGGCAGAACATGTAAATGAAAAGATGAATTTTAGAGTACTGAAATGGTATGAAGAACCAGTTTTAATGTATGGCAGCGAATCATTGAGCGTAAATGAGCAAAGTAAGAAGGGCTTGGAATCAACAGAGGTGTAATTCCTGAGAAGAATGTGGCTATTATCTTAGTTTGTCAGAGTAACTAAGAACGATTGCCTGGACCAGGATACTATACACAACTATAGGAAAAATGCAATAATATTGGTGTGTGTGTGTGAGTGTGTGTGTGTGTGCGTGCGTGCGTGCGTGCGTGCGTGTGTGTGTGTGTGTATGTGTGTGTGAGTGTGTGTGTGTGTGCGTGCGTGCGTGCGTGTGTGTGTGTGTGTGTGTATGTGTGTGTGAGTGTGTGAGTGTGTGCGTGCGTGCGTGCGTGCGTGTGTGTGTGTGTGTGTATGTGTGTGTGAGTGTGTGTGTGTGTGTGTGCGTGCGTGCGTGCGTGTGTGTGTGTGTGTGTGTGTATGTGTGTGTGAGTGTGTGTGTGTGTGCGTGCGTGCGTGCGTGTGTGTGTGTGTGTATGTGTGTGTGAGTGTGTGTGTGTGTGCGTGCGTGCGTGCGTGTGTGCGTGCGTGTGTGTGTGTGTGTGTGTTCATATAACAGAGCAATTTGAAAACATTATGATAATAGGTAGGATCAATGGTAGAGGGAACAGAGACAGACCGAGAGAAATTATGCTGGAGGTACGACTGGAATTCAATAAGTAAGTCACAGATGGCTGTAGAAAAATAACTAAATATGATAACGACTTGAAACCAGTTTATTTTTGTACATACATTGTTCCTTTATTTCCCAACATAATGTCAACCAACATTAATACACTTATCCCATCGTTCATCATTCCTCCCACACCGGCTGTATAGAAATGCGTGCTCTGTTTCCTAAACTACGTTTTCACTTCACATTCAAATTCGGCGTCATTCGCGAAATGTCTCCTGCCAAGGTGGGTTTTCAGTGGACCAAAAATTTGGAACTCGCTAGGGGCTGGCGGATATTCTAGAACTTTCCACCTTAGTTGACTAATTTTCTCGTGAGTTAATCAAGCCGTATGTGGTCTGGCATTGTCACGAAGAAGCAACACTCCTTTAGTCAGCAGTACTAGACATTTTCTTCAAATTGCTTGCTGAACCATGTGAGCACCCTATAGCAGATGTTACAGAGTCTATCGTTGATAGCCTGTCACTCATAATCATCTCCTCCACCCGCTGCACGGATACTTCTGTTTGCAATCTCAACAGGAGGACCAGATCTGATTTCATCAACAATATTAGAACGTCCTTGAGAAAATGTTTCTACCCAGCTATGCACCGCTTTACGGGACAAACATTTGTCAGCATAAACAGGAAGCATTTCTTTATGAATGTCCTTTGCAGGAGGTCCTTTTGACCACAAAAACCGCACAACAGCACGTTGCTCTTAGGTTTTACACTCCGTAAGTACAGTCGCCATTTTCTTAATGCGCTGCGCATTCACATGAGACACCTAGCGCCACCTGATGCACGGGAATATAAAGTTGTAGAAAACGCCAACTACATTTACCTGCCATCCCACAGAACTGTGTGACTTACTTCATCTCTCGTATATCATCTACGGAGTTGATTCAGAACCACAAGGACAGAGATCTATAGACATGAACGCCTTAGCCAGCTGGCAGGGTTTCGTGATGTTGGTGATGACAATGAAGATAATCATGATGATTATGAATCAATAGCCATGTTAAACGTTACAGCGGCTTAGACTAAATATTAATGGAAGGCATAGTTCCATGAAGAGGCAAACATCAAGCGAGCTTTTGCCCTTTTACTCTACCAGAGATTTTCCTCCTCCAAGAGTTCACCTTAGGACACCAGCGTTACCTGTTGACAGATGTACCTTCAAACCATGAAGCTGAGCACAAGACGTCCTTGTGCATGATAAATGAAACAGTCTATCTGATAGGTCGTGGTGTGAACACTTTCTACAAAGAACCTTCTAAATTGTAATGATAAATAGGTAAAGAACTATTTTTTGAAGCCTAAATAGGCATTGGCCTCATGGCGTCAGACCCACAATTGAACAGACCTGTCGGCCTTATGCCGGTGATGTGGTCACTATCGCTCGACTCATCTTTAGTTCCCAAGACATTTCCAAATACCCGTTTATTCTGGGTCGATATGAAAGTCCAGATCAATTATAACACTTGAAATACACCCCTATTTGGATCGAACCCAGGCCATCCGTGCCGGCAGGTATACGTCTTCTACTACACCAACGACGGCACACTATGCTGGTTATGAGTCAAAATTAAGTGATGAAACACTTTCAATGCAAAAAGTATCAGTTAAAATCAACACTATCTCTAATGCATTACTTGCTGATAACGAAATCCTACTGTTAGATTAACTTTCCCACAAAGATTACGCGAAGTTGTAAAATTATTCCAAAGAAAAAAGATAGTGTAGAAATAACTAACATCGGAAGAACAGCATTATGTGTTCGTGTGTCGAGTAAGACTATAGTCTGCTCTTGCAAAAGATAGGTGCTGAAGACGGAGGCAGCCAGCCAGGAGGCGCACCACAGAAATCAGGCTGCCACGCAATTACGCCATGAATTATGTCGACAACTGCTACATGTTATGGTGCTCACCCTGCTCTGAACCCCCAGGCAGGTGCAATTCTGGGCCATATGCCTCGTAAGGGTCTAACCACAAATACTGGAGGTTCTTCTCAGATGTCCTGCAGAGCCAGGGAGGCCTGACAATAGAGCGTCTGGCCGTACCAAACAAAGACTTACAATAATGCACTGGAATGCAGAGGGTGTCAACAACAACAAAAAAGAATAGAACTAGAAAACATCTTGGCAAAAGAAAATGTAAGTGCATGTTGCTTGAAAGAAACTCAACGAAAATATAGTCTTCAAGATCAGAGGCTACTAGTGTTTGTGAGTTATTTCCAGCCCCTCACGGCCTTCGACTTGAGATTTCTGACCAAAACCGCACGCCATACTCCCGCGTCGCGCAGCAGGCGATCAACCAATGAGAGCGATTGCCTAAAGCCGGATGAGACAACCAGCAGACCCTCTTGGCACAATTGGGGGGGGGGGGGGAATGATTGTTCTATCTTAGCAATCTGAGTAGTTCACCGGTTGCGTTGAAGCCAAGCAGTGTTCTGGGTCCTTGGGCAGGCAAAGCTTTCATTGTGTGGTGAATTCTTGAAGTTAAGGTAATACAAAGGTTTATATTTATTATAATGCCGATGTACTGTTTAAAATGTTTACAAATGATCATAGTCTAACTTTGTGTTCCTGTGAGAATGAAAACAGGCGCCATGTTTTCTGTTTACGGCACTTGCTAGTTAGAACCTTCAGCAAGACATTTGGTTGCCATTTACTAAAGAATATTATCTTACATCCTGTTGCAATATACGGCTAAAGAATATTTTCTTACATTCTTTTACGATATGCGGCTAAAGGATATTTCTTTATATTCTTTTACATACGCAGCTAAAGAATATTTCTTATATTTTATTACCATGTGCTAGCAAAAGAATATTTCTTATATTTTGTTACCATGTGCTAGCACAAGAATATTCATTATAATTCTGTTACAATCTGTATATAACCACTTTTCGCAATATATGAATAATATTCTTTTCAAATGTACTTGCTAGACAATTATGCTTTTTCAGAGGAAAGGTAGCTTAAGAGTCTATCTCTTTAAAACCATGTACACTGACTCACACATGTAGGGATGTATATATCTTGTGATTCTTTTATTCACATTTTCCCCCTGAATATGTTTTGTGAAATTGTCATATTTTGTTCTGAGAATAAATGCTCATTAATAAGAGTTGCACCATATACCCAAATGTTAGCCGGACATTGCACCCACCAACAACCTTACATTCACATGATGATTAGGTGGTTCGTACGGTCAAGGGCAGGCCATTTATGTTCTGAACTATGATTATAAAACAGCCCATTTCTGACTATGTGCATGAGATAACCTGCAATCTTGGGTGGTTTAACAATGTCGTCCTCCAGCCTTTTGCTTAGAAGAGACCGCGGGGAATGACCATACTTGTTTTGTTTAAACCAGTGCTTATGCTAAATACATAACTCATAAAGGCAGTTATATCAATACATGATGATGATGATGATGATGATGATGATGATGATGATGATGATATGGTGGACAATTAACTCTCAGTACTTGAGGATGATGATGATGCGATTATATGGTAGACAATTAACTCTCAATACTTGATGATGATGATGATGAGGATGTTGATAGGCATTGGAGATCCGAGCTGAACCCAGAGTCTGAGCTTATTTACAGGCACCTGATGAGGACAGTGATGATGATGATGTTATAAGGTTGACCATTAACTTCACTTACATCCATCTCAACACACCCTGTCTTATCAAGCAACAGTCTCAACCTATCTCTGGCTTACTAGGAAGTGTCACTACATACACCTTTCCCATGCATCTACCATAGTATGCATCTATCTCAACCCACTTTCATCACAATATACCTTTATCTTAATCACAACATGCCTCTACCACAACCTACCTTCATCCCAACATGTCTGTTACATCCTTGATGACTATGAATCAACTTAATTTAATACCACCAGATAACCTGATCACAATCAGACTCCCTGGTCTTAAAGTGGGACTATCTTATTTCATTGTCCTGGTTGCACCAAGAGTTGATCCCATCAGGACCTTACAGCATGATATGATGGATTGAATGCCATCTATACAGATAAGAGGGAGGTGATCTCACTATTGAGTGGACACATTCTTCCCCCTCTTATTGTCTTATTCTCTTCTTTATTTTTCTTGATTGTTTTTTTTCTTGACATGTTTTATGGTTTACTGATATAATGTTAGCCAAATGCTTATGAAGTTGTATTTTGTTTGGACCGTCAGATGGGCAGTGTAACTGAAAACCTACTGTTGTGAAGATGCGGACTTGGTTGCTGAGGGCGGTAAACTTGTATGTCATGTCCATCTTTTGCCAGCCCAAATATTAATACAGCCCATTTCCTTGCATCATCCACCACCCCCATCCTTCAAAGATCTCACCCATGTAACCCATGAACCCAGTGAGAATTCCTGATGATCCTAACTGAAGACCCTTACCATCCCTCATTCACATTGAAGATGACCCTCTGAGAGAAAACTGGTTCCCAGGAAGAGACTTGCATCCATTTGAATCTTAAACCCACCGAAGTACCTACCGGCAGATATCAACTGCATCAGAGATAAAAATATCCTTTTTATTACTTTTGGTAGTACTTTGTTATACATTACTATACGTTAATGTATGTTGGATGATTCAACTATTTGTGTTTCCACAATTATGCATTTACCTCAGCTGATAGTCCATGTGAACCTGACAATGTTTTTTCAAGAGATGTAATCAATGTGAAGAATATATTTTGTTATCATAATTTTTTTGATTTATTACACTTATGTTACCAGACCATTTGTTGATTGATTCTTACAGAATGTGTGTAAACATAAATATTATGTGATGTCACTGTATGTCCTGTTTATACTGTGAATGTTCTGTCATGATATTGTTGGTCTGGTCCATCACATACTTGTGTTGTTAATAAATCATAAATGATAATACTAATTTAGACCGCATGAGGGCGGGCACCTGCACACTAGCACCTTTTCCCTAGTGATAGAAAAGGGCATCCATTTTTGGGATAGTGGCAACAGTCCGTGGTCTCCACACATTTCCAAGAAGCTTAATCTTATATCTATATGTTTCATTAATTCGTGTAGATACAAACACATCCTTAGTATCTTCGCGTGGGGGCACGAGCCATAAATTTAGCTTTTAGACGGTGATCTTGATAGAGGATAAGAACCCATCCCGTTGGGCATACCCTGATAATATTCCTCAGATAATTAAATTCCTCTTAAGTGGGTGTTACATTCTAACAGATGTAACCCCTATAAATAAACCTCACAAGTGGGACGTGCTCGTCCTGGAATGAATTAATTATAATCTCCTCACTAGTGTGGATCCTTATAGAGGGACATTTAAACCCCTAGCAGCCTAAACACAAGTAAGACTTCAGTCAGGAAGATTCGAACACAGGGAAATCTCATTACAGGTGGTGGATCTTGATATAGGAAGGGATAAGGTGGTATTTACTCTTATTAGGTCCAGTAGGGCTAAAGAGTCTAGGAGTTTAACTTCTTAGTGATAAGTTCCCATTATTACCTGGACATATCTGGTTAAATTAATTAGGGACATTGTGTTCCTAACCCATTTTTGCATGCTATTTCTAAAAGGGATCACTGAGGCTGAGCTTGACCCAGATTTTTTCTAGATATAGAAGAGTAGGTAAGAATCGCTGAATTAGCCAAGTTTCGTAACCAACATATGGAGACAGACAAATTGTGCGGTCTGGCAGGTAGTGAGTTGGCAAGATAGGTGTCAGATGAGATAGATAAACATGAGATATTACAGGCAGAAATAGTAGCAAATGAGAAACAACTTCAGGCTGAAATAGAGAATAGGGACAAAGAACGTCAACATGCTCTTCTGTTAGAAGAGAGACAACTTCAGGCTGACAGGGAGAGTAGAGAAAGTTAATATCAACATTTCCTGGAATTAAAAAGGATGGAACATGAGCAGGAAATTCTGCAAATGGAGACAGGAGTTAGTACTGCCCTGTCTACATCCCAAGCTAGTCCAGCAACAGATGTTCATTTGGATGTGACTCACCAACAGACTGGAGCAATGTCATTCCCGCTTGAACCCTTCAATGAACACACAGATCATTTGGAATCATATCTCGATAGATTTGAACAGATGTGTTACACCTGTGGGTTGGAGGAGACTAGATGGGCAGTGAAATTGTCCCAAGGTTTGAGGCGGAATGCATACAAAGTGTTCTCAAGATTGACGCAGGAGGAACAGCGCAACTATAAGGCCCTCAAAACAGCATTGCAACCCCGTTTTGAAGTTGACGGTGACACCTATAAGAATAAGTTCAAGTCTGCAAAGAAAGAACCTGGGGAGAGCTTTGCACAGTTAGTGGAGAGAATGAAAACTTATGTACATAAGTGGTGTTCTTTAGGAAAGTTTGATGAGAGCTACATAGGCCTGAGGGAGATTATTATTATTGACCAACTTAAAGAGAAAATGTCAACAGAAATGAAGGCTTTTCTGACACAAAATGGGGCAGAAAGACTAGAAGAGATTATCATCCTAGCAGAGAGATTCGAGAAATCTCAGAAGGAGGTATGAGCAACTCGTCGGACGACCAGTTCTTCTCATCCTGAAAAATCTCAAAAGCAGAAGGAGAAAAAGGAGAATCACTCCAACCAGAAAAACCATAAGGCGAAAAACACCGCCCAACCTTCAGTTCAACAGGCTCAGAAGGAGGGAAAAGCATATTGCCTAAAATGTAGGACTACCGGACACCATACGAAAGCGTGCAAGCGGGAAATAACTCCTAAAACTGCAGCTTGTTTGACAGAATTAGAATATACGAAGGTGAGCACTGGTGGAACTTCTTTGGAAAACAACGAAGACACTTATTCCAGAATTCCGTTAGTTGAATCCGTCAAACTCAACAGAGTTTCAGTCATGTGTCTCTACGATACGGGACTGCAATTTGACGCGATTGTGTTTCCTCTTTGGTTAGCCCGGATCAGGTAACAGAGGATACATAGCTCCAATGTCGTTTCCAGTAGCAAAAGTGAGCATCAACTCACGATATGTGAAGGGGGAAATCAAGGCGGCAGCCTTTTCAGAACCCATATACCCTGTCATTCTTGGTTGTCGATATCTATTCTTAGGAGATTCAGTAAAGCCTAGAATTGTCTCAGCCATGACAACGAGACTTCAAGCTAGAACAGCTCCAGAAGAGTCTATACCAAATAATCCTCACCCAGAGGATCTGAAAAAGGCCCAGGCAGAGGATAGAACTTTGGCGCCTTGTTTCATGAAACTGCCAGAGCTTACTCACCTCCACTTAAAAGTAAGATGTATATGAAGAATGGATTGCTTCACCGAAAGGCAGGAACAGGAGGACAGGAACATGCCCAGTTAGTTATTCCTTCTGCTTATAGAGCTCAAATTTTGGATATGGGACACAGTCAACCTTTTTCTGGGCACATGGGAACTAACGCGTCCATACAACGTATCTCAGCTCATTATTACTGGCCTGGAATGCAAACCGACATAGCCTGTTTTGTAAAATCATGTCCGCAATACCAGAAGGTTGCTCCTAAACACTGGACAGCAACAGTTACACTCGGGGAAATGCCTGTATCCGGTACTCCATTCGAAAAAGTGGCAGTCGATATAGTCGCACCACTCAACCGGACGAAGAGAAAGAACCGATTTATTCTTACGCTTGTTGACACCTGCTCCATGTGGGCGGAAGCTGTGTCAATTTCTTCAAGTGATTTGAAGCATGTAGCGGAAGCCTTGCTTGGAATTTTTACAAGACTAAGATTTCCTATTAGGATCCTAACTGATAATGGATCACAGTTCAAAAGTAAGCTGATGGAAGAAGTTTTTAGGCTTTTTCAATCCAGACAGATCTGCATAAGTCCATATCACGCGGCCGGGAATAGAACTGTGGAACGCTGGAACGGCACCCTTCTTAGTATCCTGAGGTAACTTGCCCAGGAGAAACCAGAGGATTGGGATTTGTATATACCTGCAGCTCTATTTGCATATAACGGAGTACCTCATCACTCAACTGGGATTGCTCCAGCAACTTTGGTGTTTGGACGTTCAATTAAGGGACCCCTTGAAGCTTTACTTAGAACATAGACTGAGGATCAAGTAGACGAGACAGTGGTGACTGCCTCTTCTTATGTTGCTGAGTTGAAAAACCGCCTACAACATGGATGGCGATTGGCGTCTGTCAACCTACGACAAGCTAAGCGTAAAATGGCACGCTACTTCAACAGAAAGGCAAAGGATAGAGAATTGGAGGTGGGAGAGAAAGTGCTATTACTACTTCCTACAAGTCAGAACAAGCTGCAAACCGGATGGAGAGGACCATATGTAGTGACTGAGAAGATTTCACGTACTAATTACAAATTTTCCATCAGAGGGTAGTTGAAAGTTTATCACATAAACCTCTTAATGAAATATAATGAAAGGCCCTCTACCACAGAAACAGCGCATCTCATGGCATTGGCAGTGGCTACAGAAGTGGACCATGGGAACACTATGGGAGTAGAATACCCTCTGCAAGCAAAAGAAACTTTTCAAGATGTGGATATTAGTCCTACATTAAAACCAGATCAGCAGAAGGAGATCCAGGATCTTTTGTCTACACATGCAGATGTACTTACGGACAAGCCAGGGCTTACAAATTTAGTAGAGTTTGACATGAAGTTAATAGACCCTACTCCTATCCGTGCCAAAATTTATCCCGTTCCTTATGCCAAAGAACCAATTTTGAAGGAAGAAATACAGCAAATGCTCTCGGCTGGAGTCATTTCACCATCTGAGCCCCTTACAGTGCAAGTGTGGTATTACTGAGAAAACCAAGTGGAGAAAATAGACTGTGCATCGACTATCGACAGCTCAATGCTATGACTGAGTTTCAAGCTGAACCACTACCGGATCGCAACCAACTCTTCACCCGTCTCAACTCAGCCCAATATTTCACTAAGGTAGATCTCAGTAAGGGCTATTACCAGATTCCAGTGAAACAGGAA
>JACEFZ010006511.1:127500-187500 GCA_014155875.1 Cepaea nemoralis | reverse complement strand
GGGGAACGAGCCATAAAATTTAGCTTCTAGAAGGTGATCTTGATAGAGGATAGGAACCCATCCCCTTTGGGCATACCCTTATAATATTCCTCAGATAATTAAATTCCTCTTAAGTGTGTGTTACATTCTAACAGATGTAACCCCTATAAATAAACCTCACAAGTGGGACTTGCTCGTCCTGGAATTAATTAATTATAATCTCCTCACTAGTGTGGATCCTTATAGAGGGACATTTAAACCCCTAGCAGCCCAAATACAAGTAAGACTTCAGTCAGGAAGATTCGAACACAGGGAAATCTCATTACAGGTGGTGGATCTTGATATCGGAAGGGGGAAGGTGGTATTTACTCTTGTTAGGTCCAGTAGGGCTAAAGAGTCTAGGAGTTTAACTTCTTAGTGATAGGTTCCCATTATTACCTATAAATAAACCTCACAGTGTTACCGATCTGACCGAAAGGACAGGCGAAAGAGAGGGATACTGACCCTTGTCAAAAATAACATCTCTGCTTCCCAGATTGAAGTTTACATGGAAGGGGTTGAGTATCATTCACTTAAACTTAAGACAGACAATACAGACCTTCAACTGATAAATTACTACTGTCCAAATGACCGCCCACAGTCACTGGACACACTAACATTAAAAGGAAACATGATTGCGAGTGTCCATGTCAACAGCCACTAGCAGACCTTGCGCTATGATCACATGGACCAGAAAGCAGAGAGACTGGAAGACTGGCAGGATGAGATCATGGCACACTACAACTACACCTGACCTGGCTTTCCATTCACCAGACCTGGAGTGGAACATTAAACAAATTATTGGGAAACAGCTAGATGGCAGTGACCATTGACCAGTCTTTCTAACTGTAGAAAATGAGCTTGTAAGTGAAAGCAGCACTCTCTCGAGGTAGAACTACAAGAAAGCAGACTGGACAATGTACAAGTATCGCACCAGCATACTGATTAGAAACCTGAACACTGAGAAGGACATAAATAAAGTAGTTGAAGAGTTTGGGAAATGCTTACTACAGGCAGCACGAGAGACAGTACTAAGAGGAGCCCGTAAACATTATAAACCCTACTGGAGTAGTGAACTGGAACAGTTGCATAATGATGTGGAAGTGTGTAGAAGGCAGGCAGAGGCCACACCTGAGCAAAGAGCACCACAATAAATACCAGCACGCAAAAGCAAAAATTTCAAAGTACCCAGCTGCAGGCTAGACGGAAAAGCTGGCAAGAGAAAACAGAGTCACTGAACTGTGATAGAGACGCAAGGAAGTTATGGAAGCTAATAAAACAGCTTAACGATGAAGGCACAGGGAGAAGCTCAAATATTGGACTACATAAAGACGGAAACGTCTTAACAGGAAAGCAAGCAGCTGACCATTTTGCGGACTCATTCGTACAAGATAAAAATATCGAAATTAGTCCAGAGAAACAACAAGAGATTCGAGAGAAATGGCAATATACATGACAGAAGGAAATAGTACATGAGGTTATGGAGGCACCTATCACAATCAGTGAATTGGAGCTAGCCATATCAAAACTGAACATGAGAAAGTCACTAGGAGCTGATGGTATCTCCAATGAAATGATCAGGAACCTAGGAACAGAGGCCAAAGCAAAGTTGTTACAGATTTTCACTACCACCTGGAACGTAGGCAGTGTTCCACAAGCCTGGAGAGAAGCAATCATGATACCCCTCCTAAAATCTTGGAGAGACAGTTCCATTGCCTCCAGCAACAGACCAGTTAGCCTCACGATCTGCCTCTCCAAAACAAGGGAACGCGTCATCAATCACAGACTGCAGTGGTACATTGAAAGTGAAAACGCACGACTGTGAATATGGGAGTCGTTGTCAATTCAACAGGACATGATGTCGAAGTTCTTCAAAATCCATCAAGATATGTGTCCCGCTCTCCATAACACTTAGCTCTGGGCCAAAATGTCGTCTGCCTGCCAGCTACCTCAGTTCACAATTGAACTCTTTGTGTACTGAACGTACCACTGCGGCTGCGTGCGCATGCGCCGTATGTAGTGACGGAACTCAGTTTCCGACAACCTGTTTCTGGATTTTTCTTCAAGGGCGAGCAATCGCTATAGTCGGGGTTGAGTCATTTTACTCGTTCTTTCTCCTCGACCAGTAAATTTCTAACAGGCAGGAAAATGTTACAAGGCGAATCGACTGAGGTTCGTGACATAAAGAAGAAGAAGAAGAAGAAGAAGAAGAAGAAGAAGAAGAAGAAGAAGAAGAAGAAGAAGAAGAAGAAGAAGAAGAAGAAGAAGAAGAAGAAGAAGAAGATATTGTAAATAAATGAAGTAGCACTTTCAAAATGCGCCAATCTGCACGGCTGTGAATCAATCGTGTGTTGTTAGTTTTCCTCTGTCATGATTGTGCAGAATGTCAACTTGCAGAAATATCCGTTATCTATTGCCAGAAAACGTGTGGAACTAGTCACGGCTTCTTGTGTTCCAAACATATATAAAGTCGGACATTGCTGAGTGTGTCCCCACTTTATTCCCAGGCTCTCATCTTACGTTGGTCCTTGACAGGTGCTACAGATACAGGTATATATACTAGTTTGATAGGTGTAACAGTTTGTCTTCTTTTTGTTCATCTTATTCTTTTCCTTCTTCTTCTTGCACATCTTGTTTTTCTTCTTATATTTTTTCTGTATGTTTTTTTAAATTATTATTGTTCTTCTTCTTCCTTTATTTTTTCGTCTTTTTTCTTCATCTTGTGTCCTCGTCCTTGTCTTCTTCTTCTTCTTCTTCTTCTTCTTCTTCTTCTTCTTCTTCTTCTTCTTCTTCTTCTTCTTCTTCTTCTTCTTCTTCTTCTTCTTCTTCTTCTTCTTCTTCTTCTTCTTCTTCTTCTGCTTCTTCTTCTTCTTCTTCTTCTTCTTCTTCTTCTTCTTCTTCTGCTTCTGCTTCTTCTTCTTCTTCTTCTTCTTCTTCTTCTTCTTCTTCTTCTTCTTCTTCTTCTTCTTCTTCTTCTTCTTCTTCTTCTTCTTCTTCTTCTTCTTCTTCTTCTTCTTATTCTTCTTCTTCTTCTTCTCCATCTATATTTTCATCCTCTTCCTCTGCTTCCCCATCTTCTTCAACTAATATTATAATCATTACCATCACCTTAAGACGTTTTCCATAACTATTATTCTTAAGTAAAGAACGAATGAACGAAAGAAGGAACATTATTTTCAAAGGGTCAGAAATTTTTTAGTGGTTAAGAGGCAAATGGAGCCATGGATGGTAGCGCAGTCGCTAATACGCTTACCTTGAGGCCAGGTGCCCATGTGTTGGAAGCGAGCAGAGCCGGATGTTTTATACTGAACTAAGTTCCCAGTCCGAGACAACCCTACATGGGCATCAAAACGTGTCGTGATTGGTTTAGTCCACCGATGTGACACTGACAACATTGTTCATCCAGGGTCAACAGATCTAAACAAATGCGGGGTTAGCACTATTTAACCGATACGTTTCAAGACGTGTCAAATGTTATTTACTTTTTCTATCGTGTAAAGAGGTACAGAAACCCATCATCATGCTTAGTTGCCATATTGTGGATTCGGTTGAATGATCTATCCTTTGACCACACGCTGCCCGAGCTGTATTGTAATATGATATACAGAACCGTCACCCTCGTTAAATCTGGGAAGTGAATGTTGTTATATATAAATATATTGCAGAGAAGGAGATGCTCTTGAGTAAACATCGCTGAAGAATTTATTATTGTTTATAACTTTAAAATATGTCTTAAATATGCAATGTTGCGAATATCCTGAACTGTCTGGGTAACTAACAACTCACGCGTGGAAAAGGATATTGATAGTGGAACATTATATACAGCTATAAGAAAGATACAACTATTGTTGTTTGGTCATATGATGAGAAGAGAGGCAATGGAACCGTGAAGACTGGACCGATCAAAGAATAAAATATACAGGCAGAACGATTGAGATAATTTTGGATGGATTGAGACGGTGGCAAGATGGAAGATCATCAATAGATCTGGAGTACCAGAGAGCGAGATTTTGGAATTGACATAAACATCTACACCTGCCTGTAAGGTAAACGATGTGTAAAGATGGAATAAAGACAGTTGTAAACATCGGTAAGATTTATGTTGTTCGAGGTAGTGGTCGACAGACAGAAGGAAATTAAATACAGTTTGGCAGTTTAGTATGAATGACAATGCATGCAACAGCGAGGGTGTCATTCAATAAGTAATGCAAACCTGTATCTTTACTTGTGAAGCTTTACCTCGCAACGCACGATGGGATTTTATATTTTCCGATTTGTCATTGTCAGATATGTTATTGTTCTCACATATCAAATCGATGCAAACACGACGGAGATTCCATGTTGCTGATGACATAATACAATACTATAGAGGGGTTTTCCACCAATGTTTTCCAAAGCTGCTAAACATTGACTTAATTGTGTTGTTAATGAAGAGAACTATTTTGAGGGGAAATGTAATCCATCTGAAAGTGTTCTGATACAATTAGCAAGCTGCAAGATCACGTAGAACTAACTGTTAAATTGATGTTTTGATGTTCTAGGAAGATGTTCAAGTTCGTCCTATTGCTCGTCCTGCCAGCCGTCCTGTTGGGACAGCCTGGAGGAAACAGTTCTCAGCCGTGCCATCCAGACCCTATACAACGAAATTGACGTCAGCGACGACAACAGAGCTGTTCTTGTCGAGTTTGATGGATACTTCCTGGTGCGTTGCTTCCCCTGCCAACCGGTTTTTCTACCTGTGTAACCACCTATCTATGCGCTTGACTGACCTTGCATATTTGCTACACATCATAACAGTCTACTTATTTGACTGTTTGAAAGTTTGTCTGTCTGTCTGGTCTTACGTCACATTATCTCATAGCTACTGGTGCAGTCAAGTCTTTTATCTTCATACAATTTTTTTTTTGTCGGTATGTCTGTCTGTATATATATCTGCCTGTCTGTCACTCTATAAATTTATCTACCCTCTCCATCAATTCATCCACACATCAATCCCTCACTTCGTCTGTCTGTCTGTCTGTCTGTCTGTCTGTCTGTCTGTCTGTCTGTCTGTCTGTCTGTCTGTCTGTCTGTCTGTCTGTCTGTCTGTCTGTCTGTCTGTCTGTCTGTCTGTCTGTCTGTCTGTCTGTCTGTCTGTCTGTCTGTCTGCATATAATCGTATAAATTGGACAGATGGAATATACTAATATGATATAAATAATATACGTATTCTTGGTGAGACATTTCTATTTGGGACTTGTTGAGTGTAGTTGCTGGAGGGGAGCAACTAATATGGCTGTTGGAGTGGGGAATCAGGTATAGCTATTGCAGTGGGGAATCGGGTATGGCTGTTGGAGTGGGGAAACAAGTATGGCTGTTTGAGTGGGGAATCAGGTATGGCTATTGCAGTGGGGAATCGGGTATGGCTGTTGGAGTGGGGAATCGAGTATGGATGTTCGAATGGAGAATCGATTATGGTTATAAGCGTGAGGGATTAAGTATGGCTTCAAAAGTGTAGAGATACATAGAGATGCAAAGCTCTGTTTAAAGTTTACATGAGGAATCATACAAATGACTGGTTGCATGAACTTTGCTAGGACCGTTCTGAAATAATAGTTTGCACTAATAACACTCAACAATCACAGCCTTTGCAATCCTTCGAAAGAGACTGACCACTTATAGATTTGTCCCGTTGCTATGATGTCGATTGTTCATAATAGTGAAAACCTATGATGTCGATTGTTCATAATAGTGAAAACCCTTTTGTTTGTTGTCAGAGTTTCGACAGAAACGAGGACGAGCAACTTTCACACCTTGAGTTCAATCGGGCCTTGCACCATGCCAGCAGCGGATTCTCTGGTGAGTTTCTGACGTGCACAGTTGATTTTTTTGACTGGAAACCATGAAATATTTACTATTTGACAGTACAATAATTTTTAATTTCCAAATTTGAAATCAACATTAGCATCTTTGTAAATTTGAAAATAACAGTAACATGTTAGACAATAAATTCAACAGACGTGTTATCGGCTGTGAAAGTAACGATAACATTCTATCAAATTTGAAAGCAATAATAACATTATATCAAATATGAAAGCACATATAGAAATTTGTAACAGCGACATTGTGTCAAATCTGAAAGTAACAACAACATTTTTACTGTTTGTTTGTAACAACGACATGTTAGTTAACTCTTAACGTAACAGATTTGATGATGTTATCATCCTTGTCTAGGGCATGAGGGGCAACTGTTCGGTCTCTTTGACCAGAACGATGACAGCAACATCACCAGGTCAGACATCGAAGACTCTTTTAGGGCCGCCGACAGAAACAACGACACGCACCTGACAGAGTTCGAATTCTCCCAGTAAGTTGTCCTTCTCTTGAGCCATTCCGTACAAGTGTACAGGTTATATACACAACTGGGATGGGTGTAACTGCGGTATAGCGGTGAGACTGAACACGGATGGAAGAAGCGAAGTATGGGTTGGCTTTACAACAAAACAATAAATGTTGCATTTCTTTTGTAGGACGTGACGATCAATTCCAACACTAGGTTAATTTTCTAATCAAATTTACGTTTCGTAGTTTGCCATTGCTTTTTGATCCGGAAGTCAACACTGAATTCAAACAGTGCATGAGTTATTTCCTCTACCTCGCCGTCACCGAACTGGAAGTTTAATTCCAAGCGCACCAAGTCTATGGCCATGCAGACTGAATAAGATCAATGGTTTGGCATAATGTAATTAACTCAATCGTCTAAAAACCCAGTTATGCTTCATAACTAGCTTAAATTACTTTGTTATTCCTTTATTTCTAAATATCATGATCATCATCATGGGCTATGTCGTTAGATGTGGGAAGCCATGTTTCGGACTCTACAATATAATCACACAAAAAGGTGCATAACTGGTGGGCCGCAATTTCCCCGAAAGAGGAACAAGGAATTTGAAAAAGCACATTAGTTATTTAGTTAGTCGCGGTTCCAACTTTATGGCAAAGGGTAGCCCCAGTATACTCAGTTCCTGTGCCAGTGAATACCACACAAAATTCTCCTCACTGCCTCAGTAGAACAACATGAGTATCGACAATCCGCACAGGTATACTAAACAAAATACCGCTCCCTGAAAGCCAACACAACAGTCCGCCACGAAAAATACAGCTCATCGTCGATGGAAACCGCAGTCACTAGAAAACCAGCATCCACACATTACTGCATAAGACTACCCAGCTAGTTCAGCGACCGTTCGGCCGCCATTGTCTGAAAATGCAGATCGCGCTACAAACAACCGCTGACAGGATGGAAAAGCACTCCACACGAAATTCATAGCTCACAGTATCGCTCCATGCACTCAGCACAGTACAGGGCGATGGAACCATGCACTTCCAGTCCAGATACGGAACACTTTGTTTACTAATACAAATATGTCAAGATCAATCATTTTCATTCGCCTTTCTGAAAATTTAACCGTGTTGATTTATGTTTATGTATTTACAGATTTATTCACGGAGCCACTGTCATCGTTGGGTAATTCTATGCACCCACATTCATAAACACGGCACTTAACTAGGGACGGTTGCCCTGTGAAGAATGTTTCCGTGAGGTTGTGATATTGAACCACTACATCCTATTTAACTGTATATGTTAATTAATAAATAAAGTATCATGTGGAAGTATACCTAGTCCGTGTTTGTGTTTTCTTAGAAGAGAAAGTTTAAATGTGATGAAAACAGAGATGGTTGTTATTGGAAGTGATGTCACCCTGAATGAACTTGGAATGTGAAAGGTGTGTTCCACAATCCAATTATAGAAACAGATACAAAACTCAGCACTTCGATCATATTCTTTATCAACGAAAGAAACCATATAACAATAATACTTAGCTGAACAAGAAATATCCTAATTCATTCACAGAATGTTATACGAATTTGATTTACGTTGAATGGAGTCAAGAACTGATTTCACATCATTCAAGACATTCCAATAATTATTCTGTCCTCATCCTCAACAGCCAGCAAATAGTCCCAAAAATAATGGTACCAGTTGTGATTTGATTATATGTCCTTCTGGTCTTTCCTTGGAGTACTAGATCCCATGGTCACTTTCTTCAGCACTATGCTCTCCAGGCAATGATGGTGTATCTGTTCTTCTACAATATAGACATAATCTTAAAGGGCCCTGATCAATTTCCTTTACCGTGGACCCACGTGGACCCACCCAGCGGTGCAGACCCAGAGAATCTGTCCACTAGCTCGTTTCTCAACACACAAGCATGTCTTGGGGCATTCGAATATCACAGTAACACATGATAGTGGTGTGTGACATGTCAGTGTCAATTTCAGATATCCGTCAGTGAATTAGTAGTTAGCTACAATCACGCTCGTGTCATAGTAGCTCAGAAACCTAGAAAAACTCAGTGCCCCACAAATACCAAGTGAGTAGTACCTTATGTGCAAATGGCACCGGAAATCTGGTGCAATACTGTCACGAAGTGAATGCTGTAAAGGCTATCGATGCGTCCAGGGTTTGACATAATATGAATAATAATATGAATACCTGAAGACCAAAACACAGCCACTGGAATAAAACTCCACAACGACTTTCCTCTCGGACATAGACTTTAATCTGTCGACTCAATTACTCACATGTTGACCACATTCAATCGCTCTACAGAACTTGAGAACATACACACTGTATTAAAAAAAGCGGCATAACGGAATGTTAGCCATGCTTAAAGACATGCTGCGTCCGAACAGGACGGCAGCCCCAGTCTAACTCCCTTAGTGACGTTTTTCGTGACGCTTCCCTAGTTTCCCTGTGCACTCTATAATTGTACATTTCGGTGCATCTTTTAGGGAAGCTCCCTTCAGCCTTTTTCAGTCTGCTATGTGTCAGTGACTGATATGTGGCAAATACGTCATAGAAGACGTCATTTTTTACTATACGAAGGGTATAGCAACAGATTGAAACGGACCTCATTTTCAAATTTTTGGCGGATATTTTCTTGGTTTCGGTTGTCAATTTTGATTATCCCGATGACTACTTCCGGTGTCTCTCGGCAGGTCGGGCGTGCGAACCGGACGTCGTCACGCGAACCGGCGCGATCCGGCGGGAATCGGACGTCGTCACGCGAACTAGCGCTATCCGGAGCTAACCGGCCGTCGTCACGCCAGTGACTTCGTGGGTGTGCGGTGTGGGGTGTGATCGAGCCCCAGCCATGTAGATATCGAACCCCTCGATGAGGAGATCGAAGTCAATATGACAGATTAGAAAAATGTATTGGACCATCACTCGAGTTGCCTCGAGTATCCAGACTTGGATTGCATGAATAAACTTTTGCACGCTGATAGTTAATTCGGCAGAAGTTCATACCCATGTATCAACATTAAGTGAGAGGTGAAAATCTGGTTTACAAATATACTAGAAAGGCATATATTATTATTAAAAATTAAGCCTAAAAACATAATAAATGGCTAAATTTCTTGTATGTATAGCGGAGAATATTAATGTGAATACAAAAATATTATTCTCAATTAATGTAAGGCATAACTAGCTAATATAATCAAAAAAAAATGTAATAAAATTAAATCCCACAGTTATATCCCCTTAATAAACAGAATAGGTTGTCCACCTTCATTGCTTTGTAGCAAATACTATTCTTCTTTCCTTAATAATCTCCCCCTAAGCGCACAGGTAAAGGTCACGCGCTGACCCCACCACGGCCCGCGAGAAATACGACAATGGCCAGCGATCAACGGGTTGATAAGCTGTGAAGGTAATTACATTTGACGGCTAGTCGAGGTCTGGTCAGTGGAAATATGCAGTGGTCAGTGCAAGAGAAGTAAATCTGGCGCTTAAGTATGTTAAAGTTAAGTCGAAAGATTAAAATTAAATTCAGCACAAATATGTATGTCTATGTGCTGTAAATCTCTCTTTCTCTCTCTCTCCTTCTCTATCTCTCTCTCTGTCTCTGTCTCCCTCTATCTCTCTCTTTTCTCTCCCTCCCTAACTCTCACCATCGCTCTCTCCCCATTTCTATCTCTCTCACTCGCTTCGCTCTTTCCATCCCTCCCTCTCTCTCTATCTCTCTCCCTCTCTCTCTTTCTGTCTCTATCTCACCCTTGCTCTCTCCCCTCTCTGTCTCTTTCACCCGCTCTCTCTCTATCTCTTTTCCTCTCCCTCCCTATCTCTCTCACCCTCGCTCTCTCCCCATCTATGTCTCTCTCACCCACTTCAATCTTTCCCGCTCTTTCTCACTCTCTATCTCTCCCCCTCTCTGTCTCTCTAACCCGCTCTGTCTCTCTCTCTTTTCTCTTCCTCCCTCTCTCTCTCTCTGTCTCTCTCTCTCTCGAATTATCCCTCTCTATCTCTCTCGCACTCTCTCTTTCTCCCTCACTCTTTTTCTGTCTCTCTCTCACTCTTGCTCTCTCCGCCTTTCTTTCACTCTCACCCGCTCTGTCTCTCTCTCTTTTCTATCCCTCCCTCCCTTTCTCTCTCTCTCCCTCGCTCTCTCACCCGCTCTGTCTCTCTCTGTCTCTGTCTGTTTGTCTCTCTCTATCTCTCTCGTACTCTCTCACTCTCTCTCTCTTTCTGTCTCTCCCTCACCCTTGCTCTCTCCCCCTCTCTGTCTCTCTCACCCGCTCTGTCTCTCTCTCTTCTCTCCCTCCCTATCTCTCTCCCCCTCTTTGTCTCTCTCACCCGCTCTGCCTCTCTCTCTTTTCTCTCCCTCCTTATCTCTCTTACCCTCGCTCTCTCCCCCTCTCTGTCTCTCTCACCCGCTTCGCTCTTTCCCTCTCTTTTTGTCTCTCTCTCTCACCCTTGCTCTCTTCCCCTCTCTGTCTCTCTCTGTCTCTCTCGCTAGCTCTCTCTCTGTCGTCACTCTTCCTCTCTCTGTCTCTCGCTTGCTCTGTTTCTCTCTCTCTCTCTCGCTCTCTCGCTCTCTCTTTTCCCTATCTCTCTATTCTCTCTCTCTCTCTTCTCGCTCTCTCACTATCTCTATCTTTCTCTCTTTTTCTCTCCCTCTCTGACTGTCTCTCTCTCCCTCTCTGGCTCTCTCCTTCTCTGTCTCTCTCTCTCGTCACTCTCCTTCTCTCTTTCTCGATCGCTCTGTCTCTAATTTTCTTTTACATATTGCAGTCAAGCTTTAATAAATTGCATTTACAGGACATCACAGTCAGCCCAACCATTCGTGCTTCCTGGGCAAGTTTGCAGTTGTCTTTCTGAACGGCTGAATTTCTTTTACATATTGCAGTCAAGCTAGAGACTACATGCTAACTAGCTAAAACCGGTAAAAATAACGTCACAGCCGGGTATAGCTGTAAGTTACACCTAGAACACGTGGATAAGAAGGATACAAACTATGTCGTGGTGATATACCTCGACATTAGCATGTGAATACATCAAGGTCAGACATGTCCAGACAATATTCAACTCAGTCAGTAGTCTTCGTCATCAGATATTGTGCATATAACAGCCACCATTCGCCGTCTAGAAGTCCCGGTCTCAGTGAACAGCGACCAGTTCACAATGTGCCAAGTCTCTAATGGCAAGGTGGCATTTTTGATAAATGTTTCACATTTTCGTTGCGTTTCTCCAAGTAGGTATACAGTTAACCTAACAATACTAGTATAATAAAGAGATATATGGTGCTAATCACATATAACTGGAGTGTGTGCTCTGCAGGCTGTGACACCAATCAACACGTGCACATGGCTGATTCATCAAGCCTGCATACAGAATGTAGTGTCCTTAGTACCGGCAATGTCCCACAAGGAGCGCCTCGAGCACTGATTTTTGCATTTGCCAATAACAACTAATGATACATCCGAGACACGAGTGTAATGTCCCAGTCGGTCAAATACAGAGGTAATGGAAGAAACCAATGTGGAAACTAACCCCAAAAAATAGCCCAGAGGTGGGAAAAAAATTCGTTCTGGTGCATGTGTGGTCGGCGAAGTGCCGCGACTAGAGATTGTCTTTATCTGTCAACTGGTCGTTATATACACAGTCATTGGTGTGTCTCTACTTCAATCTGTCTCGAGACAGCGTCGACGCTGTCAAGGGCAAGTTGTGGATCGCTCTTCTAAGCAGCTGTCTGGGTTACATACTACCAAACCCTAAAATATGAGCTTCTACCTGAAATTACCGAGTAATGCTTCGCCGAGAATATACGGGATTACGGAGAAAGACGTTATACCTAGACCTGGGAGACCGGCAAAGTTGGTACCTAATTAAAATCAGATTACACCGTCAAAGTCAGGTACAATAATCAAAGTCAGGTACAATAGTCAAAGCCAGGTGTAAACGTCAAATTTAGGTACAATAATCAAAGTTAGGTACAACAGTCAAAGTCAAGTACAATGGTCAATGTCAGGTACAATAGATGAAGTTAGGAAATGGCTTTCTTACCTTATGCGTGTTGGGCATATAGCGAAAGATATACATAGTCCGGGCTAGTTGTGTTTGTATCAAACAGCCACATAGTCCCGGCTAGTTGTGTTTGTATCAAACAGCCACATAGTCCCGGCTTGTTGTGTTTGTATGAAACAGCTATATAGTCCCAGTTAGTTCTGTTTGTATGAAACGGCCCCATAGTCCCGGCTAGTTGTGTTTGTATCAACCAGCTACATAGTCTCGGCTAGTTGTGTTTGTATGAAACAGCCACATAGTCCCGGCTAGTTGTGTTTGTATGAAACAGCTATATAGTCCCAGCTAGTTATGTTTGTATGAAACGGCCCCATAGTCCCGGATAGTTGTGTTTGTATGAATCAGCCATATAGTCCCGGTTAGTTGTATGTGTATGAAATAGCCACATAGTCCCGGCTAGTTGTGTTTGTATGAAACAGCCACATAGTCCCGGCTAGTTGAGTTTGTATGAGGACGGTCACATAGTCCCGGCTAGTTGTGTTTGTGTGAAACAGCCACATAGTCCCAGTTAGTTGTGTTTGTGAGAAACAGCCAAATATTCCCGGCTAGTTGTGTTTGTATGAGGACGGTCACATAGTCCCGGCTAGTTGTGTTTGTATGAGAACGGTCACATAGTCCCGGCTATTTATTTTTGTATGAGAACGGTCACATAGTCCTATCTAGTTGTGTTTGTATGAGGACTGTCACATAATCCCGGTGTCACAAACTCTTTTGCCCCAGAATGAGATTTGTCGTTGTCTAGGTTCTAATACTTCTACTATCTCACTGCAGAGTGGAAGCTGAGCTTGCCACCTCTCTCACACCACAAGTCACCAATGCAGCACACATCAGCGAGTCAGTGAACAAGAGTAAGTTTGTACCCGCATTATATTCGTGTACCCGCAGGTCTATTACTAACTTCACGACCACACAAACTATTTGTGTACCAACCCTATATCAGATGGTTCCTATCTTGCATCAAACATCCACTGATTCCTGTCGATGCTGTGTCTACCTTTCATATACCCATGACTCATGGTCCCTATATATTTAAACCATCTGTTTACTATCCCTAACCCTGGGTCAGTGATGTCACGAACCCTCCTTTTAACTGACTTAAATTTTCTATCTGCATCTTGCACTATTGCACTGGATCCTATGTTTAATTTGACCTCTTTATTAAATCTTGGCCAATATACCTGGCATCCTGCTCTCTGCTGCATACGCCTTATTCCTATTTGCCCTGCACATGCGATATCCTGAGCCGTTCTTGTATATTGGTCTCTATGTGCTATGGGTACTCCTATTTGCCTACGTGTAGTTTTATCATCTAAAAAAAGGCCGATTGAGAATCGTGTTCTTCCTTTTGAAGCACCATCTACCCTTCTTTGATTTCCTATGTTCTACTTTACTATACTCTTGGAAACATTTGTCCCGAGTAGTATCTTGTCTCTGGGATTCCCTAAAGCTATATTTGAGATCCAATCTCACCTGCTCAGCAGTCCTATCCTTGTCCTCAGTCCCTATGTTTACTTCAAGTGCCTCTTCTTCTTCTTCTTCAGCTATACTCTCTAATTTAGGTTTTCTTTTGGTACCTACCTTGTTACTGCTTAAACTATGTTTCTGGTCCCAATAAACTACTTCCTCTTCTGTACTATCTTTAACTCGTGGCACATTTCCTATGATGAGATCTGCCACTGGTGAGTCAAAAACACACGCTATCACTCTTCCTGTGATATATGGTGTTTTTACTGTGATCATGGCCAATGGATAGAATTCTACCGTCCCGTTAAATGTTATGCATCTAACCTTTTTCCCTGTGTAATCCGAGGGATGTACTAAACTTTTTCTGATCCCGATCGTAGTACATCCGGAATCCCTAATTGTTAACACTGGCCTATCATTGACGAATCCATAGTGCAGCTTCAGACTTCCTCCTGCATGTACTGCTGATCCTGCATGAACTGTGTGCCCACACATTAAGACCGGCTGACCGTCTTTCTCAAACAGAGGTTTGCATCCACTACAATTCTCATTATTAATTGTCTCTATCACTTGCGCTGCATTTGAGTGTTCAGTTTCTCCCATCGTACATTGATAACAGAAATGGTTCTTCTTTCCACATTTGAAACAAATTATCTCATTTTTTCCTGTTATTCGTTGGCTCACTCGGAGGTTGTGCATCACACTGTGCTGCCTTATGTCTCCAGCTCCCACAATTCCAACATCCTGCATAACTATTTGGACGTCTCTGAAAATTCCCTCTTTTTTATGGGTAACGTCCTGCTCTGCCAAAATGGTTGCCACGGAAACCATTGTCTTTAGGTCCTTGTTCCTCATATCTTTGTGTTAAATCTACACTTTTTGATCTTGGTCTGATCACGAGATTCTGGTCTTGTTTTGTATACGCTGCACAGACTATTTCCTCACTCATTTGTCTACCAATAGAACTGTTTGGATGTGCAGTCATGTAGTTTTGCCCTAACTGGGACATTGTGTCTATGTCCTTTGGTTTACGTTCTTCAAAGAAAGCCACTAAGTTTGTATTACATGAAGCGAATACCTTGTCTCTTAACATCAAATCCATTAATCGATTAAAATCTTTCCAACTTCTGCAAGCTCCATCCATTTATTAAATGTGTTATTTACTGTATTGACACAATCTGTAAGATCCTGATTTGTCTCTGGCACTAATTGTCTGAACTTTGTTCTGTATCCATGCTCAGTTAGTTGGAACTTTGTAAGCAAGCGTTGACGCAGAATAGTATAATTGTTTCTTTCTTCCAAAGGTAACGAATGAACGAACGAACGAACGAACGAAAATCTTTATTTTCAAAGGGTTAAGAATTAGGCACGCAGGCCCTTCTGACATTCTGCCCTTCTTCCTCTCATACATTCTTTCATTCAACATCTCATATGAAGCAATTCTTTGACAACAAAAGAACAATAAGCATTAAAACGCATGAAAAATAATTAATAATACATAACTCGTTGAGGCAATGTTTAACATGGGCATCATAAATACCCAAGGCGGGTGTAACGTGCCACACATATGGAAATGTTTATTTTTCTGGCTAGTTGTCGTTCGAGATAATTTACCATTATTATTGTCTTTGTTGCTTTTTTTTTTTTTTTTAAGGGGGCATGTAGTCTGTTTTGAGGTAGTGTTCAAACAGGTTGCGATTGTATGTATAATGATTGGTGGTGTCTTTGATTTCTTGTGGAAGATTATTCCACAACTGAGTGGCAGAGTATGCTAAGCTGTTTTATATAAGTCTATCCTAGGTTTAGGGGTGCAACCGCCTTCTCAATCTCAAACTGATACTTTTGTTTTTCCATTTCTAGTTTACGATTGTGACTCTTCCTGTAGACGCTTGTTTTCGAGTTCAGCCTGTCTCTGTTCTCTCTCAGCTAACTTTTCTTCCTGTAGGCGTTGGGTTTCAGCTAACATTTCTTCCTGTAGGCGTTTGTTTTCGAGTTCAGTCTCTCTGTTCTCTCTCAGCCTGTTTTTGTTCTCTTTCAGCCTATTTTTGTTATTTTGCTTCCGCAAACTCCTCTAACTCTTTGCCCTTCAGGCCTAACCGTTCCCCTGCTTCAATATATTCCATTAAATTAGGCATCTTGTAATAGGGGATTCTTAGCTGCCCGTCATTTAAATATAAATATAAAGAACCTGTCCCTTGTCTTTGTGCACCTTCCCTAAGTACACTACCACTCAAACTTTACGTAAATTCGTAGTACTAATAATATCACTCTGTACTCACACAGTTCCTCTGTAAGCACTATGTGGTGAGGGTGGGGGGGGGGGGGGGGGTTATTCTATCCACTCCCTCGAATATATATCAAATAGCTGTAGAAAAATTCCAGGAAATACTGTTAACCACACACACACACACACACACACACACACACACACACACACACACACACAACACACACACACACATACATATATATATATATATATATATATATATATATATATATATACACACACAACGAATGAATGATAACAATATGTGATGTCTACAAGACGCTACACGCATAGGCTAATGACACAAAGAAAAAAAAACAACTGACAGCGACAAGCCCATGTAATAAAAATTTAGTGCGCATAACAGTCACCAAAAACAATCTAGATAGGAGATTTAGTTGCAAGAGTTACAATAATAACATATATATATATATATATATATATATATATATATATATATATATATATATATATATATATATATATATATGTGTGTGTGTAGTGTGTGTGTGTGTGTGTGTGTGTGTGTGTGTGTGTGTGTGTGTGTGTGTGTTATTATTGTATCTCTTGCAACTAAATCTCCTATCTAGATTGTTTTTGGTGACTGTTATATATATATCCAAAGAAAAAATAATATCATACGTAAATATAATAAGCAGAAAAGAAGGAATCTCAAATCAATAATATACACAGAACTAACGATAGACAATTGGACACAGTGTATAATTTCGAGACGACCCAATGCTCAACAACGCAAAACAAGTAGACTCGTCAGCTGCCTCCCAACAACATATAATGTGCACCCAGAAAAATTACTTTTGCCCTGTCTCACGAACTCCGCGAAACACCACAAAAATTTCCTACTTTTCACGAATACTGGACCACATACGAATAATTGTGTAACACCCGAAAACAATATATAAGACGATGAGTGCAAACAAAATGTCCAAATGGTTGGCGACAACAATGAAGTCCTTAGTTTTTTTTAATAGTTTCCAATAATAGCCTGGAAATGTCTGTTTGTTAATGTTTTAACGTGACTACGACGCTCGATCCAAAAACGACTTATTATTTTGTTGAGTGGTTACTTATTCCTTTACGTTTTGATAACAAGTTCCAACTGTCGGAAAAGTTGAAGGTGATAGTAATTGTCCAAAATGTCCTGTCTTGACACAGTCTGTACCGTTTTTGTACACTGCTTGTGGAGATGGAACCTGATTGTATAATGTCTGTTATGGATTCACGTTTACCGACAAGGTTAAACAGTCAAAATGGCAACAAATGTCCAGCGCTTTAAATCTGTATATATATATCCTTTTTTGGCAAAGAAATGCGACCGCTCTTGTGGTGACGGTGCTTGATTGTCTATAGTAGAATGTTTGCTCAGTGATGCGATGACGACAACAGAACGATTCAATAAAGACGAAACATAAATCCTGGTTTCAGTGCAAAACAACTTGTTTATGTAGTTCTTCTATGGAAAATGTCAGTAACTTTCCGTTGTCCACGGCCTCGACCTCGCAGGTCACCTCAGTCAGTACCTCAGTTCTCTTTATCAAAATAATACACACTGACTCTGTTTGTAAGCTGAACGGAAACTTTTCCGTCATACACAAACACTCCTTTTAATACAACCCCATTTGTCCGTAGAGACTCACAATTTCCTCCGTCCTCCCCCTTAAATCACTGTCTTCCACTTTTCTTTTTAAACATGTGTATTCCACCAATATTCTTCGCTGATGCACCCTACCCGTTCTGTTACCTGCGGTGAAAATCTTGACCTGTCGCCCTGCGACCACACCGAGCGTTGCCCTCAGCACACACACGAACTGTCTCACCACGCACAGCACTTCGCTACGAAATTACTCACTGTCTGTTATCTTTGGTTTTCCAATCCAGTCTTTATCTCCGACAGCGATTCTGTTCACCTGTGCTGACCCGCTCTTGACATGTGAAAAACACCGTGCACCTGTCTTAACGCGCACAGAACTGACCCGCTCCTGTCTTAAACAGTTCCAATTTTTTGTCCACACGACTTTTCTGTATTTTGTGAACAACCTGTGTCCGCTAATCGCCTGTTTCCTGAGCGATTTCTGCACGCGTATGTGCCGCGTGCTGGCTGTTTTTGATGTACTGTGGTAGGCCTTTCGTATAATTGTTTGATTGAGCTGTCGTCTCGGACTTCAGGCGACGAGGCCTTCATAAAATCTGTCTATAGACATGGTTACTTGATCGGACATAGCCTCCATTAGATCTTTCTTTCAGCGGCGAGTTCACAGATAAACAGAATGGCAACAATGTCTATAATCCATTGGGTTTCTTGACCGGACATAAGCCTTCCAGATAATCTCTCTTGTGTCACAAACTCTTTTGCCCCAGAATGAGGTTTGTCGTTGTCTAGATTCTAATACTTCTACTTTCTCACTGCAGAGTGGAAGCTGACCTTGCCACATCTCTCACACCACAAGTCACTAATGCAGCACACATCCGCGAGTCAGTGAACAAGAGTAAGTTTGCGCACATATCCTTTAATTGACGAATGAATACGGACAAACGTAACATATAAATCCAGGAACCATACTTCTCTCAGAATATATCTTCCTCACAATTGAATACTTCGAATAACACTGCCTCTCAAGGCCTACTTAATATCCTCCACCACGACAGGTATACTAGCCTCTCCCCCAGACCCGAATTCATTCGATCCAACCCTCACTGGATCTAAGCCTCTGTTAACTATCTGACCCTCTCAAGGGCTAGGCTTCAATTCACTATGTCTGCTGATACCGGGCTCAGTCTTTAATCCTTAGTCTCAGAATTCCCATCACTGAGAACTACAGCTCGGAGTTCTCTCCTTAACTCCGCTATCCTTCAATTTCCCGGACTGCCGACCTCTCCTGTCGGTTCCCCAACACTCAACTGTCTCAAACCGATCCGACCCTCTCTCGGTCTCCACTTCAACTCTCCCCCGTCAATAATTTCCACTGTCTTTTACCCCTCCTTCGCAGCCCTCCCTAGGCTCCACACAACACTAATCCCCCAGCCTAACTGTCTCTCTCTCCCACACCTTTCCTCGCTTATCTTCTTATATTTTCTTTCCGGTGAATGCCCTTTCACCCCGTGAACTTGTTTATATTGTACGGAAACTAACCTTAATGTCAATGACCCCAGGCATGTGTCACCCGGCTAGTTGTGTTTGTATGAAATAGCCACATAGTCCCGGCTAGTTGTGTTTGTATGAAACAGCAACATAGTCCCGGCTAATTGTGTTTGTATGAGGACAGGTCACACGGTCCCGGCTGGTTGTGTTTGTATGAGGACGGTCACATAATCCCGGCTAATTGTGTTTGTATGAAACAGCCACATGGTCCCGGCTAATTGTATTTGTGTGAAACAGCCACATAGTCCCGGCTAATTGTGTTTGCATGAAACAGCCACATAGTCCCGGCTAATTGTGTTTGTATGAAACAGCCACATAGTCCCGGCTAATTGTGTTTGTATGAAACAGCCACATAGTCCCGACTAATTGTGTTTGTATGAGGACGGTCACATAGTCCCGGCTAATTGTGTTTGTATGAGGACGGTCACATAGTCCCGGCTAATTGTGTTTGTATGAAACAGCCACATAGTCCATGCTAATTGTGTTTGTATGATACAGCCACATAGTCCCGGCTAGTTGTTTTTGTATGATACAGCCACATAGTACCGGCTAATTGTGTTTGTATGAGGACTGTCACATAGTTCCGGCTAGTTGTGTTTGTATGAGGATTGTCACATAGTCCCGGCTAATTGTGTTTGTATGATGACTGTCACATAGTTCCGGCTAGTTGTGTTTGTATGAGGACTGTCACATAGATCCGCCTAATTGTGTTTGTATGAGGACTGTCACATAGTCCCGGCTAGTTGTGTTTGTATCATACAGTCACATAGTACCGGCTAATTGTGTTTGTATGAAACAGTCACATAGTTCCAGCTAGTTGTGTTTGTATGATACAGCCACATAGTCCCGGCTAGTTGTGTTTGTATGATACAGCCACATAGTCCCGACTAGTTGTGCTTGTATGAGGACTGTCACATAGTTCCGGCTAGTTGTGTTTGTATGAGGATTGTCACATAGTACCGGTTAGTTGTGTTTGTATGAGGACTGTCACATAGTTCCGGCTAGTTGTGTTTGTATGAGGACTGTCACATAGTACCGGCTAGTTGTGTTTGTATGAGGACTGTCACATAGTACCGGCTAGTTGTGCTTGTATGAGGACTAGTCACATAGTTCCGGCTAGTTGTGTTTGTATGAGGACTGCCACATAGTCCCAGCTAGTTGTGTTTGTATGAGGACGGTCACATAGTCCCGGCTAGTTGTGTTTGTAGGGTACGGTCACATAGTCCCAGCTAGTTGTGTTTGTAGGGTACGGTCACATAGTTCCGGCTAGTTGTGTTTGTATGAGGACTGTCACATAGTCCCAGCTAGTCGTGTTTGTATGAGGACGGTCACATAGTCCCAGCTAGTTGTGTTTGTAGTGTACGGTCACATAGTCCCAGCTAGTTGTGTTTGTAGGGTACGGTCACATAGTCCCAGCTAGTCGTGTTTGTATGAGGACGGTCACATAGTCCCGGCTAGTTGTGTTTGTAGGGTACGGTCACATAGTCCCAGCTAGTCGTGTTTGTATGAGGACGGTTACATAGTCCCAGCTAGTTGTGTTTGTAGTGTACGGTCACATAGTCCCAGCTAGTTGTGTTTGTAGGGTACGGTCACATAGTCCCAGCTAGTCGTGTTTGTATGAAGACGGTCACATAGTCACGGCTAGTTGTGTTTGTATGAGGACGGTCACATAGTCCCGGCTAGTCGTGTTTGTATGAGGACGGTCACATTGTCCCGGCTAGTTGTGTATGTAGGGTACGGTCACATAGTCCCAGCTAGTTGTGTTTGTAGGGTACGGTCACATAGTCCCAGCTAGTCGTGTTTGTGTAGGAGGACGGTCACATAGTCCCAGCTAGTTGTGTATTGTAGGGTACGGTCACATAGTCCCGGCTAGTTGTGTATGTAGGGTACGGTCACATAGTCCCAGCTGTCATGTTTGTATGAGGACGGTCACATAGTCCCAGCTAGTTGTGTTTGTAGGGTACGGTCACATAGTCCCAGCTAGTCGTGTTTGTATGAGGACGGTCACATAGTCCCAGCTAGTTGTGTATGTAGGGGTACGGTCACATAGTCCCGGCCTAGTTGTGTATGTATGGTACGGTCACTAGTCCCCGCTAGTTTGTGTTGTAGGGTACGGTCACATAGTCCCAGCTAGTCGTGTTTGTATGAGGACGGTCACATAGTCCCGGCTAGTTGTGTATGTAGGGTACGGTCACATAGTCCCGGCTAGTTGTGTATGTAGGGTACGGTCACATAGTCCCAGCTAGTCGTGTTTGTATGGGTACGGTCACATAGTCCCAGCTAGTCATGTTTGTATGAGGACGGTCACATAGTCTCAGCTAGTTGTGTTTGTAGGGTACGGTCACATAGTCCCAGCTAGTCGTGTTTGTATGAGGACGGTCACATAGTCCCGGCTAGTTGTGTATGTAGGGTACGGTCACATAGTCCCCGCTAGTCGTGTTTGTATGAGGGACGGTCATATAGTCCCAGCTAGTTGTGTTTGTAGGGGTACGGTCACATAGTCCCAGCTAGTCGTGTTTGTATGAGGACGGCCACATAGTCCCAGCTAGTTGTGTATGTAGGGTACGGTCACATAGTCCCAGCTAGTTGTTTTTGTAGGGTACGGTCACATAGTCCCAGCTAGTCGTGTTTGTATGAGGACGGTCACATAGTCCCAGCTAGTTGTGTATGTAGGGTACGGTCACATAGTCCCAGCTAGTCGTGTTTGTATGAGGACGGTCACATAGTCCCAGCTAGTCGTGTTTGTATGAGGACGGTCACATAGTCCCGGCTAGTCGTGTTTGTATGAGGACGGTCACATAGTCCCAGCTAGTTGTGTTTGTATGAGGACGGTCACATAGTCCCAGCTAGTCGTGTTTGTATGAGGAACGGTCAACATAGTCCCGGCTAGTTGTGTTTGTATGAGGACGGTCACATAGTCCCAGCTAGTCGTGTTTGTATGAGGACGGTCACATAGTCCCGGCTAGTTGTGTTTGTATGAGGACGGTCACATAGTCCCAGCTAGTTGTGTATGTAGGGTACGGTCACATAGTCCCGGCTAGTTGTGTATGTAGGGTACGGTCACATAGTCCCAGCTAGTTGTGTTTGTAGGGTACGGTCACATAGTCCCAGCTAGTCGTGTTTGTATGAGGACGGTTACATAGTCCCAGCTATTTGTGTTTGTAGTGTACGGTCACATAGTCCCAGCTAGTTGTGTTTGTAGGGTACGGTCACATAGTCCCAGCTAGTCGTGTTTGTATGAGAACGGTTACATAGTCCCAGCTAGTTGTGTTTGTAGTGTACGGTCACATAGTCCCAGCTAGTTGTGTTTGTAGGGTACGGTCACATAGTCCCAGCTAGTCGTGTTTGTATGAGGACGGTCACATAGTCCCGGCTAGTTGTGTTTGTATGAGGACGGTCACATAGTCCCAGCTAGTCGTGTTTGTATGAGGACGGTCACATAGTCCCGGCTAGTTGTGTATGTAGGGTACGGTCACATAGTCCCGGCTAGTCGTGTTTGTATGAGGACGGTCACATAGTCCCGGCTAGTTGTGTTTGTAGGGTACGGTCACATAGTCCCGGCTAGTCGTGTTTGTATGAGGACGGTTACATAGTCCCAGCTAGTTGTGTATGTAGGGTACGGGTCACATAGTCCCAGCTAGTCGTGTTTGTATGAGAACGGTTACATAGTCCCAGCTAGTTGTGTTTGTAGTGTACGGTCACATAGTCCCAGCTAGTTGTGTTTGTAGGGTACGGTCACATAGTCCCAGCTAGTCGTGTTTGTATGAGGACGGTCACATAGTCCCAGCTAGTCGTGTTTGTATGAGGACGGTTACATAGTCCCAGCTATTTGTGTTTGTAGTGTACGGTCACATAGTCCCAGCTAGTTGTGTTTGTAGGGTACGGTCACATAGTCCCAGCTAGTCGTGTTTGTATGAGGACGGTCACATAGTCACCGGCTAGTTGTGTATGTAGGGTACGGTCACATAGTCCCGGCTTAGTTGTGTTATGTAGGGTACGGTCACATAGTCCCAGCTAGTTGTGTTTGTAGGGTACGGTCACATAGTCCCAGCTAGTCGTGTTTGTATGAGGACGGTCACATAGTCCCGGCTAGTTGTGTTTGTAGGGTACGGTCACATAGTCCCAGCTAGTCGTGTTTGTATGAGGACGGTCATATAGTCCCAGCTAGTTGTGTTTGTAGGGTACGGTCACATAGTCCCAGCTAGTCGTGTTTGTATGAGGACGGTCACATAGTCCCAGCTAGTTGTGTATGTAGGGTACGGTCACATAGTCCCGGCTAGTTGTGTATGTAGGGTACGGTCACATAGTCCCAGCTAGTTGTGTTTGTAGGGTACGGTCACATAGTCCCAGCTAGTCGTGTTTGTATGAGGACGGTCACATAGTCCCGGCTAGTTGTGTATGTAGGGTACGGTCACATAGTCCCGGCTAGTTGTGTATGTAGGGTACGGTCACATAGTCCCAGCTAGTTGTGTATGTAGGGTACGGTCACATAGTCCCGGCTAGTTGTGTATGTAGGGTACGGTCACATAGTCCCAGCTAGTTGTGTTTGTAGGGTACGGTCACATAGTCCCAGCTAGTCGTGTTTGTATGAGGACGGTCACATAGTCCCAGCTAGTTGTGTTTGTAAGGTACGGTCACATAGTCCCAGCTAGTCGTGTTTGTATGAGGACGGTCACATAGTCCCAGCTAGTTGTGTTTGTAGGGTACGGTCACATAGTCCCAGCTAGTCGTGTTTGTATGAGGACGGTCACATAGTCCCAGCTAGTTGTGTATGTAGGGTACGGTCACATAGTCCCAGCTAGTCGTGTTTGTATGAGGACGGTCACATAGTCCCAGCTAGTTGTGTTTGTAGGGTACGGTCACATAGTCCCAGCTAGTCGTGTTTGTATGAGGACGGTCACATAGTCCCGGCTAGTTGTGTATGTAGGGTACGGTCACATAGTCCCCGCTAGTCGTGTTTGTATGAGGACGGTCATATAGTCCCAGCTAGTTGTGTTTGTAGGGTACGGTCACATAGTCCCAGCTAGTCGTGTTTGTATGAGGACGGCCACATAGTCCCAGCTAGTTGTGTATGTAGGGTACGGTCACATAGTCCCAGCTAGTTGTTTTTGTAGGGTACGGTCACATAGTCCCAGCTAGTCGTGTTTGTATGAGGACGGTCACATAGTCCCAGCTAGTTGTGTATGTAGGGTACGGTCACTAGTCCCAGCTAGTCGTGTTTGTATGAGGACGGTCACAATAGTCCCAGCTAGTCGTGTTTGTATGAGGACGGTCACATAGTCCCGGCTAGTCGTGTTTGTATGAGGACGGTCACATAGTCCCAGCTAGTTGTGTTTGTATGAGGACGGTCACATAGTCCCAGCTAGTCGTGTTTGTATGAGGACGGTCACATAGTCCCGGCTAGTTGTGTTTGTATGAGGACGGTCACATAGTCCCAGCTAGTCGTGTTTGTATGAGGACGGTCACATAGTCCCGGCTAGTTGTGTTTGTATGAGGACGGTCACATAGTCCCAGCTAGTTGTGTATGTAGGGTACGGTCACATAGTCCCGGCTAGTTGTGTATGTAGGGTACGGTCACATAGTCCCAGCTAGTTGTGTTTGTAGGGTACGGTCACATAGTCCCAGCTAGTCGTGTTTGTATGAGGACGGTCACATAGTCCCAGCTAGTTGTGTTTGTAGGGTACGGTCACATAGTCCCAGCTAGTCGTGTTTGTATGAGGACGGTTACATAGTCCCAGCTATTTGTGTTTGTAGTGTACGGTCACATAGTCCCAGCTAGTTGTGTTTGTAGGGTACGGTCACATAGTCCCCAGCTAGTCGTGTTTGTATGAAGAACGGTTACATAGTCCAGCTAGTTGTGGTTTGTAGTGTACGGTCACATAGTCCCAGCTAGTTGTGTTTGTAGGGTACGGTCACATAGTCCCAGCTAGTCGTGTTTGTATGAGGACGGTCACATAGTCCCGGCTAGTTGTGTTTGTATGAGGACGGTCACATAGTCCCAGCTAGTCGTGTTTGTATGAGGACGGTCACATAGTCCCGGCTAGTTGTGTATGTAGGGTACGGTCACATAGTCCCGGCTAGTCGTGTTTGTATGAGGACGGTCACATAGTCCCGGCTAGTTGTGTATGTAGGGTACGGTCACATAGTCCCGGCTAGTCGTGTTTGTATGAGGACGGTTACATAGTCCCAGCTAGTTGTGTATGTAGGGTACGGTCACATAGTCCCAGCTAGTCGTGTTTGTATGAGAACGGTTACATAGTCCCGGCTAGTTGTGTTTGTAGGGTACGGTCACATAGTCCCAGCTAGTTGTGTTTGTAGTGTACGGTCACATAGTCTCAGCTAGTTGTGTTTGTAGGGTACGGTCACATAGTCCCAGCTAGTCGTGTTTGTATGAGGACGGTCACATAGTCCCAGCTAGTCGTGTTTGTATGAGGACGGTTACATAGTCCCAGCTATTTGTGTTTGTAGTGTACGGTCACATAGTCCCAGCTAGTTGTGTTTGTAGGGTACGGTCACATAGTCCCAGCTAGTCGTGTTTGTATGAGGACGGTCACATAGTCCCGGCTAGTTGTGTTTGTATGAGGACGGTCACATAGTCCCAGCTAGTCGTGTTTGTATGAGGACGGTCACATAGTCCCGGCTAGTTGTGTATGTAGGGTACGGTCACATAGTCCCAGCTATTCGTGTTTGTATGAGGACGGCCACAAAATTAGGGAAAAATGTGTATATGTGAGAAAGTTCACATATTTCCGGAAATATGTGTTTGTTTGACGAAGTTCACATAGTACCGGCATTCCAGGAGTGACGTGGCCTATATAACACCGGCCGCCTTTATTCCCTACCATATTTCCTCGTGCCCGTTTTACCCCGGGTCGACCTGGCAGCAGAAGTCCATTTTTACAATCCCCCTCGATGTGGCACGAACCCAAGAACACCAGGCCAATAGGCACCGTGCCTCTTGATCAAGTTCAATTTTGGAGGGAAACAACTTATGTTATTCCACTAATTCTATAAACAGACAACACTGAGGTATTGACGAAAATGATTATAATATTTGAAATTTTAAACACTGTTAATAAAGATTTAAGCATAATAAAGAGCATTTTCTTCGGAAACTCCTGGGGGTCATCGCTGGAGCTAACCTGTCGACTTTTAATTAAGAGACTTTATTTTTAAAGCATGTTTGGCCACAAAGAGCTGTCATAAGAACTGGCAACCAATTAACTTTTTAACACATTAAACAAGGCGTTAGGTTTACGTATTATCACATGATGTACAACTGACAGTGACAATTTATGACAGTACACCTGATATGCATTTTATCGGATCCATCTACATTTCAGTTTGATCCTAAAGCAACCATCCCTGGTGACTTGGGCCTAACGCGAGGAAAGAAATGCAGTCACTATTGGTCTGCCAGGTGATTCATCCCTTTGAACACAGCCGTAGTTCAAGCACGTGCCGCTATTTCTAGTGCACCAGACTGATGTTTGCGTGCGGATTAATTGATTCTGTCCTGAAGGATATCGCTAAATCGTACCTCCCATTTGGACAGAAGGGCGATATATCGCCATATTAGGGTCATCGTATTATTTGTTTTGTACTGGTGTATCTTCCGCAGTTTCAGTTCTCAGTGAATGGACATTTACATGTTAATACTTGTATATTTGATTGTGCACCATGTCCAGTCCAAACTTACTTTTTTTTTTTGGCTCTGAACCAGTTAACTTTCCCTATTACTAGTGTCCCTCACCATCAGGCGAACTTACTTCAACTTCTGAGAAATGCGTAATTTACCTCGGCAAGTCAAGAACGATAAGTCAACATTTTAGTCCAGCTAACCGGTGTAGAGGTTGAACCAGCTGCGTACCGGTATCTGCGTGTTTATCACTGTCATGAGCCCAAGGTGGCTCATTAAAGTATAGTAACAGTGCGTGTCCAAATACAATCTGTTGTTTGTCTTTCTGAACTATAAATAGTACAGGAGGCTAGCTCGACTGAATGAATAAGAACGCTCGCTCTTTAACGTCCGGTGTGCTGATGTGATGTAGCAGATTCAACCCTATGCACCGGTCAGTTGGACTAAAATGTTGGCTTCCTTGTTTTGACTTGGGGACATAAATTATAAGTACCTCTGAAGTCGGGGTGGGTTCGCCTGATGGCGATGAACATTAGTATTAAGGAAAGCTAATGCAAGCGCATCAATGAGCCCAGGGCTCTTGAAGTAGTACTACGTGTATGGACCAGGCTTGAGTTCAAAGCGAGCAACAAACAAAAATAGCCATGATTTATTTTCTTGTATTTACTGAACAGATGTATTCACGAAGCCATTATCATGGTTGTGTAGTTATCTCAGCCTACATATATAAACACGGTAGATAAGTTCTGGACGTCAATTGTTCACTGTTAAACAACGGATGATTGCCCTTTGATTTATATCTCTTGAGTCTGTCACATATGAGCGAGTTCACCTGTTGGTAAAGAGCACTGGTAATAAGGAAAGCTAATCCACGCAGGCCGGCTTCGTGGCTTAGAGGTTATGACTTTTCTCCGTAATATCGTATACTCTCGTGGGTAACGTGATGACGGTGAGAATCAGCATTGGTTCGAATTGCATCGGTAACTTACAGGGTTTGTGAGCCTACCGCTCAGAAAGCAATGGCAAATTACTGAGCGTAATCTTGCCAAGAAATCAACATACAGCTGAAAGATGCTGGTGTTGACAGCAATGTCCTGTAAAGGATATGCAAAAAAAAAAAATCCACGCAGAAAATGAAGAGTCTCTTATGCAATAAGTCACAATCATTACATGCACGAAAGAGAGGAATGAAATGCTATATAGAGCCTGTTTTGCTGTTAGGCAGTGAGTCCTGGAATGTACATGAACAAATTAGGAAGAACTTAGAAGCAACAGAGATGGGGTTCCTGAGACTAATATTGTGAATTCCCTGGACTGGCTGAGTAACTAACGATGATTGCCTGAAAGTGTCTAATGACACTAGAAAAGTATCTACAACAATAAGAAATAGACAAACATCTTTCTTCGGTCATGTCATGAGAAGAGAGGCATTGTAGAACATCGTGACGACTGGAAAGATCAGGGGGAAGAGAGGCAGGGGCCGACCAACAAAAATTATGTTGGATGGATTGATACAGTGGCATGGGGGAATTATTAGAATTAGACCAGAACACCAAAGACTGAGATCTGTGGAGAGCCACGAACGCCCACGCCAGCTGGCAGGGCACTTGATAATGATGAATCTACAATACAAATCATTCCCGTGCACTAACTGTAGCAGCACATGTATCGACTACCCTTGATTTCAAAACGAGCAAACGAAAGAAAATATGGAACAGCTACACCATGATTCTCTGTATCACACAGACAGTATAATAATAATAATAATAATAATAATAATAATAATAATAATAAGTCTTTATTTTCAAAGGGTTAAGAATTGGGCACGCAGGCCCGTCTGACATTCTGCCCTTCTTCTCTATTTCCTCTCATACATTCTTCATTCAACATCACTTATGAAGCAACTTTTGACAACAAAAGAACATTAAAAACGCATGAAAAATAATCAATAACAAATGACTCACTGAGGCAGTGTTTAACATGGGCATTATAAATACCTAAGGAGGGTGTAACGTGCCATACATAAGGGAATGTTTTTTGGCTAGTTGTCGTTTGAGATAAGTTACCATTATTGTCTTTTTGTGTTATTTGTTATGGGGGCAATATAGTCCTGTACTAAGGTAGTGTTCAAACAGGTTGCGAATGTATGAATCATGATTGGTGGTGTCTTTGATTTCTTGTGGAAGATTGTTCCACAACTGAGCGGCAGAGTATGCTAAGCTTGTTTTATATAAGTCCTATCCTAGGTTTTAGGGACATGAAGTATATTTAGTCGTTCGCTATGTCTAGCGTTATATTTAAACAATGGCCAAAGGTAGCTTGGAGCATTTTGAAATAGGATTTTGTGAATTAGTTTGGTCTATTAAAAAGCAGGCGCTTGTGGAGTGGCAGTAACCGGAGACGTTTATATAGGTTAGAATTGTCGGTAAGCTTTTCACCATTAATTAAACGCACTGCCCTGTTCTGGAGTGAATATAGGCGTTTTGTTATTGATTTGGAGCATCCATCCAGACTGTGGAGCAGTAATCATATGTGTGTTGTATATGAGAAGTATAGAATATCTTTCTTGTGTTTTCGTCAAGGAAATTTTAATTTTGGCAAGTTGGTATACTTTTTGGCTATTTGTTTAACTAGAGCATGAACATGTGAGTTAAAAGTTAGATTTTGATCTATGATAACACCCAGTGTCTTGTGCTCGGTGACACTTTCTACAGGCGTGCTGCCAATAGTGGCAGCTGAAGAGTTTCTGCGAGTTTAGAGTGTGAATCCTTTGCCTGGTTCCTATTAACATAGACTTTGTTTTAGTAATGTTAATTTGCATGCGGTTTGCATTGACTCCAGTTAACTACACTATTTATTTCCTGTTGCAAGGATAATTCTAGCACATTACGATCAACAGCGTTCGTATATACTGTGCAGTCATCAGCAAATAGATCGCAGGACGACGACAGATTTAATGGAAGATCATTTATATAAATGGCAAATAATAGAGGGCCAGAATAGACCCCTGAGGTACTCCAATATTAATGGTAATGGCTTGAGATAAAACTTTATTGTGTGATACTACTTGCTTTCTGTCTAATAAGAATGATTTTATTAATGTCACTATATTAAAACTTACTTTCATTGTTTCTAGTTTTTTAATTAGAATAGTATGATCTATCATATCGAATGCTTTCCTAAAGTCTATAAACACCGCTCCACATAGAGTATTGTTGTTAATATTTTGATGCAGCGTTCTATCATGTTTGTTAGTGCCGTATGGCAAGAATATTTTGGCCGAAATCCTGACTGACTGTCAACTATCAGTTTATGGCGAACTAAGTGATCTAGTGTTGTTTTGTGGATGTGAGACGACCATCAGACAGGCAAACAGACAGACCGACAGATAGACATGGCTGCAGACAGGCAGGCAAGCAAGCAGATGGACCGAGAGACAGCAAATAGACCGGCAGGAAAGACTGACCAGTACCTATATATATATATATATATATATATATATATATATATATATATATATATATATATATATATATATATATATATATATATATATATATATATATATAATATATGCAAGGACAAAGGAGGATGAAAAATAAGAAGAAGACAAAGAAATAAAGAAGACGGTATAAATATCTTCTGCATCGTCGTCCACGAAAAATGACTTCCAGTACTGTTTTTTCTATACACTGCTCTTCACTCACAGGTATAATGTCCTTCACTCACATATATGCCGTCGTTCACTCACATGAACACTGTCCTTCACTCACATATATACTGTCCTTCACTCACACAAACTGTCCTTCACTCACATAAACAGTCCTTCACTCACATAAACTGTCCTTCACTCACATAAACAGTCCTTCACTCACACAAACAGTCCTTCACTCACATAAACATTGTCCTTCACTCACATAAACAGTCCTTCACTCACATAAACATTGTCCTTCACATTACATAAACAGTCCTTCACTCACATAAACAGTCCTTCACTTACATAAACACTGTCCTTCACATTACATAAACAGTCCTTCACTCACATAAACAGTCCTTCACTTACATAAGCACTGTCCTTCACTCACATAAACAGTCCTTCACTCACATGAACACTGTCCTTCACTCACATAAACAGTCCTTCACTCACATAAACATTGTCCTTCACATTACATAAACAGTCCTTCACTCACATAAACAGTCCTTCACTTACATAAACACTGTCCTTCACGTTACATAAACAGTCCTTCACTCACATAAGCAGTCCTTCACTTACATAAACACTGTCCTTCACTCACATAAACAGTCCTTCACTCACATGAACACTGTCCTTCACTCACATAAACAGTCCTTCACTCACATAAACAGTCCTTCACTCACATGAACACTGTCCTTCACTCACATAAACAGTCCTTCACTCACATAAACAGTCCTTCACTCACATAAACAATCCTTCACTCACATGAACACTGTACTTCACTCACATAAACAGTCCTTCACTCACATAAACAATCCTTCACTCACATAAACAGTCCTTCACTCACATAAACAGCCTTCACTCACATAAACAGTCCTTCACTCACATAAACAGTCCTTCACTCACATATATACTGTCGTTCACTCACATGAACACTGTCCTTCACTCACATAAAAACAAAATACATATTAACAATTTAATAAAAGAAATTATATTGGAACATTTTACTTTTATGGAACGTATTTCATTTACAAACAAAGACACACAACTGAAATGAAGATGATTTAATAAAACGGCCACACAATGTAGGTAACGAAGGTGGTTAATGCCGTGTTGTCACAATAGCCAACAGTTGATGCTTGCTGTCTAATCAACCAGGGTGACAAGGTCAGCAAAAGCCCTGTGGAAAGAAATAGAGTTATCAGAGCAAGTCACCTGTCATACAAACAGAGTGGACTCAATGCGATTTGAAACAGCAGCAATGTCTAGGATCCGAGTGTCAGCCTGACATATGAAGGGCGTGTGTCGAATCCTTCCTAAGGTTCCGGTTTTAAATCAATAATAGTTTATTCTGCGTGTCAACAGTATCATGGATCGGAAACTGAAATTCTTGGCCAGTGTTAAACGTCACAGAGAGTTAGAAAGGTACGTGATAGAAGGCATGGTTCATTGGAAGAAAGAAGCGGGTTTCGACCAGCAGGAAGACGCATACATGACATTGCAGAAACCGTAGCCATGATAATGCATGAGGCCAGAGATCTGGCTGAGAATGGAGAATGTTCTCTCTCAGCCCACCCAGTATTCTCCAACTCTGTCTACCTATGTTTAGAACTCCATCGCACTTCACGGTTGTCGAAGATCTTTTCATCTCACAACATGACCCAAACATGAAAACTGTCTCGACCATATGTGGTTAAACAAAAGCCTTTATCAACTGCCCTCGTACATTGCTTAGAAATTATTCTCTTTGCCGTGCAAATCTCCTTAGAAATTCAAGGGTTTCAGAGCATTCCATGAAGAAAAGAACATCCCTAATCCACCAGTCCACAACACTGTGGCCCAATTACATAATAATACTTCATAAGTAAACAATTCTTCAGTGTCATTTGTGCCATTATAAAAGTGTCGGAAATAGAGAAGGTCAGTTACTCTCTCAATCAAACATCAATCGAACCATCCATCAAACCATTCTACCAACCATCCAACCAAAAGCCAAATGAACAATTCAACCAACCATCCAATGATCTAACCAATACATACAACCATCCAATTAAACATCGAATCGTGGATCATGCGCAACCAGTACACACTCATACAACCAACTATAAAAACAGAGAGCCAACTAAAGATTTAACCAAACAAACAACCAAGCAATGAACCAATCAATTAAAAATCCAACTAAATAAACAACTCGCGACCCAAATAGCCAAGCATTCATTCAACCACCAACCAATCGCTAACCCACCTAATCAATTAAATAGCCAACCAAGTGACAAACACAGAATATCAAGACCTGCTATTGGTCAAAATTGTGACCCAATTATACATATACTTACAAACCCAACTCTTGTCTCTCAATGAAATTGTCGCCGTCAGTATCTACACGCTTGAACACGGCATCCAGGTCTCCCTTGGTCACTTGACCATCAGCGTTCTGGTCAAGGAGTTGGAACATCCCTTTCTCGAGTCCTGGGTATTATATGGACAATATTTTTGCTTGAAAGAGTCCAGGAACAGTAATATTTGAGTAATATATTACATGAAGAAAACAAATGAATAATACATTAGCTGAATTAATTACGAGGGCTATTGCAAAATCAGTCTCCGATTGGCTAGTAAAAATAAACCAGTTGCCATAGCGACACCGTCCATTGCTTGCATCATGTAGTAATCTTGTAGCTCACTACACATCAATTTACATACATAGTCACAGGTCGAAATGTTATTGACGTCCTCCTCGTCGATTTCTCAACATCTCACAAACTATTGATTTAACATGAATAAAGAAAAAAGCTTGCGTATACCGTATCCGACTAACAATATGCTATTGCCCCAAATATCGGCGTTAGCAAGTTAGCGGTTCCAGCAGAGTTCGTGGTGAATTTGAAATTACCGTTGGCATAAAAGATGCTCCACTTTCTAAAGATACCTAAAACTATGTCTGTGTCTCCAGCTGTGTTATTGCTTTACTTACTGCCATGACTTTCATAGTCAGGCTACTTGTAGTCACAGCAAAAGCACAAGAATCCTCCTTCACAGAGTGCTTCAGCTTAAGTATTATTCATTTTTTCACTCCATATGATGTACGGTCTTCTACAAGAAACAAATGAAGATCGTAAACTGATTAGAGACATTCTTTGGGCATGTTATGAGAAGACATGAATTGGAGAACTTGGTGACAACTGGCAAGATCGAAGGGAAGAGACCAAAGGGAAGACCAAGAAGTAAACCTGGATGGCTTGGCCACATGGCATGGTCGAGACAGGAAAACGGAGCTGATCTACGACTCTTGTGATCGATTGAGATGGCAAAACATGACCGCCCACGCTTATCGGCATGGCACATGATAGATGGATGGATATGATGTACGTATTGCTGACGAGATGCAGCGAAATATATCCGGCAATAAATAAGGTGTTTCTGGTTTCTTTGTTTAGATTCACTAAGGAAATATATTAACGAGATACAATTACAGGCTGTTAGATTTCACTCTGGTCTACCCTTCGTGTTGGTTAATGTTTATGTCTGTAACGCTAGTGTGGATTCCCAGAGGTGGCAGTGTCTGAGTAACATATTATGTCATAAGAGGATTGTCATTTTCTTTGGCGATTTCACCGCTAAAGGCAAATCATGGGGTAATATTACTTCCAACATACAGGGGGAGAAGCTCGTGACCGCACTTTAAACCAGTGACCTTGTTTGTATCAACAGTGGCTGTGTCACCAGGACAGCAAGTCGTCCAGATGATGAGGACAGTGTTATTGGCCTGGCATTGGTTTCTCCTTAACTCACTACAGTGTGTAGATGGGGTGTCCTAGGGCACCATGGCAACGACCATTATCCTTGCAGCATATTGGTGGAGAGCGGCAGAACCAGGCAGCACAAGTCAACAGTCAAGACCTTCAAGTATGACAGTTCAGGGCAAGATGTGGTGAGTAAAATAAGACGGACAAGAGCAGGAATCATCAAGGCAGGAAAAAAATAGCTGGGAGCAGCCATCTCGGTGGAATTGTGAGGTGGTAAAGGCCTGCATGGATAAGCGTGGTGCTGTATGGAAATGGCAAAACGCCAAGAAGAGCAGAGTTGCCCATCCTAGTGTTATCCTGCACATGGAAAGAGAAATGGACACAAATGTTAGCTATTTCAAATAAAAAAAAAAAAAAAAAAAAAACTGGTTAAGTGGTTAAAAGTGAAAAATGCGCAGAGTTGTGTCAAAGAATAAGCACAGACAAGTCACTTAAATAGTTCTGGCGACTACATAAAAGTATGAATGGGGTAGTCAAGAATAAGCGTGTTCCTGACTTCCAAAAAGTTATCTGGCTGAGGTGTGACGAGATTAAGGGCAAAGCCCTTTTGGAACGCTATCTAGAGCAGAGCAAGGCAATCAGATGTGAGAGGCCGACAGTTTGCCAAGACGGTTAACTCAGACAGGTGTACGGTCCAGAACATTGCAGTTGAAGATACAGTGACAGTGAAAGAGATCAGGGCTGTGCATCGACGAAAACACACACACACACACAAATACAGCCCACCAGGGCAAAGTGGTATAAGGTATGACGACATCAGTATATGTACCGACAACGAGCTAGAGGAACTAGCAGATGTGTACAACAACAGAATAGGGAGTGCTAGCATCAAGGAAAAGTTCTTACACAGTTATCTGATTCCTTCGCCGAAGCCTGGCAAAGACCACACAAAAATTCAGGGATATCAGTTAATAACCATGCAAAATACAATTAGTAAGCCGCTGGAGAAGTTAATTGCCAGGAAAATCTCAAATCAGCTAGAGAGGCAAGGTTGTTTCCCATCTAACATTGGAGGTTACCGTCCAAACAGAGAAACCTGGACCAACGCAGCAGTTTATGCCCATAATGTCTACGAAGGTTTCCACTCAGGCATTGAAACATGTGCTGCGGCGATTAATCTTGAGGATTGGTTCAACAGAGTATCATTTGATTTCTTAATGTTTCAGCTTCTTGAACTCACGATAAGTCCATTCCTCCTTAGTTGGATCGCTGCAGCCCTCTCCCAACGGAAAGTAGTTTTTAGATGTGTCAGCTAGACTTCTGAAACAACAACAGTATATCCGGGCCTGCCACAGGGATCACTATTATCTCCGGTGCTGTTCAACGCCTACACTGTGAGAATTACAGGTGTAGCAGATCAGAGGACCGGGCAGGATACTGCCATATGCTGACGATGTGTTAGTGTATCGTCAGGGTAAGGATAGAGATCGGGTTGCTGTGGAACTACAAACAGAACTAAACAGCATAAGCAGTTGGTGTGTGGAATCTGGGGCAATGGTAAATCCAACGAAAGCAGCAGTGACATGGTTCTCTTTGAATAACCATATTGTCAACACTCCAACACCAACTGTAAATCTATGTTCAGAGACGGTGGAAAGAACGCAGGCAATGAACTACTACGTTGTGATCAAAGCCTTGCTTATCATGAGCACATAGACCCGGTGATAACAAAGGCCAAGCGAGATTTGGCTGCGATGCGGGTTATGGCGGCGGCAAACTGTGAGCATCGCCATCTATGTCTCCTTTACGAGGGTTTGGTCCTTTCTATTTTGGAGTATGCGATGGCGATCCTGACTATCAGCCGTAAGGAGATGGAAAGGATGGAATGGATACATAACGAAGCTGTGTGTATTATTCTTGGGTGTACAAGAGATACAGTATGCAGAGCGATGTGCTACCTTCTTGATTTTTCAACCATTGGGGACAGAATACAAATTTGCAGAGGGCGTGCCTACCTCAGAGTCAGCGCAAACACACAGCATCCACTGCACAGTGAAATTACAAATGTAAAAGGCAGCATGTTAAAAAGATGAAAGTCGTGGATGGGTCAAGTCGAAGACATTCTTCAACAGGTGTGTTCACTTGAGGACTTGGAACCTGGCGAGGAGTGGGTACAAGTGCCAACATATTTCTGTACGTCCTTTTCAGTTTGCATGCAACTAGTCAGAAAATGCAGACAAGAACATCCGGCTGCTGTTGAGGCGGAAGTACTGGCTTTGATTTTCGTGAAAGCTATGGAGGATGATGCTGTCATTTACACAGATGGGTTGGTCGGTCGACGAGTGAGAAGTTCAGGGACTTTTACGGTTCATGCCGGAGGAGGAATTGTGAAGGAAGATTCTGGTGCTTTTGCTGTGACCACAAGTAGCCTGACTATGGAAATCATGGCTGTAAGTAAAGCAATAACATGGATCGAGACACAGAAATTAACCGGGGCATGTTTCCTTAGTGACTCAATGAGCGTGCTCAAGAAGATAGATGTAGGGTGGATCAGAAGAGAGTGGTTGTTGTCTCTGGATCGGTCGTGGATGGCAAAGATTAGTTTCATTTTCGTGCCAGGGCATGCAGGTGTACGAGGAAATGAACGGGCTGACAAGCTTGCAGGTAAGGCTACTGTGGAATGCGGACGAGCCACCGATCAGGCTGACATAATGAATGCTCTACAAGAAGTAAGTCGTTCGTGAGAACCAAGTGATGACTGTGATTCTACAACCACGAGGCAGGATGCGAGAACAGAAAATTACAAGAAGTGTGGCAAAACAAGAACACTATGCGGGAAGCCAAAGAAGATTAATATACCAACACAGAGCTGGTGTCGTCTGTCGCCATACGTTGCGGTATTTACTGAGAAGCGGATCCGAAGCACTTATGGACGATTGTTTCCATGTGCAATGAGGATGATCTGTCGACTAACTAAGGGAATATATTGTTTTGTGTAATATTTGAGGCCGAGTTTGAATAGCCTCATTATTGTGAGGCTATAGTAGGTTTTTGTTGCTCAGACTGTCACAACCATCATCACCACCCGCCCACTCACGAGTATGGACGGGCATGGTTCGCCATCTTACAAAATCACTATAACAAGTCAAAGAACGAGGCCAGGAAAATATCAAGCCAACTAGAGAGGCAAGGTGTTTTCCCACCTACCCTGGGTGGGTACCGTCCAAAAAGAGAAACCTGGACCAATGCAGCAGTCTTTGCCCATGATGTCTATGAAGGTTTCCACTCAGGCACTGAAACCGTTGCTGCAGCGATTGATCTTGAGGACGCATACAACAGAGTACCACTGGATCTTTTAATGTTTCAGCTTCTTGAACTAAACGTAAGTCCATTCCTCCTTAGTTGGATCGCTGCAGCCCTCTACCAACGGAAAGTAGTTTTTAGATGTGGCAGTTGGACTTCGGAACCAACAACAATATATCCTGGCCTATCACAGGGATCACCATTATCTCCGGTACTGTTCAACGCCTACACAGTGAGAATCACCAGTGAGCAGATCACTGGACCTGGCAGGACATTGTCGTATGCCGATGATGTTTTAGTGTATCGTCAGGGTAAGGATAGAGAGGAGGTTGCTGTGGAACTACAAACCGAACTCAATCGCATAAGTACTTGGTGTGATGAAGCTGGGGCAATGGTCAACCCACCAAAGGCAACAGTGACTTGGTTCTCGTTGAATAATCATATTGTCAACAATCCAACACCAACTGTAATGCTGTGTTCAGAGACGGTGGAAAGAACGCAGGCAATAAATTACCTGGGGATACGGTTTGATCGAAGCCTTGCTTATAATGAGCACATAGACCAGGTGATAACAAAGGCCAAGCGGGGCTTGGCAGCGATGCGGGTGATGGCGGCAGCAAACTGTGAGCAGCGCCATCTATGTCTTCTGTACGAGGGGCTGGTCATGTCTGTTTTGGAGTATGCAATGGCAATCCTGACTCTCAGCCATAAGCAGATAGAAAGGATGGAAAGGATACAGAATGAAGCTATGCGCATTATTCTTGGATGTACAAGAGATACAGCATGCAGGGCGATGCGCTACCTTCTTGATTTTCCAACCATTGAAGAGAGAATACAAGTTTGCAGGGCACGCGCCTACCTCAGAATTAACGCAAACACACAACATCCACTGCATAGTGAAATTAGGAAGGTGAAGGGCAGCAGGTTAAAAAGAGGACGGTCGTGGATGGGTCAAGCCGAAGACATTCTTCAACAGGTGTGTTCACTTGAGGACTTAGAACCTGGCGAGGAGTGGGTGCAAGTGCCAACAGACTTCTGCACATCCTTTTCAGTTTGCATCCAACTAGATAGAAAATGCAGACAAGAAAATCCGGCTGCTGTGGAGGCTGAAGTACAAGCGTTGATTTTCGAGAATTCGCTAGACGGTGACGCGGTCAGCTACACAGATGGGTCGGTCGTCGGACATGTGAGAAGCTCATGGGCCTTTACAGCTCGGGCCGGAGGGAGAATTGTGAAGGAGGACTCTGGTGCTTTCACTGAAACCACAAGTAACCTGACCATGGAAGTCATGGCAGTAAGTAAAGCAATAACATGGCTCGAGACACAGACATTCACTAGGGCTTGTTTCCTTAGCGACTCAATGAATATGATCAAGAGGATAGAGGAGGGGTCGATCCGAAGAGAATGGTTGCTGCCTCTGAAGCGTTCTCGGCTGGCAAAGATTAGTTTCATCTTCGTGCCAGGTCATGCGGGAGTACAAGGAAATGAGCGGGCTGACAAGCTCGCAGGTGAGGCTACTGTGGAGGGCGGACGCGCCATGGACCAGGCTGACATTCTGAATGCTCTACGAGAAGTGAGACTTTTGCGAGAACCAAGTGATGACTGTGAATCTACAACAATGGCCAGACTGCGGGAGCAGCAAATTAAAAGAGGGGTGGCCAAACAAGAACACTACGCAGGAAGCCAAAGAAGATTGATAAACCAACACAGAACTGGCGTCGTTAGCCGCTACACGCTGCGGGATTTGCTGAGGAGGGGATCCGAGCACTTATGGACTGAATGGTTCGATGTGCAACGAGGATGATCTGTCGACTAACTAACTAACTAACTAACTAGAACGAGGAACTGTTGACATGATTTTCGCTGCAAGGTAGCTGCAAGAGAAATGTCAGGAACAGAACACTGAAATGTTGTCCACTTTCATTGACCTTACCAAGGCTTTTGATACAGTCAGCAGAGAAGGACTGTGGACGATTAAGGCAGAATATGGCTGTCCACGAAGGTTTGTCCAAATAGTGCGGCTATTTCATGATGGTATGCAGGCAAGAGTACAGGAAAATGGTGAACTGTCTGAGCCCTTTCCTGTCACCAATGGAGTAAAGCAAGGATGTGTCCCGGCACCAAAACTGTTCAGCCTCGTGTTTTTTGCTATGTTGACGAAAGCCTTCGAGAACAACGACATTGGAATAGACATCAACTACCGCATGGATGGAAAGTTATTCAATCTCAGAAGGCTGAAAACTAAAATCAAAATTAACAGCGAAACCGTCAGAGAGCTCCTGTTTGCTGATGATTGCGCTCTATACGCCAACTCAGAGGCGGACATGCAACATAATGTTTCAGATTTCTCACATGCCTGTGTCAACTTTGGGCTCAATATCAACTTGGAGAAGATTGTAGTTATGTACCAAACAGCTCCAGGGAATAATCACACTGTGCCGAATATCAAAGTGAATGGTCATCGTCTAAGTGTTGTGGACAAATTCACCTATCTTGGCAGCACTATGTCACAAGCTACCACAATTGATGATGAAGTGAATGCAAGAATCTCCAAGGCCAGCGCGGTCTTTGGCAGACTGTACAAGAATGTAAGAAACATAAATGGAATAAGCCTGCAAACAAAGCTGAAAGTCTACAAAGCAGTTGTATTATCCACACTGCTATTTGCTTGTGAAACTTGGACTGTTTATCAGCGACACGCTAGGAAATTAAACCACTTCCACACAGTCTGCCTTAGGAAGCTACTGAAGATTAAATGGCAAGACAAAATCCCAGACACTGAAGTCCTAGAAAGAGCGCCCATGTCCAGTATCCACACTCTACTGATGAAGAATCAGATTCGCTGGGCTAGCCACTTGACTCGCATGCCAGAACGAATATTTTACGGCGAGTTGCGACATGGTAAACGCTCCCAAGGCGGCCAGAGGAAACGCTTTAAAGACACTATGAAAATCTCACTGTATGCTTTTGGAATTCATTATGACACCTGGGAGACTGCAGCCAGAGACATTTCGAGCCAAAATAGGCCTTATCTGCCATCTTAGAACTCACGGCTCGATACTTTCTTCCCCACTGGATGAAGTGAATGGTCATCATCATTCTTGAAGGACAAACAACAACAACAACAACAAAACATAAGAAGTCAGTCGCATGTCCGTTACAAACGTTGCAATCAAACTTATCATTTATTTGTCTGTTGGTGATTTACTTAGCACTTATTATTTTCAGTAGTTTGCCATTGCTTTATGAACGATCACGTAGCACAGAAAAAGCTCACATCGATCTGCTTCAAAATCGCCCGCAGTTAACTGTGAATCCTCAGGATGGTATGTCGTGGAGCCCTGAAACGCCATCACTGCCCCTAAGCCAAGGCGCTGGTATAGTCACTAAACAGCAAGTAAATAAATTGCGACCTTTCGTACACCTGCATTATTTTTAATTCCCTCATTATCATAATTGTTGTCACAGCTTCCTTGGGGTGAAGGGAACAGGCTATCACACTTATCTATAATTATCTACACACACACACACACACACACACACACATATATATATATATATATATATATATATATATATATATATATATATATATATATATATATATATATATATATATATATATATATATATATATATATCGGGATATCTTCAGATCTGAGACCAGGACAATTTCCGTCTACCCAACCCCACCAGTCTCTGGATACCTATCTCTCTCACAACCGACCAAGGGACGTTACCCTTTCAAACATTGTCCTGAACACATGATGCAACTCTGGTATCTACAAACTCAACAAAAATATTTATTGTACAAAAGAGTGAAGATAATATGGTTGTAGTTCAGATCTGCCTGGTGTGAGCTAATCGCTACAAGACAGAGCTATGGGAGGCTGCCTCAGGAAGGATGTCATCATAGTACACAGGCTTGAGCACCACATAACATGGGACGTCACTCAGCTTCTAGCTGCAGGTCCTCAGTCTTCGGCCAGATATCACCACCTCCGAGTTGACAGCAAGTCAGTGTAATGACACCAGGATACCAGAGTATGTGTCTGAATGATACTCCGAGTTCCCATCCACCTCCGACCAGATAGATGCCTCTATCATAATGTTATTTGGGCTAATGCACCAAGTTCTATCAGCCACCCAAGGTATGCTAAAGTTCATGTCTTCCCCAACAGTGGCACCAACCAAACTATCTATTTCCACAGTAGTACATCTTCTAAGTTAACGTTCACAGAAGCACAATGTCAATGGCTAGATTCCCAACAGAACACTGTCTATGGCTAGATTCCCAATCAAGAACATAATTCGAGTGGACTAAGTGTTGCCTGATATCACACAAAGTTGAGTAGTAGTCGGGTAGGTAATCAGTGGCACAGCTGGACGATCACATGAATACCATACTTGCTCAGACGCCTTCGTCATAACATGATGGATAACTCATCCTGGAACTACTCTGAGGGCATAGACGACTGACCGGGTAATGGGCAGTATGATCACCTCACGTTGGCTGGTCTGTCCAGACTGCTGATGCTGGCACAGGACTATGGTTTAAGCGACTGTCCATCACTTCTCTCAAGAAGGTAGAATCTGGCAAAGTGACAAAGACAACGCCCTGTGAGAGTCGCACGACCATGACCTACCATATGGGGATATACCGTCTCCCGGTACTCAGACAGGGAATAAAGGGGGTTGTGGTTCAATTACAGGCCATGCCTCACGGCCAGAGGAAGAATAGGGTCTGGGGTCTAACAAGCAGCCGAATGGACCGTCTGTTTCCCTGGACTGGGGATAGAGTGAACCCACGGTAATTAGTCATGAATGTCTGCGCCCCAGTTCCCCAAGGGGAAGCGTTCCAATGATATACAGGGCTAGATGGTCTACAGTACCCATAGGCAAGATAGCCCTGAAGGAGGGCCGTTGGCAAGCCACCCCCCCCCCTCCCGGCCCTACCCAGGTAGTCCTGCTCTCTCCAGTTCATCAGCCATGTAACCATCAGAACATGTCTGTCGCATCATTCCTCTTTCTTTCCCCTCCTTTTTGTTCTCCTCGCAGGAACCCACTATAGATTAGGATGGTAGTCCGTTAAGGAGACTTAGACCATAAAGTGTATGAGGAAAGCAAAGAAAAACCAGTAGTCGGCGCGCCAAAAGATGCGAACTTCGACACACGCGGGATCTTTCAAATGACCTCCCATTCGATAGAGGACATTCCCACGAGATTCGTCTTGTCTGACCGATTCGCCCGATATCTCATACGATACCCTTTAGTTACGCCCTCACCGACTTCCGGTTGTGTAGACTACGCCGGAGTTAAAAGGCGGCCTAGGAGTGCACTCACATTGCTAACACTCAGGCCAATCCTAATTTTCCCCGAACCATTTGTGGCGGGCGAGACTAGGCGTTCAATACCTGTACCTTCACGATAGTACAGGCTGGTCGAAACAGGCCATAAATCGGGTTATGTCAACAAGCCTGCTTGATGGGGAAAATTACAGGCGCACCTTTGACCTCCGGGCGAACGTCGCTTTATGCAATATACAACCTCGGGTGATCGCAGTTCCGACACCCACCGATTTAAGAATGGTGGCACTCTTACCTTTCATTCGGTCATGCAGTTCGAAGTTTGGGACCTCATCCAACCTAGGGACTTAATGTCGACGGTCTTTAAACTGTACTTTGGCACTGGGCACTATTTCATTTTAAACTGCAGCCACACAGAACCTCTCGCCAGCTGGGCCAGAAAAACAATCAGTTCCCCGGTTCCTAGCCTGGTCACTGCGACTGCGTGGCCGGAACTAGAGTCCCTGTACAAACATCTCTCAAACCTTCCAGAAAACAAGGGCATAGTTTTCCCCTTCCTTAGGGGTAAATGATTACTAGGATTATTCCCCTTTGACTGAAAACGTCGCTGTAGATGGGTGTGAATCTGGAAAATCGAAGATCTCCTGGTCGAATCCTCCAGGCATTTTGTGACAATTGTCCTCATCGTCTTCATCCTCATCATCATACTCAGCATCTTCATCACTGTCTTAATTATCATCAGCATCGTCATCATTATTATTATGGTTATCCTCCTCATCATTCTCATTATTCTCATCATCATCATCATTCTTATAATCTTAATCATTCACATCATCCTCATCATTGTCATCATTTACATCGTCCTCATCATCCGGATTTTTCTCATAATCCTGATCATAAGTCCCCATCCTCATCATTTTCATTATCTTCATCATCGTCTTCATCTTAAGAATTCTTATCATTCTCACTATCCTCATCATTATCATTATCCTGATCATTGCCATAATCATCAGTATCCTCATAAATCTCACCAGCGTCCTCATTATCGTCCTCATCGACATCATCTACATCATCCACATCATCGTCATCATGATCATCATCCAAATCACCCTCATTATTCGCAGTCATCGTTTTCTTCCTCAGAAGTCTCATCATCCTCAGAATTCTCATCATCCTCATCATCGTCCTCACCGTCATCGTAGCCATCATGAGGTATTTAGGTCTGAGGTCTTGTGATGACCTCGGTTGATTATGCCCATTCCCTGTTCCCTCTCCTCGTGTCTCCCACCGTATGCGCAATGCCGGGGACAGAGGGTACAAGCGCCCTCCACCCACACTGTAACTCTCGACGTGTATGTTCCGCCACGGATGTCCTTTTCCTTCCTCCTCGGATCTTTAGTCGGCGTTTGAGGCTAGGGTTTAGTCAACAGTTCCCCGACATACGGAGTCAAGTTTTCGACATCCGCCGCTGACGATTTGGGAAAAGATACCTAACGATGACTATGAGAGTATGAGAGTCGGTCGTTCAGAAAGCAATGGTCAACTATTGAAGGTCAAGATTGCCTAATAAATCACAAACAGCTAATTAATGTTGGGGTTGATTGCTACATTTTGAAAAAGGACACACAATATATTTATGTTTATAGCAGATCTCCACATGACAAGCGATCAAGCCAATATAGTCTTGGTTTTTTTTTTCTGCGCTCGCTCACTTTGACCTCAAGCGTAATCCCTCCACGCTACTTCTAATATCACTTGACTGAATTTACGTATGGATTAGCTTTCTCTAACTGTTACCAGTGTCCCTCGCCATCAGGTGAGCCTATTCCGATTTCAGAGGTACGTATAATAGACGTCCCCAAGACAAGGACAGGAAGTCAATATTTTAGACCAGCTGAATCCCCTGCCTCACATCAGCTCACCGGATGTTTCACAGCATTCGGCCATGCTGACCTCCTAAGTTTTCGTTGTATAATCTTTGCAATATTGTGTATTCATCGTTCCATCGTTCAGTTTCTTCACTTAGTCACTGGAGATCAGAGTGGCAGAATGGATATGAACACTCGCTCTTAATCTTCCGGTGTGCTGATACCGAGGTAGTGGCTTCAGCATCTATACCAGATGACTGGATGAGTTGGACTTAATCTTGACTTTTCGCCCTTGACACGGGGTTCTAATTTACAAGTGCTTCAGAAGTCGTAGTCGTTTTGCCTGATGGCGAGGGACACTGGTAATAGGAAAAGCTATAAAGATCTTGTTTATAAACATTTATAGCACAGAGGAAATATAGACTAGGACCATATGTAATGGTCAACAAACGGTCTTTGGTGTATGGGGTCAGTAGAAGGTCGCACAGTTTCAACTTCCAAGACATATTCCCCACCCATTTCTTGAGGCTGGGTCCAGTTGACCCCACATGGTCAAGGCAAGATTTTCTGGCTACAGAAGTTAACCCATGGCCACATCGCTACCAGGCTGGGCGCTAACAACTAGTCTAGTCTGGTACTTACCCGTGAAGGCTGGATCTGCCTTCTCAACTTTGTCTTTAAACTCTAGTTGGCAAATGAAGCCGTCCTTGTTCTCGTCGTAACCCTGTAGAGATACACGCGTCAATTATATTAGGTAACCGCCGGAGAGATCAGTGTATGCACACATCATACTTTCCTAGTTAACTCACTGAATTGTCAGTACAAAACAGCTCGTGATATTTTCCTAGTTAGGTGGTGTCTAGCCAGTATACCAAGACAGATCAGTGTATGCAAACATGATATTTCGATGGCTATTCATCGACTTTAAAGTACTACAATACAGTTAGTGTTTGCCATCATGATACTCCGATGGTTATTCAGCGAATTGAAACTACAACAAGACAGCTCGATGTATGCAAACATGATACTCAGATGGTTATTCAGCGACTTGAAACTACATACTATAAGACAGCTCGATGTATGCAAACATAATACTCCGATGGTTTTCAGCGACATGACACTACATTCTGCAAGACAGCACGTATATACAAACATGTTACTCCGATGGTTATTCAGCGAAATGAAACTACTACACGACAGCTCGATGTATGCAAACATGATACGTCGATGGTTATTCAGCGACATGAAACTACTTACTACAAGACAGCTCGGTGTATGCAGACATGTTACTCTGATGTTTTTTTAGCGACATGAAACTACTACAAGACAGCTCGGTGTATGCAAACATGATACTTCGATGGTTATTCAGCGACATGACACTACTACAAGACACCTCAATGTATGCAAACATGATACTTCGATGGTTATTCAGCTACATCAAACTACTACAAGACAACTCGATGTATGCAAACATTATACTTTCTTTGATGGTCGATGTATGCAAACATTAAACTTCGATGGTTATTCAGCGACATGACACTACTACAAGACACCTCAATGTATGCAAACATGATACTTCGATGGTTTTTCAGCTACATCAAACTACTACAAGAAACTCGATGTATGCAAACATTATACTTTCTTTGATGGTCGATGTATGCAAACATTACACTTCGATGGTTATTCAGCGACATGAAACTACTTACTACAAGACAGCTCAATGTATAGAATCATGACACTCCAATTGTATTCAGCGACATGAAACTACTACAAGACAGCTCGATGTATGCAAACATGATACTTCGATTGTTATTTAGCGACATGAAACTACTACAAGACAGCTCGGTGTATGCAAACATGATACTTCGATTGTTATTCAGCGACATGAAACTACTACAAGACAGCTCGGTGTATGCAAACATGATACTTCGATTGTTATTCAGTGACATGAAACTATTACAAGACAGCTCAATGTATAGAATCATGACACTCCAATTGTATTCAGCGACATGAAACTACTACAAGACAGCTCGATGTATGCAAACATGATACTTCGATTGTTATTCAGCGACATGAAACTACTACAAGACAGCTCGGTGTATGCAAACATGATACTTCGATTGTTATTCAGTGACATGAAACTACTACAAGACAGCTCGGTGTATGTAAACATGATACTTCGATTGTTATTCAGTGACATGAAACTACTACAAGACAGCTGGATGTATGCAAACATGATACAGTCACTGTCATCTCAGAAACCCGTGTGAACTGATGTGTGATACATGTATTCTAAACCAAGGTATGAACATGCTATATAGCCAGTTCCCTTCTTCACAGCTAGTTATTAGCTTTCTTTGTACTTCGGTTAGTTAGTCAGTCAGTCAGTTAAGTAAGTGTGTATCACTGTGTTGGTACATGGATGAATGATTAGTTTGCTAGTTAGCAAGTTAGAATGTCAAGTAGTTAGATAGTTAATTATTTAGTTAGTTAGTCAGTCAGTCAGTCAGTCAGTCAGTCATCCAGACAGTCAGTCAGACAGTCAGTCAGACAGTCAGTCAGTTAGCCAGTCATTCAGTCAGTCAGTCAGACAGTCAATCAGACAGTTAGTCAGTCAGTTAGTTAGTTAGTTAGTAAGTCAGTCAGTCAGTCAGTCAGTCAGTTAGTCAGTTAGTCAGTTAGTTAGTTAGTTAGTTAGTCAGTCAGTCAGTCAGTCAGTCAGCCAGCCAGCCAGTCAGTCAGTCAGCCAGCCATACAGTCAGTCAGACAGTCAGTCAGTGAGTCAGTCAGCCAGTCAGTCAGTCAGCCAGCCAGCCAGTCAGTCAGTCAGCCATACAGTCAGTCAGACAGTCAGTCAGTGAGTCAGTCAGCCAGTCAGTCAGTCAGCCAGTCAGTCAGTCAGTCAGTTAGTTAGTTAGTTAGTTAGTTAGTTAAGCATGTTGATGGATAGGTAGGTAAATACGTTAATAAGCTGGCAATTAGGCATGTAGTCAGGCAGACAGATAGGTAGGTAAATAAGTAAGTAGGTAGGCAGATAAGCACGTACGTACTTAGGTAGGTAGGTACATATGTGCTTAGGTAGGTAAGTATGTAGGTATTTAGCTAAGTAGGCAGGTAGGTAGGTAGCTAGCTAGGTAGGTAGGTATCTAATCTATTTAAGGTAGTTAAGTATATAGTCTCACCAAAAAGTAACCTTCAATCTCGGGTTTTGTAACCTTGCCGTCGCCATCTGTATCCATAGCCTTGAAGACTTCCTCCTCCAGATTTGCTAGCACGTCAGCCAAGATCAGGGCGGGAAGCACAAGCAGTAGGGCGAAGGTAAACATGGTTCTGTAACAGTTGAATGTTACACGCAAAATCTATTGTCATTGTTACATTGGTTCTGTAACTGCTGAACGTTACAAGTCAAATCTAATGTTACTGTTACCTTGGTTCTGTAACGGTTGAATGTTACACGTAAAAACTAACGTCATTGTTACCTTGGTTCTGTTACATTTTGAATGTTACACGTACAATCTAATATAATTGTTACCTTGGTTCTATGACAGTTGAATGTTACACGTAAAATCCAATGTCATTGTTACCTTTGTTCTGTAACAGTTGAATATTACACGTAAAATCCAATGTCATTGTTACCTTGGTTCTGTAACAGTTGAATATTACACGTAAAATATAATGGCATTGTTACATTGTTTCTGTAGCAGTTGAATTATATACGTTAGAACCTATACTAGGTGTTACATTGTACCCATAACAAATTGAAGCAAAATTGTAATTCTCCCAAAGCAGTTTCCTGCTATGTACAATGTAATGTGATAGCACACTGTTTAAATCTGACAGCAAGGACGAATGGGACGTTAATCGTTCTCCCATTTTAGCAAGTGACGAGCACGGACCTCGAACCCGCGTCGAACAGGCTCATGACATTACCAGCGGAGTTCCATATGTTGTACACAGTACATGCATTTAGTGTGTTGTGCTGTCACTTCTCTGTCCTTGCTTTGTAATTTAGAAACATGTTTAGTTTATTTATTTATTTATTTGTTTATTTATTTATTTATTTCGAGCTCATTTGCTTTTAACTCCAGCGTCCTTCTACACACGTGCTACTACTAATAATAGTAAATAGTAGTTGTTACAACTAGAAAGTTCACTGGATTGAATTTGCGTGTGGGTTAACTTTCCCTATTACCAGTGTCCCTCGCCATCAAGCAAATCCTTCTTTGACTTTAGAGGTACTTGTAATTTATGTCCCTAATTCAAGGACGCGACGTCAACAGTTATGTCCAACTGATCGGCTTCTCCTGGCACCTTGCCGACTTGATAGGAACTACAGCACACACCCCGAGCTAAATGTAGAGACCACGTGTTGCCCATGCAGTATGATCCCACTCTCGGCCTGCCTAGTTTACTCCAGAGGAAAGGTGACACCAATATGTCTGGAACCAGACAAGCTGGCGAAGTTGTCGGATCATCACAGTAATGTTTTAACTATCTTCCTGTCGGGGCTTCGATCCTAGACCACTTGCCGAACAAGGCTTTGGGCCTGGTCTGACCTGCCATGACATATAGTCTTTAGGTTGCATTTCCTAGCACTATGGTGAGAAGAAACTACTCCGTGGCACAAACAAGGGGGTGGGGGGGGGGACGGTTTAAGCGCTTAGCGCCACGCTTTACATTTCTGTTAGTGACGCGTTATTCACAGCCCGCTGCGAATAATACTGAGCGTTATTCACAGCTGCGAGATTTAAGTGTGGTCCGCCATTGAAAATTTAAAACATGTTTTAAATATATTTTGTACATTTAGTTCTGTATGCAGTTCCTAACCCTAACCCTAATCCTAACCCTAACCCGAAACTTGAAAAGAGCGCTCCTTTTTTATCGCCAATTTCGACTGTAGTGCCGGCTTCCTGCCCGGAGGTTAGCGACTTTTCTCCGTAATCTCGTATACTCTCGTAAGTAACATGACGACGGTGAGAATCAGCAGTGGTTCGAATCGCGTCAGTAACTTACGGGGCATGTGAGCCGGTCGCTCAGAAAGCAATGGCAAACTACTGAGCGTAATCTTGCCAAGAAATCAACAATCAGCTGAAAGATGCTGATGTCCTGTAAAGGATATGCAAAACATTTTTTTTTCGACTGTGGTAAACGTTACGTGATCAGCCGCGACTGTGAATAACACTGAGCTAAGGGAGGCATTATTCACAGCGCGCTGAGTATAACCACATCGTTTCTGTTACACCGCTGAGTGACAGCGCATGCGATATGAGTGTCACGCGGGCCTCCTCAACTCCCGGATCTCTGTTGTAAAGCTGGGAAGGGTCAGGGTTGTCACGAAACTTACCTGCGCAAAGCTCCCAAGGTGCAGAAGTTTGCCATGGGCAGAGGTCAACCATTAGTAGAAGTTAACCTTGTTTCCATGACTTGTTTACACTGTATTTGATTAGCTCTAGTGCGGATTGTTCATAAATAAGCATATATATATATATATATATATATATATATATATATATATATATATATATATATATATATATATATATAAAAGGTGATGTGTGTATGTATGTATGTATGTATGTGGGTCCGTTCTTTATGCGTTCGCGAATGGTCCATCCGATTGAGATGAAATTTTCTACACGTCTTCTTCTCATTCCAGTGCAACCAACTGTCATAGTTTTATCTATCAGCTATCAGCTATTACCTTACTAAAATTTAATTTTGTAATTACATGACTGAACATAAGAAAATATAAAACAAGGGACATAACTTTTAGTAGCATTGTTATATCATAAGTTAAGTCCCCTGGCTATAGATAGACAGACAGACAGACAGACAGACAGACAGACAGATACATAGATAGAACGAACAAACGAACGAACGAACAGACTTTATTTTCAAAGGGTAACAAATTGGGCACGCAGGCCCGTCTTACATTCGGCCCTTCCAATCACTCATCTTTCTTTCATCAACAGTGCATAGGAAAAAACATTGTCACATGAATTTTGTAAACATAAACAATGCATATTACTATGTTATGAGACACATCAACCACCCACTCACACATCTCCCATTCACTCCAACTCCACCACCCAACCACACACATACCCACACACACACATACATGCCCCTACCCATCCACCACATCCCTACACCTACAAATCTCCCCACCCACACACACCTCTCACCTACCACACACCCCATCCACCCACACCCCAAGCACACATACATTCCCCAACCCACACACATCCACCCACCTACACACATATCCTCTACCCGTCCCATTACCCACCAACAATCACTCACTCACATATCCTCCTCCACCCACACACCTCCAATCACCCAGCCAAACACACATTCCTCAGCCACACATTCCCCACACACACACACATCTCCACGTCAACTCACATATTCCGCACCTACCCACACACAAATTCCGCACCCAGCCACATAATCTCCCATCTCCCCCAGCCCACTCACAGATCCCGAGTCCACCCCTACAAACATCCCCCACCATCTCCTAACCTACACACACTCACCCACCCACATATCCTCTACCCACCCACACATCCTCTACCCACCCATCCCCCAACCAAACATCCCTTAACCACACACCCTTACTCATATACAATCACCCACCCACACATCCTCTACCCAACCACACATCCTCCACCCACCCATCCCCCAGCCACACATCCCTTAACCACACACCCCTACCCATATACACAAACATCCCAACCTACGCACAATCTCCCCGCCCATACACACATCCCTCACACACATCCCCACCCACCAACACATCCCCTATTCACAAACACACACCTCCCATCCACGCACACACAACCCACACATACATCCCCAACTCATACACTCATCCCCTCACACATCCCTAGACACACATACTTATCCCTCAACCACTAACACCCACACATTCCTCACTCACTCATCAAAACATACATCTCCTATCTACCCACCCACACTCACACACCCCAACCACCCATCTAAACACACATCTCCCACCCTCACACGCATCCTTCACCCACCCGCTCACCCAATCACACCCCACCCACCCACACATACATCCTTTATCCACGCCCAGCTCCCCTCCCACGCAACACCACACCCACACACATCCCAAAGACACATCCCTCACCCACACACACATCTCCCCACACATCTCCTACCCATCCACACATCCCCCAACTACAATCACCCTCACTACCCACACATACATCCTCCATCCAGCCACACACACCCCCACCCAGTCAGACATATCCCCTACCCACATACACATCCCCAAATCCATCACCCACACCTATCACGCACCCCTCCCCCAACCCACACACATCCCCCACACACATTCACCCACACATCTCTCACCCACACACACAATCCCCACCCATCCACCCAAGCATCCCACACCCATACACATCCCTCAAAGACTTGAACACATCCCCTCAGCCAGGAAGAGCAGGTAATCTTAAAGAGGCCATGAGGGGATACTGTGCCCGAGGCAAGGGCAGGGGAGATGAGGGAATAGGGTCAGGTTAACCATTCCCTCATGAGACACGCAGGCGTGGTTCAGAGAGTTAGCACTCTAACCACGATAAGCATCACGCCTCGTGGTAGCGGGAGAAGTTGAGTAGACACTCAACATGACACGTTTGCCATCAAGCGTGCCAGGTGAGGCAACACGCGTCAAGGTGAAGGGGACTCCGCGTGGTGTGTACCGGCTGGGGAAAAGATTGGCAGACGGGAGACAGGACGTGTCGAGTACACCTCGTTTAGAATAGAGCTAGGGTTTTGTTGTAACTACATAGATAGAAAGTAGCATAGTGGTTAGCTATTTGTGATAGAGGATTCTGTGGTAGAGTGTTATGTGTTTCAATAGCGACTGTTCACTGCTGTAGCGAGCCAATGGCAATAAACTGCACTATGTATTTTGCCTCCCACACGACTTGCAAGTATTCTTGTATTGGTGTGAGAGAAGTACCCGATGATGTCTGTCAGTGAGTTGTTGACAGGCCAGGGTAATTGTGGTGTCAGAAAGTGGTGCTTGGACGAAAGCGCCAAGCTAATACCCACAGTAAATGGTAATTGTGGTTGTCAGAAGTGAAGCTTGGACGCAAAGTTCAAGCTAATCCACTCGTCCACGAGCTCCAGACTAGGGTTTAATTAATTTGTGTAGTGACGGTGATTTGTGCAGACGAGAAAAATGTTGCAAGCTAGAAATGTGCCTATCGTGACGTATTAAACTGTTTAATTGTGTTTATGAAATATTTATTTAGTCAAAGTATGTATTCATCAAAGCTGTAAGTATTAATATTTTTGGTTTCTCGTATGTATTTACATATTTACCTTTTTGTTGAGAAATGAGTACCAAAAATGATTCACGGCGGAGCGATACAAAGCCAGCAAACAATATCGATTTTTCATCGCGCTGTGCTGTGACGTCAGATGATTGACAAACAGTCGTCTGGGCTCATTAGCATACAGCAAGCGAGTGTTTACAAAGTTGCTATACAACGCTCGCCTGAATTGGTACGTTATATCGGCTATTATTTCTTTATTTGATTTACGAAAGTAATATATTTATTTATTTAAACATCATTAGGTTATTTATATTTATGAAAAGCAGTTATTAATATTTTTGGTCGATTTTCTCATTGTTTACCGTCACGATGGAACTACTTTCGGGCGAGCAGATGGCACTTGCTTGCACAACACTTACATAAATTAACTAGAAAAGTAACGTAAGGCAATACTGATAGAACGAAGACAGGACATCGACATTTAATTTAAGTGATACATATTCTAGTTGTTCGTGATTCTGTCATTGTCTAAGTCATTGTCCTTAGTTGTCAGGGTAATTATATCGTGCACCTCTGGGCGTAACACTGCCGCCCTACATATCGAAGAGTGAACAACAGCTGTGTACGGATGCCGGTGTGCCAACTAGGGTGTCCCAATTACGTAACGTGTTTCCACCCTAGAGTATCAAGGTGACCTGTGTCGACGGAGTTCCGTTCCCCGATCCTCGGGAACGTTAAAGCTGAGTACACTTACATATTTTGGCATGCAATCTGATTAATAGTGCATCTCTTTTTCAGCTTTTGAGACACTATTGTAATTTTTTGTGCTCTGTTTTTTTCAGCATTAAATTTTGCAGGGCACAAACAAAGAGTACAATTCTTTGTGCACATTTGTGAATAAAACATAACATATCAAAGATAAATAACGGAATAAAAGTCATCATTGCCTGTCACTGCGAGCCAATTACTAAATTAAGATGGCAACTTTATCAGATTTCATAAAAGCAGGTAAAGAACTAGAATTAACAGGGAAAGAACTACAACAATATGCAGATCAAAATTTAAAGAAGCAAAAGAGGCTGAAAAAGCTGATCGCATACGAAAAGAAGATGCGGAAAGAAATGAACGCGCACAAGAAAGACAGCATCAAAAAGAGATTGCTCAACTAGCTGAGATAACAAAACAGAAACAGCTAGAAGATGACAAAGAGATTAAACAACAACAGTTACAACAGGATAAGGAATTAAAGCTAAGGCAATTAGATCAGGACAAAGAATTAAAGCAAAAAGAGATAGCTGAAATGACAAGAGTCAAAGAAAAACAGATACAAGTAGAATCAGAGACACAGTTAAAGATGAAAGAGAGGGAGGTAGAGTCACACTCAGAAATCTCTGCCACTAAACTAAAAAGTCAACAAGAGGAAAATAAGTTCAACAAATACAAAAATATTATCGAACCATACTGTAAGATGACCCCCATATCAGCATGGATAGAGAACGTAGAGTACCAATTTAAATTTCACCAAGTTCCATTAGAAATGTGGGCTCCAATTTTTATGAAGAATCTCAGTGGTGAGCCCCTCAAAGTAATAGAGTCCATACCAACAGACCTCAGATCTAACTATCAATACATCCATGATAGGATAATGCAACACTTTTTACTTGATGCCCCTGGATATCAAAATCAATTTTCAAATTTAAAGCCTAAACCCAATGAGACTTTCATTGATTACGTCTCAAATGTTCTAAGTGTACTAAATAGATGGCTTAAAGCGGCTAACATAGGAAGAGACTTTGATAGATTAAAAAACTTAATTGCTATGGATAAGGTTATATCCACCATACCTTCTCCGTTTGCCAAATTTTTGCAGCAGTCAGACATAGAAAACATAGAACAGTTTGAAAAGAAAGGATCGGCATATTTTTTCTTCTAACAGAGATGTCTTTAAAACTTCAAATGACTCTGAAATAGTTTCTTTTGTGAAAGACCAACCAAAATATCAGAGTAATAGAAAACCTTTTCAGAAATATGATAAGAAAGACATGAAAGTGTCCAAATGCATACATTGTCAACTTGTACATGATTCTTATGCTATGTGTGACAAATCGCCAAATTATCCGGCGCATCTTGAAAAAGTGATCAAGAAACAGCAGAGCAAAAGATTCTGCATACAGGCGGGCCATTAAATGTTTTTTTTTTGTTCCAGCTATGGCCATTATAGTAATAAGTGCCTGGGCCGCCAACGTATGAAAGCTAGCAATGCTATTTTGATTGACACCTCTTCAGATGGTGGTAGTGAGAATGAGTCTGAGAGTGAAAGTGACTTACCTAATAACCAAGCAGAAAATGTTTGTGGTGCATACGATATGTTGAGCTTCGACAGATGTGAACGATGTCACCAATTCCATACAGACGCGAAGCTAGAATGTGGACATACAGTACTATGCTCATCTGAGAGTGTAAACGCAGCAGTAGCCTCCAGAGGCAATCTTGTGTTCCACAATGCGATGGTCAATAATGTAGCATGCCAGTGCTTGCTGGACAGCGGCAGTACCCTTATTGGTCTTCGGAAAGAACTGGTTAATCCGGGTGATTACACAGGTGATACTATCAAATGCCGTACCTTCTCGGGTAACATTGAAATTTACCCTTTGGCAAAAGCCCATATTGATTCTCCTTTTCTCTCTGGTACCTTTACTTGTGCAATACTTGACAACCCTTGTACTGATTTAATTCTGGGGTGCTTACCCCAACTAAAACATTGTACGATTGATGAAATAGTTGCATGGGAAAAAGTAAAGGCAACTATTACAACAGCCAAAACAGACACGTCAAAACATCATAACATATTACAAGATGAGACACTACTGATGCTTGCTACAACCAGCACAGATGACACAAACAAACAGAAACTTTTACACCACCAGAAATCTACTCTTAATGTGTCTCCATACTTAAAATTGTTAAAGGTCAAAGCCAGAGTGACCAAAAATGCATCTTCTTTATTTAGACGTAAGAATGGCATTTCAACTACAGGTCATGCTACTGGTAACCATGAACAGGTGTTACCTGAAATTCACCGTTTAACTATGGCAAAATATGCACATAAAACACCGGTGACTGGTCATCTTGCATACAACAACAACAGACCAGGTTGTTTCAAGAAGATAAAATTATGTTTTCATAATCTATTCGCGTGTAATGTCTGTCAACAATTGATACAAAAGTTTAAGGGTAGACATCCTACAACTGAAGTACAACCTTCTATACTGGCACCCAAGCCATTTGATAGAGGAAGGGTCAGGTCTACCATAAGCACACAAACAAAGGTGCGAAAACAAGTGATCTTGAACTTGATCAAGACAGATTTAGGCTACTTCCATACAAACGAAATGGCAACGACCATTCAAGGTGATACATAACCATGGTACATGTTGACGATGGAATGTCGATAAACAGACACTTAGAGATATTCCATGTCAACATGCATAAACTTTACTTTTCAAGACAACAGACAGAAGTAGAGACAGACGAACATATTGCAACAACACCAAGTGATCAGACGACAGACATACATAGCGCAACTACACTAGTTAGTGAGACTGGCAAATCCGACGAGGGGTATACAGGTAGTGAACTTATAGAATACACATGAATAAATCAGAATACTGATGACTGGACAATACACCTACTGAAACTGAGACATGCCTTTGACAGAGTGCGACTCTTCGGTCTCACTGTCAAACCAAGCAAAGTCAAATTAGGCCTAAAATAAATTCATTTTTGGGTCATGTCATTTCTCAAGTCCAACTGTAAACTGACCTGAAAATTAGTACCAAAATTATGAATCTGACCATGTCTAACAGAAAAAAAAACAGGTCAGAAGCCTTTTGGAATTAGTAAATTACTCAGAAATTATAATTCTATATTCCAATGTGTTAAAAGCATTTGTAGAATGAAATGTGAAAGATGCATTATTAATTTCTGCATTGTCAAAAATTGAAAATTCGTTTTTGTAAATATTCCAATCCTCCGCTTGCCTAATCCTAGGCTCGTTTATTATTCTAGGACAGATGCTAGCAGTACTAGGCCAATTTTTTGAGGGCATCTTCCACCCGAGGTGCTACGTGAGCCGTAAGATCACACCTGCTGAGTCCAGAGATTGCATATCACAGTTGCAACCCTAAGCGTCATCTATGCGGTGAGAAAGCTCATCTAATTCTGACGGGTGTACACTTCATTGTCCAGACAGATAATTCTCCCATTACAGTCATCCAGTCCGGGGTGCACCGAAACGACCGGATATACAGGTGGTCTCTTATTTTGCAGAACTATACGTTTAGTATAGAACACATCAAGGGTAAAGACAACATTTTGGCTGATACCCTTAGTAGACCATCAGGGGTAGAAATACCCGAAAGTCCGCATATAGATAGAGAGTGATAGTCAGTACATAAATAGATTACAATAATGTATATAAAATGTGTTACATATACATCTACTTTATGTGCTAAATAATGATCCAAGTACAATGAACTATCAGGTGTCCGCAGACATGAACTAAAGAACTGTGCTGCAGAACGTAGATACTACCGTGTGTAATAGGACAGCTCATTTCCAACTAAGCTCCATTCCGGTGTATCATGTGTGTGAAATGCAGAGAACAGTGTCAGAACAGTGCTTAATTATAGACACTAAAAAGACTGAGCTACGACACCAGCGAATCTCTACACGGGCACTACCGAGAAAACTCTAGTATGACTGTATAATGTAGTTCAGATACCCAGGCAAATTGTGTAGATTTATTATGCCTATACAACCAATGTGCAAACATGAAGGCAACTACTATCCTGAAGGAACTGAATACAGTGTATATAAACTTAATGTGATATGTAATTAAATATTTTAAAATAATGATAAATTAGAGATAGAATTAGGTAATATAATAATTCTCATTTAGTTAAATAGTTTAGGTAGTACGGTAATTAACCCGGTTACTTAACTTAAATTTAAATTACAATATTAAATTAAACATAAATATAGTTAATTACATCATAATAAATTAAATTAAAATAGTGATAGACATAGCACCATTTAGATTGTGATATTTCATTTAACTGCAATATAATTTAGCTTATTCCATCTTAGTGAAATCATACCATCGATCAAACATTACCATTTATTAGTATTATCATTTTACATTACATAAGTGAACTTACATCATTTACACCATTTAGAGTAAGAACATCAATCATATAATTTCTTGTCAATTTAAAAAATTAGGTAATATAGTGGTAGAAAAGTATATAATTTCTGTTCACATGATCCATTTAATTAAGGTACATAACTCACATCACATCATGTACAGTGAAATAGTTAGATTACATCCCTTAGAATAGATAAACATATCAGATAATTAGCATGACAAAAGTTAGATAACACATCAAATACTGAGATATAGAAATAGGATTACTATGGTATAGTGTAGACTCTTAGATTAATGTAATATACTGTACGATGAGATCAAGGGGACAAATTATCAACACGGTCTCATCCATGTAAATATAGTGTAAATAGATGACTCGTGCAGCGACTTACGCACAGTCATTGGGCTCGACAGTCTCAAACTGCGCCGAATCTGTACAGTGTTACTCAAAGGTTTTTAAATAATCAGAAGAATGGGTATATAAGGATAAAAGATGTATGATAGAATTAGGAGTGAAAGGAGTATGACAGAAGGTTGAATGTGAAAACGAATGGAAGAGAGACAGGAGAGAGGGAGGTTAGTCAGCAAATTCTTCTGCTGCCTCGCTTAACTTTTAATATTTGTTTGTGTGATTGTTGGTTTTCGTTAGTGAACATGTGCTAATGTGAATGTGTTGTCTGTAATATAGGTTAGAACTTAGATTACAGTATTTTGGGTTTCATAACCAGGGAATGTAGTCATGAATTAGTGTTATGCACCTGTTTGTGGGCACATTTAACCAAATTATGACCCGTAAAAAACTGATATACATACACAAAAAAAATTAGAAACATAGATTAGAAATTAGATTAATAGATTAATTACATCCTAAAACACAAACAACCAGGAAAACAAACATATAAATTACATACACTTTTTGTAAATCAAAGGGAGATAACTTTGTGTCAGGGGACATAATAGACAACGAAAAACTAGCTTAACAGTGAAATGGAACTTTACACGCGGAAGCGATGTAGGTAAAGCCTATCGCACACACTCTTGTATAATGGTTGTTAGATATTATATGGGGGACATGAAGCAATTCATGTGTTGACCCTAAGAAAGTCAACTTTAGATGGGTAGTAAGTTAATTTACTATGTGAGGGCAGGTCTTATAAGACAACGGTCCGGTTCAGACATACCTCTAATAAGTATAATATAGCATGTGAGAAAGGGCTCACGCCAACCAGTCAAGTTTGTGGCGATTGCCAGTAGCCAAGTAAAGTTTCGCTACATTGTGGTAAAAGTCAATAGGAGTCTATTAGAATGCCCAAAGCCAGGTTATCTAGAGTCTTTGACAAAAAATTAGAGACACTAATTTGTAGAAACCTCTTGCGTCACAACCAATGAGTGAAAGTTGGTGACGCAACACAGGAGGGGCGGGTGTGTGTCAAAGACTTGAACACATCCCCTCAGCCAGGAAGAGCAGGTAATCTTAAAGAGGCCATGAGGGGATACTGTGCCCGAGGCAAGGGCAGGGGAGATGAGGGAATAGGGTCAGGTTAACCATTCCCTCATGAGACACGCAGGCGTGGTTCAGAGAGTTAGCACTCTAACCACGATAAGCATCACG
>JACEFZ010006511.1:117500-125000 GCA_014155875.1 Cepaea nemoralis | reverse complement strand
CCAAAGAAAGCTGTTTGTCTCTTTCTTATTGTTGTATATACAGTTCTAGTTTCAATAGCCTCTTTCATGCAGTCGTCGTTAGTTACTCTGGCAGTCCAAGGAATTCGCAACATTCGTCTTAGGAACCACATCTCTGTTGCTTCCAAGCTCTTCCTAATTTGCTCATTTACATTCCAAGATTCACAGCCATACAGAAAACAGGGTTATATACAACACTTCAACACTACTCTTTCTTACATTTCAATTATAGTGACTTATTGCAGAAGAGACTTTTCATTTTATGAAATGCAACTTTTGCTTGCCCTATCCTGCTCTTAATCTCTGTTGTGCACCTTCCGTCTGATATTATAAATGCCCCTAGGTATTTAAAATTATCCACTTGGTTAAATATTTTCCCTTCTATTTCCATTTCACAGTTTTATGTCAGATTTTTCTTTGATATCACCATTGGTAATGTTTTCTTGCTATTCAAAGCGAGTCCTTTCTTTGCACGGTCTGTTACTACAATGTCCAACAATTGTTGTAGATCATTTGCATTATGCGCCACCAATACTGTGTCATCTGCATAGCGTATATTGTTTATATTATGACCTCCGATTAGTATTCCCGTCTTCCTTTTGATCGCTCTCATTATTAGGCCAGTATACGAGGGAGAGTCAATATGTAAGTCACACAGGTCTGTGGGATGGCAGATAAAGGTAGTTGGTGTGTTCTACATGTCATTAGGTGATAGCAACATCGATCTTTATACTTCATGTTCGTCAGATGGCGCTAGGTGTCTCATGCTCATGCGCAGCGCATAAATAAAATGGCGACTGTACTTACGGAGTGTACAACCAAAGGGCAACGTGTTGATGTGGGGTTTGTTTTTGTGGGCAAAAGGACTGCCTGCAAAGGACATTCATAAGGAAATGCTTCCTTTTTATGCTGACACATGTTTGTCCCGCAAAGAGTGTTTCAATGCAATGGAAACATCCATCTTCGCATTGAGTACAAAAATTCTATGTTACGCCATCAGCAGGTAAAGTTATGCTGACAGTGTTCTGGGATTGTCAAGGAGTGCTTTTAACCAATTTCAGGAAGAAAGACGACAATGTGAATTCTGAATCGTACTGTAAAGTCATATCAATGCTTCATGATGCAATTCGAAGAAAACGTCCAGGACTGCTGACTAGAGGAATGTTGCTTCTTCATGACAATGCCAGACCACATATGGCTCGATTAACTCAGGAGAAGATTTACCACCTGCCATGTAGCAGTAGGGGGAATAAACAGCACTTCAGAATGAGACACAGAGGTTAACGCGTAAAGGGACCCAAAGAGTTAATCTCGAAGCAGCGTACGGCAAAGGTTGCTAAGCGACATCACTGTGTGATAAAGGTCACTGTGTAATACGTCACGAACCGGCAGTTAGGTCTGGTGATGATGAATGCAAAGGCGGACTAAAGTGACAGTGGTGAATTAATTGTCGTAAATTCCTTCAGAAGAAGTCAATTGAAGAAGTAAGCAACTATTCGTGTAAGATACGTAAAGAAGGCACACTCTGGAGTCAGGACGGAAGGTCGGCCATGGATATTTAGACGAAAATTCGAGAGAATGGCTCAGCGCTAGCAAGTTGTCAACAGACAAGAGTTGTTCGTAACAAGCTCTTGTTATGATGATCGGCAGGGATGCAATCTAGGTAACGATAGGCGGTTAGAAAATTATCTTGATATTCTGATAATTAAGTGCATATATATTTGGACACGCCAGTGGATAATGATATTATGCGTATGCTTATTAACATGGCACCGGCCCTCCCATTAACATGGGAACGGTGACCTTTTCCCTGACGTGACAATCTATGCAAATAAAAGTTGAATGACAAGAAATGCCAGCCTTCCTCAAATCATTTGATGTTTATTGAATTTGCTCCTGTTGCACTGCCTGACTGTTTGATGGACAGCGAGCTGAGACAAAAGGGAAACCAGTGGTTGGCAGACGTGAGGGAAAATGTCACCGTTCTCATGTTGATGGGAGGGCCGGTGCCATGTTAATAAACATACGCATAATATCATTATCCACTGGCGTGTCCACATATATATACATTTAATTATCAGAATGTCAAGATAATTTTCCAACCGCCTATTGTTACCTAGATTGCATCCCTGCCGATCATCATAACAAGATCTACTTACGAACAACCCATGTCTGTTGACAGCTTGCTAGCGCTGAGCCATTCTCTCAAATTTTGGTCTAAATATCCATGACCGACCTTCCGTCCTGACTCCAGAGTGTATCTTACACGAATGGTTGCTTACTTCTTCAATTGACTTCTTCTGAAGGAATTTACGATAATTATTCACCGGTGTCACTTTAGTCCGCCTTTGCATTCATCATCCCCAGACCTAACTGCCGGTTCGTGACGTATTACACAGTGACGTTTTTCACACAGTGACGTCGCTTAGACAACCTTTGCCGTATACTGCTTCGATGTTAACTCTTCTGGTCCCTTTTCGCTTTAACTTCTGTGACTCATTCTGAAGTTCTGTTTATACCTCCTTCTGCTACATGGCACCACCTAAGATGGAAAGGTCTGCAATATCTACCTTACAGCCCCGACTTAGCCTCTAGCGATTTCCACCTTTTTGGTTCACTAAAACACCCACCTTGGAGGGAGACATTTTTTGCGAATGACGCCGAAGTTGAATGTGAAGTGAAAACGTGGTTTAGAAAACTTAGCACACAGTTCTATGCCGCCGGTTTGGGAGGACAGATAAACCGATGGGATAAGTGCATCAATGTTGATGGAAAGTATGTTGAGAAATAAAGGGACAATGCATGTACAAAAATAAACTGGTTTCAAGTTGTTATCTTATTTAGTTATTGTTCTACAGCCAGTTGTGAATAACTTATTGACTTTCCCTCGCATTAACGAACATGTACAGAAGCAACATTATTGGTCGGTTCCGATGTGGTTATAAATAATACGCAGAAATATCAATTGTGAAACCTTTAACGCCAATTAGACAGTACATACATAATAAACATATATTATTTGACTCTCTTAGAAGTAGAATAAAGTGGTAGAGACGGACAATAAATAATACATGTGTGTTTGTTTGTGAACTGTATTAGTGGCCTCACAGGGTTCCCTAAATGATAGTGAATTGCCTTGTTAGTTTGTCTTGTCTTATTCTGTATTATACGTATTACAAAAGTTTATGTGACTAATTTGTGAAGCAAGCAAGCAGGCGACTAATTTGTGAGGCACATAAACAGGTGACTAATTTGTGTGGCAAGTAAATAGGCGACTAATTTGTGAGGCAAGTATATAGGCGGCTAAATTGTGAGGCAAATTAGACTAATTTGTGAGGCAATACAGAAGCAATTAATTTGTAAAACAAGTAAACAGACGACTAATTTGTGAGACAAGTAAACAGGCGACTAATTCGTGAGGCAAGTAAACATGTGACTAATTTTTGAGGCAAGTAAACAGGCGACTAATTTGAATTAGTCACTTATATCATAAACATCAGTCATGTCACAGTGGCCGAAATGACAAACGCGCTTGTTCTAAAACTTTCGGTGCTCAGGTACCGGTTAAAATGGTTTTTATAACCAACTTTCGATTAAAGCTGAGGGCACAACTTTTGGACTGCGTACAGAACATACAATCATCATGTGACATGCTGGTAAGCGTGGTGGTCTATGCCCACCATCCCTCGCCACCACCTTAATCTTGATCAGCTCAGTGCTCCTGTCTCGACTAAGCGATGAGCCCAAGCCAGCTATTTATTTATCTCTCTGCCACCCCTTTGCTCTCTTCCCGTCAGTCTGGTCAGTTGTCACCAAGTAATTAGTTTATGTCTCCTCTATCGTGCCCTAGAAATTATCGTGACTATGTGTATCTAATTTCTCCAATAAATTTATGTTTTTTCAATTATTTCTTGTAGGACAAGTGTCATGGACAGACAAAAGTTAAAGACAGACATAGGTTGAGAGAACAGCAGAGTAATATTCACTCACAACAACCCGTAAGACAGGAACAGTAAGAATTATAAATAGTACAAAGACAGAAGTTAGCAAAGCTCAAGCGTTTACCTGTTCAAAGGAAAGATAGGGGTCAGAGAGGCAAGATTGAGCAGGCAAGTTAGTGAGACTGGTCATTCGGAGCGCGAGGCGGTTTATAGAACACACACACATCCATAGAATTCTAAACAAGCATCTACACAACTACTGAAGATTCTCAACATCCCGACTGAAACCGATCCAGACAACTGCTATAGTTCAGCTCTGGTGGTGTTTGTCAATCAAGAATGAGGATGACCATTTATTTCATCCAGTGGGGTTGGAAGTTTGGAACCGTGAGTTCTAAGATGGCTGGTGTTTGTCTTTCAAGAATGATGATAACCATTCGTTTCATCCAGTGATGTTAGAAGTTTATAGCCGTGAGTTCTAATATGGCTGATAAGGCTTATTTTGCCTCGAAATGTTTTTGACAATGTGGGCAAGGAATGCCTAACGTTCCTGGAGGAAGTTCTCCTACTGTGGGTTTTTTCCCAGTCTTTTTTTCACAGCTCTTGCAGTCCTGTTTGCGTCATAAGTGACTACACCAAGTGTCGTTATGAATTCCAAAAGCTCTACAATCAACATAGAACCGTCATCCCTTACTTGGACGGGTTTTAGACAATGCGTATTCACGATTGGCGTCGCATGAGTTGCAACGAGTAATTGAGGACAGCATCAGCGTATAGGAGACAGACAGACGATTATTAGAGTGAGACATTGGACTGGCATTAGTACAGTGAGTGTGAGAAAATGCGCGGCTGGCGAATGTCGTCTGCAATGATGTGCGCTGTGAATTAAACTTACCTTGAGCTGTCGCTGTGCGTTCTGTTCACTCTATTAAGAGCATAAACAAGCATAAGAGGGTGCGCGAGCCAAGTGAATACATCTGCCATATTATGTATTATTTACGAGCCACAGTAACACCCTAACCTACCACGTGTCACTTTTCCATTTGTATTTCTAAGAGACAACTGCGTCATCTACATTCAAGCCAGATAATCTGCCACGTGTTAAGAAGTAGGTGTTCTATCGCTAATGTAATATTATTGTCTGCCGGAGAAGTGATCGAATCCCATCGAGATGGATTTTTTTTTTAAATTGACCTTGTACCCTGACCCACCCAGACAAAAACGGTTACCAGAAATGTCCTGGGAAGGAAAGGCGGTCGTTGTTATTTATATTTACCACATCAAAGCTATACATATGTGAGAGAATTGTGAAGGAGGACTCATGGTGCTTTTGTTGAGACCACAAGCAGCCTGACTATGGAAGTTATGGCAGTAAGTAAAGCGATAATATGGCTCGAGACGCAGACATTCAATAGGGCATGTTTCCTTAGCGAATCAATGAGCATGCTCAAGAGGATAGAGATGGGGTGGATCCAAAGAGAGTGGTTGCTGTCTCTGGAGCGGTCTCGGCTGTCAAATATTAATTTCATCTTCGTGCCAGGGCATGCGGGAGTACAAGGAAATGAGCGGGCTGACAAGCTCGCAGGTAAGGCTAAGGTGGAGGGCGGACGCGCCATGGACCAGGCTGACATTCTGAATGCTCTACGAGAAGTAAGACTTGCGTGAGAACCAAGTGATGACTGCGAATCTACAACCATGGTCAGACTGCGAGAACAGCAAATCAAAAGAGGGGTGGCCAAACAAGAACACTACACAGGAAGCCAAAGAAGACTGATAAACTAACACAGAACTGGTGTCGTGAGCCGCTACTCGCTGTGGGATTTGTTGAGAAGGGGATCCGAAACTAACTAACTAACTAACTAACTAACTAACTAACTAACTACCTATCTAACTAACTATCTAACTAGCTAACTAACTAACTATCTAACTAACTAACTATCTAACTAACTAACTATCTAACTATCTAACTATCTAACTAACTATCTAACTATATAACTATCTAACTAACTATCTAACTAACGAACTAACTAACTAACTACTAACTATCTAACTAACTAACTAACTATCTAACTAGCTAACTATCTATCTAACTAACTAACTAACTAACTGACTAACTGACTAACTGACTAACTAACTAACTAACTATATGCGAGGCTTTCACCATAAACCCAGGGAGCCACACGGCGGGTAGAAGGGCTCTCAATCTGTTTCCTGACCTAAGTTTAGTGACCTAACGACCTTGACATAAATTTCTTGTGCACAAAAGACGTGAGACCACTATGTGTTTTGAGATTCCGGATCTTTCATCTTATCAAAACTGGAATATTCTCTATGTGTTTGACATCTGAGAGACGGCAAGGTCACGTATGACAATCTTATCTGCAGACTCGGCCAGTTATTATCTTCTTGCATTATGTGAAAGGTTAAGTCTCTTAAAGATGCAATTGCATGCTAAATGCATAATAGCAAATCACCATGTGCCATCACCACATTAAAGCCAGTTTGAAATGAGTGTTCAACAATGTCTTACTGTGTCTTCATGATACACCCAGGCAAGCGTCTTTGGGTGCATCTCTTACTGCTCTACACCTGTGTGTCGAGTTGTCTTTTATTTTTTCCACACACTGCTTGTCCCCCCAAGCACAGCCTTAAAATAAAGCTGTGTACCGGTACATTATGTTTTTTTTCCGCATCCTATTTACAGAACATCGCTGTCAACACCAGCATTGCTGTTGTTGATGTCTTGGCAAATTTACGCTCAGTAGTTTGTCATTGCTTTTGGAACGACCGGCTCCTATACCATCACGTTAAACCCCAACACGGTCTATTGCCAAATCGGTTTCGAACGGAGGTAAGTGGAATTAAGAACCGCGTCACGAACCCCTTTGCCACGGCTACAGTACTGTAATTGTCGGCAGTGAGTACATTCAAGAAGGCTTTACAAGCCTACGGTTTATTTGGCATATGGTGCTTCATCTGTTTCCACTCACCAATCGGAACTCGGTGGCTAGTGTGGTCAATATCAGGCCGCCCGCCTTTACTTCCAAAACACTTCCTGGTACCCATTTTAGGCTGGGTCTACCTAAGATCCCATGTCGGTTGTAGGTACAATCGTCGATGCGGATCCCAACACATGACAGCCTGTCGACAACCGTGCGGCTATTCATTACACCACTGTTTCTCACTTTAATTGTTGGCTTTGACCTAATTCAGTCACCTGGCCGTCTTGACAGACGTTAGTTTGTAAAATGGAGTTTTACCATAACTCAAAGCCTGGGTTGAATTTAGAGACTGTTTATCCATGCAGCATGATCCCTTTCTCGGCCTGTCTAGTTTACCCCAGAGGAAAGGTAACACTAAACGTCAGGAACAACACCAAAAGGGGAAGCTGCCGGATCAGCAAATCAATGCTCTAATTGTCCACCTGTCGGAGCTTCCATCCTCTTCAGTAATATATTTTTACGGGTAGTTGGTTGAGGTTCCATTCTCATTAGTCCAATCCACTCTATTTATTGTTTGTCCTTGAATTCTATGCACGGTG